>CM035798.1:29604143-29969143 GCA_020466265.1 Siphamia tubifer
TCAATAAGCTGCAAGTTTCTTTTTTAAATATGTGGGATATATCTGTATATATTTATAGTTTAACTTTTACTTCTGTGCCACTGGAGCTGAACAGTCATGCATCATTAATCTCACTGTAGCTTTAACTCCTTCCACAGAAACAGTTTTAATGTTGATTATCATCATCATCACCAGGGGAATATTTAACTCTGCCAAGGAGGTTATGTTTTGAAATTAAATGAAATTTATTGTATTTAATTGTTTTACTTTTTTTAGTATTGTACAATTGTGGTAACTTTTACAGTTCAACATCTTATTCTATTCTAGGGTGACCATATCGTCTTTTTTGCTGGACGGTTTTCCTGGACACACGGCTCTAAAACCGGACTGTCCAACATCTGTCACGCATCTGCACTTTTTACATCTCATCCTAAGGACCTAAGGGCAAAATGTAAAAAGTGTCTGACAGACATCTGGGCAGTGTCTGGGAAAACAATATGATATGATCACAGTATTCTATTCTATTCTATTCTATTCTATTCTATTCTATTCTATTCTAGTCTAGTCTAGTCTAGTCTAGTCTAGTCTTTTGGGGCCAGTTATCTCACCTCTGTTCATTCACCTACCACCTGTTCTCACACAATTACTCATCTGCCTCACCTGTCTCTGCGACTCAGTGTTTTGATGCATTCAGTGTCAGAATCATTATTTGGTTATAATGTACATACTTCAGCCAAGTCTGATACTCAGACCTGTGTTCTCCTCCCTCCCCTCCTGGTAACCTGACCTGCTGCTGTGTGTTTATAACTAAGAACCTTGGCTTTTGTCTTAGTACATCAAATTGCCTTTGAGTTTGCTACGGCTAATGAGTCTTAAGTCCCACCTGCCTGAGTCTCAACGCTTCACTGTGTTCATGTCTACACTCACATCGCACCTACACTCCAGTTTCCCCTCTCCCTAATATCAATAAAGACTCTTTTCAGTTGATCCCATGCTGCACTTGGGTCCTCATTACCCATTACACTATTCTATTCTCTTCTATTCTAGTCTTCCAGATGATGTCAGACAGACCCCGACTCAACAATGGTTAAATCCAGGCTGAAAATGTCTCTGTTCAACCATGCATAGAACTGAAAGGGTTCTATCTGCTCACTTCTCTTTTATTTCTGATTTAGTTTTCATTGATTGTGTTTTAACTGTAATTTTGACTTTTTCACCTGTCTTTTTTTTTATTAGTAAAGCACTGTGAATTGCCCTGTGTATACATGTTACTATACAAATAAACCTCGCTTGCTTGCTATTCTATTCAGCACAGCATCATTGAAAATTAGATGTTTCCCTCAGTGTGTTTCATGAGGGTTTAAATAAACAATGAACACACAACCTTTTTTTTTTTTTGGGGGGGGGGGGGGGGGGGGGGGTGTTAACAACAGCATATCTGGAGTTAACACAAAGAGTCAACTGTGGGAATATATATGTGAAGTAAAAAATTAAAGACAATGGGTGTACATTTGCTTTTTGTCCTCAGGGTGTGATGACTTTTACTTCTCATTTGTGAAAGACACATACACAGGTCCTTCAACATCCTGTGGTTTAATGTGTGAATTTAATCTCACTGAACAAAGCTCTTTACATCTGTGATGCTTACTTGAATGCCAGATACAGAAAATATTATTTAATAGTTGCAAAATAAGCTTTGACATATGTGACACAGAAAGTATGTTTTTTATTTTATGTCATGATCACTGTTGAAATGTATGCGTATCATATTAGTAAGCTAACATAAAATTGTTATCAATATAATTTAATATTTATTATAATTGTGGAAATAAATATTAAACCATCAAAAGTCATCAGAAACTATGGTGATGCAATCAAGTATTAACTTCTGTGTTACGTGCAATATATTTTATTTCTGCAGACCACTGTTCTACACTGTTTTACTGTGTTCCTTTTATTGTACAAACTTTTTTTTTTCACTTTTTTAGCCTACTTTTTTTATTCTTTTTTTTTATTCTTCTTCTTCTTTTTTTTTTTACTTTTACTGTGAGTGTGTCTTTGTCTGGGCCAAAAGATGAAACAAGATTTCATTGTGCATTGCATAATAACAATAATAAAAATTCTGTTTCTGAACAGACCAAAAAAACACAGAATGTCTAAAAGCACTGTTTTTGGTTTTGTAATGTAATAACTGAAGTGATTTTGATTATTATAAAAAAATACAGAAAATGGAAAGATATCAGCTCTAAAATGAAACTCTCAGAAGCTATTTTTGTTGTTATCATTATGTTTGTCCAAACAAATGTTCCTTTACTTGTACCAGGCATTAAAATTAACAAGAAATTGAAGAAAACAAAAGTGGTATAATAATTATTTCCACAGCAGTAGATGGATGGCTGTGATGATGATATTAACAACAAGTTAATTACATTGTTATTTTGCATTATACGCTGTATTTTTTTTTTCATTGTTCTGTCATGAAAATAAGGCCAAACGGTAATTTTCCTAAAATTGTTATTACTTGAAATCAGTTGATGTTAATAATGATATTTCCCTGGGCCTTAAACCTCAAACAATCACTGAGTTATAACTTCCATGTGCTCTGTAACATGAGTCATACAAACATACTGTATACCATACAGTTGTGGAAATACCCTTGACAGCAACAAATAGCCAAAACACCATCTGCAAACTTTAAAAAGCAAACTCCATGTGTCCGGTTTCCATGGAAAAGAAAACACTGGGAGCTGCTCATCATCTTTACAAATGTCAGTGAATGTGTCCCAAACCTTAACTCTTTTTGTTTGTGTGTTTCCAGAGCTTCCACTCTCCTAACTTGACTTTCTCTCTTGCCCTTTTCATACCGTAGGATACTTCTGATGTTGTATGTCATCTTCACAGACATTCGGTTAATGAAGTGTCTTCACCAGGTTATTTTAATGTTTATGTCAAATGACAAACGACCCAACTGACCGCAACCCGAATATCATTAAAAATATTTTTTTAATGACCCGTAACTGCGAATGACCGCGGGCACCCGCTCACTTCGGTCATCCCACGCATCACTGATAGTTATTTATAGTTATATAAATGTACAGTGGTGGTTGGAGGGGCTGTTTGGTGTGAACTCTCAACCTGCCCCAGGGCAGCTGTGGACACAAACATAGTTTACTACCACCAGAGTAAATGAAGAATGGATCAATAATGTTAAGCACTTTAGATTAATTGAAAATTGAAACGTGTTATAGAAATCTCATCCATTATTACTCCACCTTTTAATTACTATTAAAAGCCAAAACAAAACAAACAGAAGAAAAGCACTCTGATATACCCCCCCTAAAGACATGTGTCGTTCCTTGTGCCAGTATCAACATTTCCTGAACATTTCATCCAAATCCATCCCTTAATTTATTTGAGTTATGTTGCTAACAAACAAACAAACAGACAGACTGCTTTACACTTCTGGACCTTTGATTGATGTGTTCTATTCCATATGAAGAATGCAAAAAAGGGGAGGTGCTACAGGAACTACACAGTGCCAGATCCCCCTGGCCTGTTTGACGGCCACGTCTGGCCAATGTACCTGAAACACAAAGACAATGATAATTTTACTCTGCCAATCTTGACAGAGTAAAAAAAAAAAGGAAGTGAAATATTTACCATAAGCCACCTGGGGTTTGCTGCAGGTCAGTGGTGACAAGACCAAGTGCTTTTGTTTTTCTTGAAGGGCTTCACATGCCATGTAAAAATAAAATTAGAGAAGTAAACTAAAATACAACATGCTCATAATGGGAAGTGGGCTTGACCACCAGTTTGATAAATGTTGTAGCTGAAGTCTAACATTGAAAGTAAAAACATTTATTCTATCGGTGCTCATGAGACACTTAAACGTTAGATGCATAAATGGATTTTTAGGATGAACTAATAAATGAAGGTACAATTATAAAGCTGCAGTTTTTTTATTTTAAATTGAGAATACATACAGGGGGTGAAAAAAATTAATGAGATATTAATTTGATTATTGAGTGATGTAAAGGTGTCGTGAGACAGGTTTTCATGAGCATCACAGTAGGGTGTATTAAAAGTGGAATGGAAACTATAAGTCATGTTTCACAAAACGGAAACGGAAGTAACAGCACATGAATGTGGAAATGTTTGTGGTTTTATTTGCAGACCAGTCCCTCAGATGAAAAGATGAATGTGTTAGAATGGTCTCTGCTTTTTCTGGGTCTCTGCCATACAGGTATGGTTTAAGAAAATTTGACAAAATCTCAGAAGAAAAAGTGTGTGAGTGTTATTGTACAATAGTAATGACTTTTCTGTTCATAGTCAAAGTCTTCTATTACATGTGAATTTGTGAGGCCAGTTAATGACTTCATCTGCATTTTATTATTGTTATCCAAGGTGAAGCCTCTTCTTGGACAATCCAGGTGCCGTCTTCAGTCAATGGTCTTCTTGGATCCTGTGTGGTCATTCCCTGCTCATTTAACTACCCCGATCCAGGAAAGCAGGTCACTGAATTTACTGGGATTTGGACTGATGCTACCAGTCACCTCATTTATCACCCAGTTGAGTCTAAAATGCTGCAGCAGTACCAGAACAGGACGAAACTACTGGGAGACGTCAGACAGAAGGACTGCTCGCTGATGATTTCTCCACTTCAAGCAAGTGACCAAGGGCCTTTTCATTTCAGGATTGAAATCAAAGACTATGAGAAGTATTCTTACAAAGACAACACAGTCTCCATCACAGTGAACAGTGAGTAAGAGTCTGTACTTATAGAATTGTCTTATAATGCTGTCCTTTTAAAATGAGATAAAACATTATATTTTTCCACTGCAAAAATGAACAAACACCACAAAATCCACAAATGAAAATATAAAAAGAAAAATAAGAGAATTGGTATTTATATAAAGATTTATATAAATAACAAATAAATATGACTTGCATTATGAGTTGTGATAAGTCAAGATAGCCATTTGTACACATTATATTATTATTATTATTATTATTATTATTATTATTATTATTATTATTATTATTATTATCGTTGTTGTTATTATTGTTATTGTTATTGTTATTATTATTATTATTATTATTATTATTATTATTATTATTATTATTATTATTATTATTATTATTATTATTGTTATTATTGTTATTGTTATTGTTATTATTATTATTATTATTATTATTGTTATTATTATTATTATTATTATTATTATTATTATTGTTATTGTTATTGTTATTGTTATTGTTATTGTTATTGTTATTATTACTGTAGAACTAATGATAATCATAAAGTCATATAGGTAACTAATCAAGTGTTTCTTTCACTTCTTTCAGTTTCCTTTGCGTAGAAACTGAATTTATAAATCAGCAAAGTCCCCTGATAATACATGTTAAATTGTTGTTTTTCAGTTTCAATTACTGCCCTATTTCCCCCCTGTATTTCCAATTTTACAACTTTATTCCAAATACTTAATATTACTCATAGTATTACGTATTATTACTAGATGCTTAGACTATTAAGCAAGTCAAAAGTGTTTCATTTCTCTTGATTTTTCATTAAAGGGAAATGGTACCTTTTGCCGGTCATGAATTAAGTTGTCATCAGAATCTGCTTCCTATTCTAACATATGGCTTTAATCACAAGTTATGCATTATTTTTGAAGCACAGAGAAAATAGACATCACGTCACTTGACTCACAAAGAAGACAGACATGTTCTCATGACAAACACCTTTTATTTCTGTATGTCAAACTTATATTCACTACGTCACAATTTTTAAATTTTTTGTGCTGTGTATATTTAGGTCTTCGTCGTGGACCACGTCCGGCACAAGGCCTATTGAGTCAGCTCTTTGAGCTCTAATTTGACAGCTGACCTATGCACAAAAACTCACCAAAGTTTGCACACACTTCAGAAGTGTGAAAAATTGCGAGTATATATAGGTTTCATAAAAGTCAGTAAAGAAATGTGTCTACCCCCCTAGAAAAGTGACAATACAGTAGTTTGTATTAGGCCAGATCACGCCCTAGTGAAGTTAGAGCTATGAAAATCATTACACATGTTCATCATAAACCACGCCCATAAACCAACAGGAAGTCCGCCATTTTAAATTGAAATTTTAAATATTCTGAGTCATGGATTTTCGCTGTCATGGGAATTTAACAAACTCCTCCTAGGCCGTTGAGCCAAATGAGCTCAAAATCAGTGAACACGATCTAGACAAGTGGGACATCAAAAGAAGTTTGGGAGAAGTTGCATCATTTTCGTGCTACACTGTCGCAAAAATTTGCTAAGTTTTCGGGAAAAATTACTACGACAAAAATTGCACCGATTTGGCTGAAATTTGACACAGACGTCTATCTCCCAGGTCTACATCCATTTAGTTCACCACATTCTGATTTTGTACTATAGCGCCCCCTAGAAATGTACTTTTATTAAAATGGCAGTAGTTCGGACATACAAACACCAGTTTGTCTGAAATTTGACTCTGATGTCTATCTTGCAGGTCTATCTTATTATTTCACACTATAGCGGCCCCTTTATGCAGTTAGTAAAATGCCATCAGATCGGACATAAAAGCACCGAATTGCCTCAAATTTTACTCAGACGTCTATCTCCCTGTCCTACACCAGTTTATCAATAGAATTTGCTATTTTACTTGATAGTGCCCCCTAAACATTTGCCTTGACTAAAATGGCTGTAGTTGGGACATACAAACACCGAATTGGCTTAAATTTGCCTCAGTTGTCAGTCTCCCAGTTCTACACCCATTCAACATGCAACATTTGAAATAACTCACTCTATAGCACCCCCTACATATTTATGCTAAAGTGTGTATTTTTGGCAGACTATCGTATCCTGCCCGTGGTACGATGTTGTCTTGCCGTCGCCGGTTGCGTGGGGAGGCTGTTGCGAAGGGAGGCTTTTGAGACTGCTTCCAGTTTTAATTTCCAGTTGTGCATCTAGTTGTACAAACAAAATGTCAGGCTAACACTGTAACTAAGCAGTGGGTGATTTGAACTAAATGTGCTCCAATGACTGTAACATGCTTGTCATTTGTCTCTTACTTTATGTCTTCACAGGTCGGCTAAGTGCTATCCTTTTCTCTGTAAAAGAGGAAGTTGTGGAGGGTCAGGCTGTGTCTGCAACCTGCTCTGTGTCTCACTCCTGTCCCGCCTCCCCACCTGTCTTCACCTGGAGTCACTCTGGACAAGTACATTCACAGCCACAGAAACTTGACAATGGCCAGTGGAAAGAAACGTCCACACTCACTTTTCACCCAGTTCATGCTGACCACAACAAGCTTTTACAGTGCACTGTGACGTACAATGGAGGGCAGCAGCAGAAAACACAGAGGACCCTCAAAGTCAAATGTAAGTCTATACCACAATATTACAGAGATTGTAAGAAGACAATAGCCTTAATGCAGGAACATTTATTATAAGTACCCCATCCCCTAAAGGGGTATTGTTTTTTATTAATTATTTATATCTTAATTTAGGCAGGTATTGCACATTAATCCATACATTTATACATTTCATTTCAGTATTAACATGTAAATATGCTGGAGTTAATGATAGTGAGAATTTTCATCTGCAGGTTGGTTTATTTGTTGCCATTGACAAGGGTAGATTTCATTACATTGTTGAACATTAGGTCAAAGCAAAAAAATGTAAGCATTTGTCAAGCCTTTTTTTCTCCATTTACTTGTAAACTTATATATTTATAACTGTTGCTTGAATTTATTCAATCAGTTTACTTATACACTGTAAACCCGAATGTTCAGATAATTAAATATATTCAGCTGTGAATACTCAAAGTATCAAAAATAGTACTACTAACTCAAATATATTAAGTTGATGTAACATGTTCTTTTTAAGTGCTTCCAACTAATATTTTTTTATTAAGGGGAACTATTGTCAATATAAGTGAACATAACTTAGCAACATATGAGTTACAACTTAGTGGAATTAAGTCATTAAATGCTGAGAATGATATTGTACTGTTATTTCTATTGTTTCAAATAAGGATGATTGAAAAAATAAAAACTTAAATGATGTAATAGATGCTGAAATACAATTTCAAAGCCCTCCAAATAACCACCAATATATATTACATGAAAAAAATTGCAATCACAAAACACAGTAATTTTATTCAGGGGCAGCTGTGGGTCAGATGGTAGAGCGGGTCGTCCAATGACTGAAGGGTCGGAGGTTTGTGTCCCAGCTCTGGCTGTCCACATGTCCAAGTGTCCTTGGGCAAAGACACTGAACCTTGACCTTAGAATACTAATTTAATGAGTAACCTGATGATCCCAGGGTGGTCACTGAAGTTGTGTCCAGGTTGCACCATTAGGTGTATCTTAGAACCAGTAATGTTTTAATTTAAGTATACTTTAATAAGCATCTAAATTTTAAGTTCTGGAAACTTTTATTTTTTAACTTTCATCAACTTAAAATAATTGAGGCAATCGATTGCCTTACATTTTTTGAGTTCTGCTAACTTAATCGGGTTTAAAGTGTAATGGCTGAAATTGCACATGTATAAAAACATAAATTTAGTTTCATTTGACTTGACACTTGACACATATAAAGAGGCAGTTGATATGCTGACATCAGCACATGCATAAAAATGATGAAATCAGCTGGATCAATGCTAAATTAAAATAAGAAGTGGGGTTTGTTGTGTTTGTTGTGTATGTCACCACTGATGATCTCTTTTTCATATTGTTTTTAATGTGATGGGCTCATGCAAGTGTCAAATATTAGTTTCATCTTCAGACAATGGTAGAAAACCTGCATAAATGTCATCATCTGTGTCAGACGCAATGTTTACAAATGATTTAGCATATGGCACTTCAAGATGGATGGATGGATGGATGGATGAATACTTTATTCATCCCAAGGGAAAATTCACAGGTTCCAATTGCAGTAGTTGTACAATAGTGCAAGGTAATGAAATTGTGATGGAACAAGCAGTATAGCAATGAGGAGGGGCAACTGAAGGACCATACATGTAGTTTTTGCACAAAAAAAATCAAAACATTAGATATATAGTGGCCTGTATATTCATGTGATTTCATGATATCACAATGTTTATTTCTTTGCAGATGCCCCAGTGAATGTTAAAGTAGAGCAGAAGTCAGTAGTAAAAGAGGGAGAGTCTGTGCTGCTCAACTGCTCCAGTGACGCTCGGCCTCCTGCCAACAGCTACGAGTGGCACAATGACTCTGGTGTTCAGCTCCACAAGGGGAACCTCTACATGCTGCAAAATGCCTCCAAACACACAGGAGCCCTCTACTGTACAGCCATTAACACACTCGGCCAAAACAAATCAAGCCCCGTGAAGCTCAATATCATATGTGAGTTAACAATGTAAAAAAAAATAAGAAAACAGTTGAATGAAAAATAAGATGCTCATAATTTAAGTTTTGTTCATTTATGCCTTTACAGATGCTCCAGAGATTAAGAGTGCCTCATCATGCTCCACTGAAGGGAATTCAATGAAGTGTGTGTGCATTGCAGAGTCACAGCCTCCAAGCATTGTTCATTTTTTGGTTTCTAACAAGGTCCTGCCACATATCAAAATAGAACATCATGGATCTGTAACTATTGCAACTCTGGAGGCTGATGTGGGACCTTCTGAGGTCATTCAGTGCCTGGCCAACAACACTTTGGGCAAAGATCATCTAACTTTGCATTTACCAGTAAACAGTAAGGGTTTTTCTTTAATTCCAATGACATGATAATATGACTGGTTATTTGTCTTTTTTTTTTTTTTTTTTTTTTACATCATGTTACTTCTCTTTTGGCAGAAAACCTTTATATCTATATCACCATTGCTGTTGTAACTGCTGTAGTGATTTTGGTGATACTGCTAGCGGTGAGAAGAGTGGCTAAAAAAAGGTACATGATTTAGTTACAAAGAATAATTTCCTAATGTGAGTGTTCCCAAATCAATATGGGTGCTTCTATGAAACTGGGTTAATTTTGGTACCTGGCAATGTGGCAGGTTTTTTTTAGACCAAATAATAAAAGAGACATTTAGAGTTATTAAACACAACAGATGAAACAATATGAAATTCAGGCATTAAAGGGAATCAAATATTATTAGCACTGATGTCTTATGTAATACTGTGGAAATGCATTCTTTGTACATTTTTATCATCACTACACTGTACATTTTGCAGTGTTAATTTGGAGACAATGGGACCAAATACACTCTAGAAGAAGTTAAATAAACTCTCTAAGTGTTGATTTAACACTGCAAAATTTACTGTGTAGGGCTTGCAAAGGTTTGATAATATACCATTTTCTCAAACTGTGTTTTCAGGTTACAGGTTCCTGATTCACCAGTGTCTCATATACAGACCAAAGCAATAGACAAAGCAGTGGAGCTTCCGCAGTACGCTGCAACAGCCAGGTTTCATTTATTCACCTCATTTACTTATATACATAACTTCTTTAATTCTTCAAATATCACAAAGAAGATGATAATGATTGGTGTATTGAATAATGTATGTCAAACCATTTTCCACAGGATACAGGAGTACAGTGATGTACATGACCCTGGTATTTATACTAATGATCATGTATATGGAAACATGGAGGTACGTAAAGTTTTCCCTTCATTTTCAATCTTCACATGCATGAGAAAAAAAGAGCTAATCTGATTTGTCATGCAGACTGGTTGGGAGTCAGACGATGATGCTGTATACGCCAACGTGTAACATGGAACTCACCAGATGGACGACTGGTTTATATATTACTTTTTCATTTCTAGACTTGTGACTTATGTAAATTTATGCTTCATGCAAAAACTGTGCCATAAATATCTTTTGTGTTTCCAGCTAATCTCCCTATGTGTTTTTTAAAAAATCTGTATTAAAGTGTTTGTTTAACTGACTTCCCTACTTCTTTGACATCTACTCATTTTTATTCAATATTTACTTTATGCTGCATTTTGGCTCACGTTCAAGCGGTGCAAAAATGTAAAGCTACTGCAATTTTCAGATGCATGTTTCCTGGTGAATAAAAAAGGGCAGAGCTATGAGCGCACATGTAGTCAGTATCCAGCTTGAACTATTGTATACATTACATACACTTGCCTTAAAGTTAGGGTTAACGCTTTTATATATGAATTACAAAAAAAGTATATATCCAGGTTTTTTTTTTAAATTAGGCTGAAGTTTAAATACATATATATATATATATATATATATATATATATATATATATATATATATATATATATATATATATATATATATATATATATATATATGTCATATGTGCTATTTGAACTAATGGATGCAGAGGAATGACTTATTACCTCATGCATACGAGTAAACAATCATTAACTTCAAATACATTAAAAAGAAGCAAGTCTTAAGGTGTCAAGGGAAAAATGACAGATGAAAACTGTATTTAAATACACCATCCGTACAACATTTTGGAGCTGAACAAGTGATCAAACTACCTGCATATACATTTTACTAACACATCTTGAAATGTATAAAAATTTGTGTGAAGAAATGTAAAACATACCCTTTCATAGCTCAGTCTGATTTGGACTAGAGGACAAAACAGCATTTAACAAAAATGTAAGTAAAATTGTAGTTTGCGTATTTTTAAAAATTGTTTAAAAATAAAAACGAGTATATACATTTTATAGGCTTAATGAAGTTGTAATTTGTGTTCCCTCATCAGTACCTATGAGCAGAAAAAACAACCTCCAGAAAAATGCATTTTATTTTATTTAGGGAAGTTGAGGCTTTGAATTGGTGTGATATTCTTCACTTTTATCAGTCACACACAGTAACACCTTAAACTACAGTTACTCCTCTGCTGTGAAGTTTCACACTGAAAGTTAACAGTTAAAGAACATTTTACACACATTTACATCAGCATATTAAACAGCATTTATTTATTTTTCATTTCAATATTTATTTTTTCCACAAAACTGGCTTTGGAAAAGGAAATGTAAGGGATTATATGTTTGTATTTGTTTTATACATACTTATTAACTGACATATTTGCATCATAAATAATCTTTGAACAGTAGAAAGAGGGGAAAAAAACTTACATTTCATCACGAATAAAACAGTAAGTGAACTAACAAGTATATAGAGAAATATTAGAAGTAAACAGTAAATACTTCAGACATTCGGCCTGTACATTTGGTCACATTATAAGGGTGCATGAATACATTCAGCAGAACACAGATGTGCAATGACATGTGTTAACCTGTTGTGGTGAATTCTACATATAATTTCCTGCTGGGCTGTTGCACAACCCAACACTTTGAACAGGTTACAAAGATATATTCATGACAGGATATTCTTTATTACCCATCATACAGACTCAGTTTTACATGTCCAGTGAGGGAAGTAAGCAAGACTACCAACAATAAATAAGAGATGAATTGTTGTATTGATTTTGAAAATGAATTATCAATGAAAACTTTCTGTCCTTGTTCCTGTAATCATCAGCAATGTTAATAAATTGCACCATTTTGTCTTATCTACTGTATGTGGCAACATAAAGGAAAGCCCAAGGTTGAAGCAACTGTCATGTGGCCAGAGTTAGGCAACTAAAACACTTGGTGAAAGATACTGCCATAAGCGGAAATGTCAACTGCAGATAACTTTCATGATGTGAAATTCACAAAGCATACACTTCTTCTACACCCCGAACATTACTTTTTTTTTTTTACTTATGAAGTTGCTTAGTTTAAAGTACATTGCTGCACTATATAGTATTTGAAACTAAATTAACCAATAGTTTTTATACACATAGGAATGTGTTCATCTGTAAAGACCCAGTGCTACATTTGTGGCCATTCCTAATTGAATTGAAACTTCCTTAATTGATTGATCATCATTTATTATACTATTATCTTCTGTATGTTTGTATTTTGATTGATTGATTTTTTTGGAAAAAAATCTTTTTTGCCCAATTCATTGATCATATAAATGTTCAAGAAAGCTCAGATTAAAATGGACGGTTATTATATCAGAAAAAGACAAAACTGAGGAAACTGTTAGTTTTTTGTCCAATATATCATTCAGGTATTAATCTACTGTCAATGATCCAACGTTTACTGGTGAATCAATGTTGTTGAAAATGACAGTGTTTCCATGTTCACTACAGAGCTTCTGAACATCCAAAGGAGTCATATCTGATCATCATAAAAAGATGACAAACTGCATTTTACACCAATTATTAACATGTATTAATAGAATTCATGGATGAACAGGTATTAAACATTTTACATGACTACATACTCTGGGACTTAGGTCTTTATGGGTTAATTATCTGTAAAAAATATTGAATGTATTGCTCAAGAAAAACTAACGTCATCTGAACCCGCTTTATCCTCACTAGGGTCACAGGGGTCACGGAGGCCTAATCCGGCTACAATGGGTGAAGGCGGGGTACACCCTGTATGAGTCTCCAGTTCATCTCAGGGCTGAACATATATAGACAAACAATCAGTCTCACATTCACACCTATGGATAATTTAGATTAACCAATTAACCTATCAGTGCATGTGTTTGGATGGTGGGAGGAAACTGGAGTACCTGGAGAAAACCCACGCAGACACGAGGAGAACATGCAAACTTCACACAGAAAGGTCTGGTGTGAGATTCGAACCAGGGACCTTCTTGCTGTGAGGCACGAGTGCTAACCACTGCACTACCGTGCCGCCCCAAACCTAATTCTCCCAAACTAAAAAGTGAATTGGACTTGTCTACACCTATTTAAGAGTTAAAATGTTAATAAAAGTTTCCAGATTCTTTGATGTCTGTCATGTCCTTCTTTTATGTTTGATTCGTACGTACATTGTTCTGTTTGAATGATGCTAAGGTGTATTCTGATGCACACAACGGCACTGACACTCATAATACAGAACAGACAGATGATACAGTATTACGTCCACAAATGTAAGATGCAACTTCTCTTCTACACAGTATAATCCACATTTGCATATATACTGTCTGCATGGGCCACGCTTTGATCCATCTGACCTGAATAAACCTGCAACAACAAAATTACTGTTAAAGACTTAAAAGATTTGTTAACTATAACCCACCCTCATGTAAGTGCACATATCGTACCTCAAGGTTGATGTACACCGGGTCGTCAATGACTTTCTGCTCAGGAAGCTCTTTATTGTCTTGTTTTTTAAAAGATGGTTCTCTGTAATGATTAAAAGAAAATAAAGAAAAAACAAAAACATTTCAGATCAAATTTCAACAGAGTTGATTTTTTTTTTTTTTTAATAATTGAAATTGTTTATGTTTTTATATGGTATTATTACAAAATGGACAGTTTATTACCTCCACCAAGGGGGTTATGTTTTTGCCAGTGTTGGTTTGTTTGTTTGTGTACAACATAACTGAAAAACTAATGGATGGATTTTGATGAAATTTTCAGGGCATGGTGGTAATGGGGAGATCAACTAATTATTAGATTTTGGTGGTAATTGGGGGGGGGGTTTCATACCCTGAAAATGTCCGCAAAATCAGCTACAAATTAGTATTTGGTCTTTGCACTTTTACATTTTTTTCAATTGTATTGCTATGCCAGTTTGGAAGGTGATTCTTTTTTTTTTTTTTTTTTTCTTAAAATTCATCTTTTTTTTGTTTTCAGTAAAAATAGATTTTCCTAAATTCAATTTACTGACCACATACATCCTTATAAAATCTCTGACTAAATTCAAAGGTTACAAAGGTTATTACATCAAAACTGAAGAAAAGGGAGTTCTCAGCCAAATGTGTCATAAAAACTGATCATAAAAACAAGTGTCACAACTACCACTATTTGTCCAACTATACAGGTTTGATAAAAAAAAACAAAAAACTGTATTGTGCCTGAATTATTTCAAAGTATTGACAGGATTAGTGGTCAAAATGTTATTAAACACTTTACACAAGCTGATGTTTTAGTTTGTTTGGTTGCTTAGGAAACTAACCTTTTGGCTGGGATTGATGAACCTTTAAAATTGACATAATCACTGGATTCCTGACTGGTAAGAGACCTGTGAAAAAGGTTATCACTATTAGACTCATACTGCCATATTACACCAACACAACAGTTACCAACACAAACAGTTTTAAAAATAAAATGTATTTACATTCTGCCTATTAAGTATGACCTCACCTGCGTTTTTTGAAACAGACAATTCCAGTTACAACAATGATCAGAACTGCAGCAAGTGGCACAAAGATAGCAATGTACATGACTGTATTATTAGTCACTGTGGAGAAAATAAATAACATTAGTTACTTATATTATATTAGTTGAAAGTGGTCCTTTAGAAACACTTGTGGGAAATTAAACTCACGTTGTTTACTTGGATTGGGGGATGCTGTAATAAGTTGAATATCTGCAAAAAACAAGTTAAGGAGCTGTTATTTACAACTCTGTTATTTCATATATGAGTTAGATAATAAAAAGCTAAAGGATATGTATATACCTTTGTCAATAATGACTGGTGCGATATCTGGTTATAGGAAGTAGATATAAGTTAAGAATTAGTTACAATCATTCTGATCAAACTTTTATATGTAAGATGCAATATAATGAAATCCTCACCAGATACTAAAATGGAGACGTAGTTTCCATAGAAACTGTATTTATTCTTTGGTGTATTTATTCTCAAATAGATTTTTGGTTCATTTTCTGTGATGTTTTGGATATTGAGGGAGCAGTTTCTTTCATTTGCCTTTCCAATGAGTTTTGTCCTTTCTCTGTACTTCTCAATAATAAATGACTTATTTCGATGAAAAATGAATTCATTTTTGTCGGGATCCTTGATATCTAATTTCTTTTCAGACCACCTTTTCCAGAAGATCTCAACTCTATCGTTGCTGTTTTCCTGCGGATAGGAAAACGTACATTGTATGTTCACATTTGAGCCTGATGTGACATTTAATTGTCTAGTGACATTGATAGTCCAGGTGTGACCTGTGTAAACAAAAAAAAAATCCAAAAGATTTGTAGTTATTAATGTACAGGATATTTGAGATAAAATGCAAAACAAGCACATAAACTCACCTTCTGTGATAAAGCTCAGGAACAGTATCAGTCTTAGCTCAATCAAATAATCCATCTGATCTAAGAAGGATGATCTGAGTTTAGTCCTCTAGTACAATCCTGAGATCTCACACTGTCAGAAGCCCAGTTTTACAGCCAGTCATGCCTTTAATTATCTTCTGTATAGTAAATACTCACTGTAAAAATTACCCATAGGAAGTAAATGCTGTGTTGTGCTTTGTGAACATGTATTAGATCTTACTATGTGGTTCTTGGGTGTGTTTCCTGTTACTTGGGAGGGACTTCATTAAAAAAAAGGAAGTTAAGACCAAGCTTTATATTTTTCACTTGAATTTCAAGACAAGGCTTATTTGTCTGCAACAACAGTCTTGAGAATGAATAGTAATGATGTTTCCATGGCCTGTAGAAGGTGAATAAAAATAGAAAATACAGGCTATCTTATAATTTAGCCCTAAGTTTACCATTATTGTTTCACTTCTGAAGGTTAAAACTGGATTAAACTCTTCATCTAGCCTAATATTTATATTATATTAGTACAGACCCAGCTCAGTGATCTGGTGGAACTTATTACCACTATGATGTTTGAGTCAGGTTTAAAAAAATCCATCTAATTTCCAGAAAGTCACATAAACTGTTGTATTGTTGGGTGATGCCCCATCAAACCACTAGGTGGAGTGAGATCTTTTCCTAGAGAAATCCACTATGAGAACTCCAGACTCCACCTGGAATGTGGGCCTTAACTCGGATCTCAAGGTGCGGTCATATGACTCCAGCTGGTTAAATAAATCAACACAGTTAGAAGCACTTCTTCGGAATTAATTCATGTGCTTTTGTAGCCTTACATTCAACTCTTCTGGAAGAAAACAGGACTTCTGCAGCTCCAGACCACACAGTGACATGGGCTCATGGAAAAGGCGTTTTGCTCAAAGAAGAGGATGATTGTTTGTCGTATATGGGGGTTCCGTGAACGCACCGCACCGGAAAAGCTCCACTTACCTGTGCATACTGCAGACACACATGGAACATCAAAGTGAAAGAAGTCCACGGCGGACAGCAGGAGGGGAGACGAGGTCATGGGACAGTCAGGATGCAGATGTCCAGGTCCAGAGGGAAGTGGCAGTGGTCAGTTCTCCCACATTCTGCTCCGCCAGGCTGACCTTACCTGGGGTCATGGACCCAGAGGGGAGGGTCGATGAGTCCAGACTGAGGATGCATGTCTTCAAAAACGGTACATCAATCTAACAATCTATCATTATATCAATCTATCGATCTATCTATAGATCGATCGGTCGTGGACTTTGTTTCTCACATGATTTCAAGTCTCAATGATTGACAGTGGCAAGAAAAAAGTGTGAGTGAACCCTTTGAAATGTCCTACTTATAGAAAAGAATAGAAGTATTTATTGGTCCTACTATTTGGAAATGAATATATTAGTCATACTGTGTGGTGTGATCTGCATCTAAGATGTAATACCACACAAACTTGTAGAATACTTCATGTCTTTATTGAATACAGTTATTGAACATTCACAATACTTTTGAAAAACATAAAGGAATCATGAAAAATGTGATGGTACACACATCTAATGATAAAAAGTGTGCAGGATATTTAAAAAAAAAAACAATGAAGGAAGGAATAAAAAAGGTCCACAAAACCTCTGAGTTCCTTTTAAAACATTTTTAAAAATAAATAAATAAATACATTTGAGGAACTCACAGGTTATACACACCTTTTCCACTCCTTCAAAAAATTTTAATGGACCCTGGATGGTTTAATACAAAAATGACAGTATGTGCCTGTTGTGTGTTTGTCACTAGTTAGTGTCACTATGTGCTAATCTCATATAGTGTTTGTATGTCCTGTAATGTGATCTTCTCATCTTTTTCAAACTTGGAGTCAGGAGCCCACGTGGGGTCACCTGAACTCTTTAGTAAATGATAAAATAAAATAAAAACTTATGAAGAAAGACTATATGCTGAGTTGAGAGAGACCATTTAAATACATAAAACACATAACTCAAGCACTGTGGTACTGTATCTGTCAAGTGTTCATTGTGGTTGGTTTCAAATGTTTCATAGTTTGAGTTGTTTGTTCAGTATTAATTATCAGCCTTGTAAATACAAGCTGGACTAACTTTACATATCCTGACCAAGGAAAATAAAATTCCCACTTTGTGCAATTATCTACACCTGGCTTTTCTGCCTCCATCCATAAAAATAAACATTATATAGACTAAATCTCATCTAAAATTAATGTTTATTTGCAACATTCTATAGCAAATTGTTACATGATTAAAAACAAATTTTACAAAAAAAAAAACTCCATTATGAATGTCTCAGGTCACAAGAAATTTTTAATGTTAAAAGGTTTGAGAACCACTGGATTAAGATGTCATCCTATATGTTAAACATAACCCTTTGTGGGAACATTTATTGTTATCATATGTTTAATGCATGCAGTAAGCACCTGGCACAATAACTTTTGGGTGTGAATGTGTTTTCCTTTTGGATGGTTGACAAACGTGTCTCCTCACATCCTGACCATATTTGGCTGCTATGTGAGCTCTCAACTGTGCACAAATAAGGCCTTGAAATAAAGCATTTGTTCTTCATGCACCTCATCTCAGTGATGATTTTGAGTTGTAAAAGCAGCCCCACTTCATAAAGCTTCCTCCACCATACTTCAATGCGGAAATTACTTTATTTTATTTGTTTGTGGTTTGCCTATGTTTGATGGCACCAACTGATGCAGAAAACTATGAATTTTAAACAGATTCACATACTTTAGTTGAAGAGTAGTTGATGTACATCATTGTCAGGTATTCATTTTTACATTGTTCATGAACCCTGACAAATTAATTCTGAGGTCACAACAGAGCAACTAAAATCTGAAATAGTTCCATAATTTCCTTTTTTCCTTCACAAATCTTTAACAACCTAGTGTGTAAAGTTTTGAGCAGGTACTGGTATTTTGCCTGAGGCATAAGCTACACAAAGTATAATATATTACATTTCATTAGCTTTGTAGCATCATTAATTGATAAAAAAAGAAACACTTTTGATCAAACTGTGATGTCTGTGTAACTTTAATCTCTGAATGCTGCTACTTAATTTTGCATCATTTCCAATGTCCTGGAAAAAATATGACTTTGGCAATTAGCCGATGAGGCTAACAATTTGTGTTATTCTGAAGAGAGAGTGTATGCCTTGAGGATATGCTTTAAACTAAAATGTTGGACCAGAATTTTTGTTAAAAGACGTGACTGCAAGCATGTAGGCTTAGCTCCAGTATGATCAGCTGTGAGGAAGGTTAAACAAAGAAGAAGTCAAGTGATGCTTGTAGAGCAGCTGACTCACAGTGGAGCTATTCTCTAGTCTAACATTTTACTTTGTGTTGAATCCCCTCAAGCAAAGTGATGCCCAGTGTGACCTCTGCAATTAAAAACAACAGATACAGTTCATAGAGGTGACAACATTTCTGAAAAGAAGAAAAAAAATCACGAGACTCAAGAACCTTAAGGGTCCTTTTATCCAGTGCTTCTCAGTTGTGTTCTGTCAGGCCTTCCTTTGGGGATTGAAAAATCCCCAGGGCCCCCTCAATCCCAACATCCATGGCATGGCACTATTTTTCATTTATATATATATATATATATATATATATATATATATATATATATATATATATATATATATATATATATATATATATATATATATAAACATTTTAAAGAAACATCAATATTTTAACAATACATTGTGATTTACTTTGAATAATTTGTTGTGCAAATTAAAAATAAATTAGATTTTTGTTTGAACAATATAAATAAGCTCAACAAGACTGATCCCTGAGACAATATTTTACCCAATGAAAATAGGAAATGTACAATTATCTTGCAACTATGACAGTAAAGTTACTTTTTTTTTTAGAACAGCAATCACATGTTTGTAACAAAGAAACAAACATTTTCATTATCAGTGTTTGTACAATGAACCTATTTTCATTGCACATCTCAGAACATTAAAGTGCAAACTGTACAATCTACACAAACAGAAACATGTCCCATTGTTCTATTCAAGTCCAATCCTTGTCCATTCATCAAACCTAAACTCTTTAGTAGTAACAGTAGTTTTGTTTTTGCATGTTCCTAAAATGAGTCCAAGGTGATCCAACATGAAAATATCAGTTCCATCTGCTCCATGTTCTAACCTGACTGGTCCCATGCTGCACTACTCTAAGCTACAAAAATAAGTACCAAAAAAACACTAGTGTTTTTGACAAGGCGCAGTAGATGAATGTGTTGACTGGTTATGGTGATTTACTGACATTCTTACGGTTATTGTCTCAAACAGGCTCAAGATAATAAATATCTATGTAGATGAACTCACTGGTTAATATCATTCTAAATTCATCGTCTGTGAACAGGAATGTAGAAACTCACCTTTCTAAGCCTCTGCCCTTTGATTTTGAAACACATTCCATCCCTCCAATGAAAGATTAAAGGACCTGCTGTGCAAAACATTCATCTTAAATCCTCTTATATTTCACTAAACCTTTGGGTCAGTGTGTTTTCTAAAGATTTCCACTGATGCCGAGACAGTTACCCATGCATTTAAGGATTCAGAGTTTGCTCAAACTCTAACCTCCTGGCTTTGCATGGACCAGGACAAAGGATCATGATTTTCAATCTTTTGTTTCAGGAGGTGTGTTACCATCTGAGCGAGGCCTTGTGTGGCGGTTCCTGTTTGGGATGTACCCATGCAGCTCAACGGCTTTAGAGCGCCCTCTGCTGCAGGAGCAGTTGATCGTACGTTACCAGGTCATGAAGAGAAAGTGGCAGCAGTTCCTTCCTTCAGCAGTGCACATCCATCTGAACGGCACTGATGGTAAATGTCTGAGGGACCTATGAGCAGAAGTAGAGTAAAATGTTCATTTATGTCAAATAACCTGAGAAGTAGTAAAACGTACAACAGAAGTCCACATATTGGTTCTTTGTGTATGAAGTAGACGGCACTAGAGAGGAGGACATAGGAGGTTTGGTTTGTCAGGGGTCTGCAACTCTGGTCCTATAGAGCCACTATCCTGTATGTTTTGGATGTTTCAATCTTCCAGCACTCCAAAAGGAGGAAACATCTAAAACATGGAGGACAGTGGCTCTCAAGGACTGGAGTTGCAGACCCCTGGTATATGTTCAGCCCTGTGATAGACTGGAGACTCATACAGGGTGCACCCCGCCTTCGCCTGTTGTAGCTGGATTAGACCCTGTGACCCTAGTGAGGATAAAGCAGGTTCAGACGATGAGACAAGTTATTGTTTGTTCAGTATTAATTGTCAGCCTTGTAAATACAAACTGGACTGACTGTACATATACTGAGCAAGGGAAATAAAATCCTCCCCTGTCTTTTGTACATACTAATATATATTATATAGACGAAATGTCATCTAAATGAATATTTATATGCATCATAGTATAGCAAACTGTTACATTATATATATATATATATATATATATATATATGTGTGTGTGTGTGTATGTTTTTTTTTTGGGCAAAAAAAGTCTGTCTTGAATGTCAGGGGTTAGTAGAAATATGTGATGTTAAAAAGGGTCAAGAGCCAAAAATGTTGGAAACAACTGATTTAGTGAATTATCTTTTGGAAAATGATCATATTTTGTATTAAAACAGTCTCTTTTTAGACTTGAAAACAACATGCTCCTTCACAGATTCTATTTATTCAATCGGTTTCCTTGGATATATACCAGCTCTTGAGGGAGCCTTTTGCATTTTTGTATTTTAGCAGCTAGTGCAGGCTTTTCCTACATAACTGAAAGTGTGGAACTATGTGCATTAAGTACATTTTGCTACCGCATAAGTAGATCCCACTAGTATATGGCACATGTAATTTACAAACTAAATATTTCTGTGAAAATTGATAGTTTCTCTTCTCTCTCTGTTATATCATTTCTGTCCTTCAGCAGAGTTGTTGGCAGCTGTGGGGTACTTTAACAGGAGGCAGGCCCAGGCCCAGCAACAGATCCAGAACCACAGGGAGGGTGTCACAGAGAGGCTGGCTTTTTTAGAGCTACAGGCACAGGTTTGATCATTGAAATACACATCAGTATATATATTTTAAATTATTATTATTATGATAAGGGTTTTTTTCTTTACAGTCTGCCCTCTAATTTAAAAAAAAGTGACTACTTACTCCCACCTAGTGCTTCTCAAATGAGTGTCATCATCTTTCTTTGTAACCCATGAAGATGGCATATGCCCACATGGGTTGGTGTGGTTTTTATGCTGCACTTCTGAGCCCTGAGGCATAGGAAGTTTCTGACGTCCAACTCAGTAAAGTGCTTTGGAACATCTGTCCAAGCTGGAGGTCCTAGTTGCAAAGTGGGGCCAGTTCAAAGTACCCCAACCTCAATGCAAACTACGTGATGTTAACACAACAATGGCAATATGCAGTGTGCAAGTTCACAATGGGAAAAAAAACAAAAAACATCAGGATGTATAATTAACTCATCCATCATTTAGTTTTTTCCATCTCATTTGCATACATGAGAACACTGTACTCAAATCAGTCAAAATGCCACTTCAGTAACAAAGAAAATAGGAGCTTAAATCTGCAATCTCCATGTTTGATGTTTATGTTCAACATGGATCATCTGGAATACTATGAGGTGGAATGTAGTAGTGGACTGTAGCATGACCCCAGCCCCAATGAAATAATCGACAGGTCCTCATGAAATAAAGCCTTTTTATAATTTTCCCAAACAAGTGAGTGACTGTATTTTTGTCCCCCCCCCCCCCCCCCTACCCATCAGTATTATTCTACTTTTATATATTTTCTGAGTGTATTTGCATTCCTGTTTTTCTGTTCAGTTTACTTTATATCTGTTTTAGCTCTTTGTCTTAGATATTTTAAAATGTGGATTCAATCATTATGTTTGTGTTGGTGTGGGAAAATAAACTGTTGGCATGACTGCTATTCAAGACACTTTGCATAATTCTGTTAAACTGCATGTCATTTATTTACCTATGGAATGATTAGGTCCTTTGTTATATGCTGTGTACTTAATAGGTGTGTGTGTCTCGCAGAAACAACTAATCCATTTATTTACCTACAGCTCCTGAGGAATAATTCTCTACGTGCTGATGTTATTCTATGTGTTGTTTTTTTTAACAGTGTTTTCAATGCACTGTCCTAAAATTAACACTGACAGCACTAATAGCAGTGGTCATTCATATTCTCTTTGTATTTTTTTTTTTTTACATTTATATTTTGTCAGATATTGTTTGAGCGGATTACATTTAACCAAGAGGAGCTGCGGGAAGCCATACGAATCATAGACAAAGATGTGCCAAGAACAAACAGAGAACTGAACTATTACAAGTGAGTCATTATATTTCTGCTCAATTGATAGAGGTAGAATTGCAGTGGTTTAACCTCTTCATTGTAGAATAATTCCAGAAACTACTAATGCAAAAACAGACTTTCGACACTGAAGGCATACTTGTCTGATGAGGACATTATGAATCTCATATAAATATCCTGCATTGAAAAAAAATTAACGAATACTTTTTATATAATTATTAAGTAAGCATATTTAACTCTACTCAAATTATATTTATAGCCTAAGTGGTTGGTTAAGATATACCTCTTTGAGTCTTCTCAATGTCTTTTCATTAATTTAATATCACAATCATAGTTTACAATCATTTACAGTATTACAAAATATTTCAGCATGATTAAAGTTACATAGTTAAAGGTCCTAAAGTCCAATCTGAGTCTGGTCGTTGAATGGCCACATAGCACTAAGGGGGAGAAGCTCAGACACACAGCTTTAACACCGTAGTCGACCCCTCCTTCTTCAGATGTTATCTGTCCATTGGTCAGATTCCTGAAGAGTTGTAGTCCTGGAGGCTGGTATGCGGTGGGGGTTTTGTCTTCCCCCGCAGTTGTCACCTCTGCATTCCTCCATGTAAATTGCTTCACTGTGACCACTTCTTACAGTCACTTATAAACTCCAAAAAGTAAATTTATGCATTAACATTTATATCTCTGATATTATTGTAATTTTCCAACACAATCCTCTAGAGGTACAAGGTGTTTGTGTACAATGAAAACAGTAAAAAATAAACATGTAACTGTTGGAAAAATGTGTAACAGCTACTATTAGTATAAAAGTTCATCTCTTTTCAGTTTGTATGAAATCCAGGCATGCATTCAAACTCAGGATAAAGTCAATGGTTTGTGGTCGTTTATGAGTTTCAGGCAGAGAATAAATACCTGAGTAAAAACACTGGCTGAACACCAGTACGCATCATACCACACGTAACCCATAAAGACCCAATGCTACTTTTGTCACAGTTCCTAAATGATTGTTTCTCTGTTTTTAACTTTTGTTAAGTGATTTATTATAATTTATTCTAATAATATGGTCAGTGTTTTTTGCTCTTAAGTGAAAATCAGGTTTTTTTCTACATTTACAGATCATGATTGATGTCCATAACAGCTCAAGTTAAAATTATGGGGTATTACTGGTACATCAAATACAGAGAAAGTGGAGGAAAAAGGGACTTTTTTGGTAAAATATATCATTAATTAAACATCAAAACAAGTGTGTCCATCCACTGTAATTTACTCAACTCAATGGGTTTAAGTGGTGATTCCGTGTTGTCAAAAATGGTGGTGTTTCCATGGTAACTACAGAGCCTCTGAACATCCAAATGGGTAACCATGAAAATATCCAAAAACTGTATTTTCCACCAATTATTTACATGTATTGAATTAATTAGTGGATCAACTGTTGTTTAAATTTTTATATCCGTAAATGATTTTGGTCGCCAGTGGGTGTTTGGGTCTTTATGGCTTAAGTGCAAATCAACATGTGCAGACCATTGGTATGCCGCCAGCAGGACAGACAGCTGTAGCACTTTTGAACTCATTACAGCTCTATATCAAGGCTAAATGGATGTTACAGACAGACCGGCAGCACCAGATACTGACCTCACAGTGGACATATGGTACAACTCATATTCAGGATTACTCCATCCACCCAGCAGCTCAGACTCAGACTGGAAACACTCTGCTGTCATACACAATACCAAGTGTGACAGTTGTTTTACATTTTCATAACAAAAATTACATAATCATTGTGTAGGCATTATGTGTCTTGAAGCTGTCTTGGTTTGTGTTTATGTATTCATTATTCTACATTTTCACAAGGATGTTTTTTAATCCTTATTGTCTACAAGTCAATCATTTCTGAATAATGCCATTTAGTATCAAATAAGCATAAATTAGGAAGCTCAATTTGATGAGGTGTTGAAAGACTGCAGGTTTGGAAATAATTATTAGACTATGGTGACCAAAGTGAAGAATAGTCATAAATGTTTCCTGTAAATACTGCGTGCTTTGCAAATACTAAATACAACATTGCTAAAACATAAAATGTTGTTTCACAAACTAATTCTAAAAACATCAGTTCATTTTTGAGGAACAAGTGGTGCATGAATTAAGAACATTTTATGTTGAAAAATAGCCAAGTAAACTAACCCGCCTCTAGTGGCAAAAAATATTTTGGCCTGAATCGTTGGTCTACCAACACTCCATAGAGCCTCAGCCAGGACCGGTTTAATCACAACGCTCCATTTGTGTAGCGATATTGTAGGGCGGGCTTAGCACAATAACGACAGGGTTGAAGAAGTATGAACATATACAGTCTATGGTCAGATAAGCAGCATGTATATGGACCTGGTTGCATATTTTTCCTCCACTGTTACTCGTGTGTTAACATTAATTAATCAAGCCAAAAGGATGTTAAAACAACCAGATAGACGCTAGTTTAGACTTGTTTTCATTGCTCTGTATACGTCACATTGTTTGTTGTTCTGATTGGTCATAGCTCTGGCCTATTACGTGCAGAGCAGTTTGAGAGTCAGCCGTTGATCCCACCTGTACACTTAAACTCAGTCTATGGATCGTCTCCAGACTATGAATTCATATCATAGTCGGGCTTGCCAGGCTAGTTGAAAAACATTCTAGGTACTACAAATGTTTGAGGCGGTCATGTTCAAGAGCTGTTATATTGAATTTCTAATATTCACAGAGTCATATAATACATTATTACTGATTAATGATTAACTTACTAATGAAAACTACATTTAAAAAAAGTGTAATAGGATTGTACAAGGGCAGAAACGAATATCCTGTCACAATAAATGATGCTTAAAATAATTGATTCACACACCTTACAGATCCACTGTAAATAACATATGCATAAACATGCATTTTTCATAGACCTGTACACATCTACCCACTGTATAAATGTCTAATTTGCGCTCTGTACATATTACAATATAAATCCTCACTGTAAATACATAAACTTGTATTTTAATTGACTCGTTCTCTGAACACATCTACACAGTTATTCATATTTATCTGAACTATTCTCAACCCACTGCTGTCCTTGTCTCTAGTTAAATGTTTATATTAAGTCTATATTTAAGTATCTTTGCTTTTATGTTGAAATATTATTATCATAAGCTAAGAAAAAAACAAAGTCAAATCCCTTGTATATGTTAACATACTTGGCCAATAAAGCTGATTCTGACTATTAGTGTTAATTGTAATGTATTCGGTCATAATAAATAATGTTTGCATCTGCAGGGGTCAGGGTTCAGGCAACTTGTTGGTGTTAAGAGATATCCTCATCACTTATGCTGCTTTTCATCCAGGTATGTGCTGAAACTGAGTCTGGATTTATGGACATTACATGCTGGTGTTGAGTCTCTGTGTAATTCTTATTATAATCCAGAGGTCAGTTATGCCCAGGGAATGAATGATCTGTGCAGCCGCTTCCTGGAGGTTCTGGACTGTGAGGTGGACACTTTCTGGAGCTTCTCCAGCTACATGGAGAAGTTTTCCAAGGACTTCAGGGCTGATGGTCTGCATAGAAAAATAGGTAAGATGACATGTACAATATTTATGTCATGACAATTCCATTTATTCCCCTTTGTATGAACAACAAACAGGTGAGACCTCTAGTGGTAAAATTACAATATTGCAAATTCCTCTGCAGAATAACAAATGCAGTGTGTAAATGTAATAAGTTATCCATCTAAAGTACAGGAAGCTTATTACCTCACCCCCGAAGAGTTTGTTTGTTAACACTCTGGCAGGAAAACTATTGGTTAAATTCATACCAAATTTGATTTAAGATTGTCAGTATCCTAGAATAAATCTATACATTTTGTGAATGATAGGTAAAAGTAACATTTTCAAAATGGATTTTTTCCCCCATTGACCTATAATGGGTAAACATATAGATGTCTGTGGTAACAGAACAACTTTTTGAATTCATACCAATTTGGGTTTATAGATCACCAGTGATGCAGAATATGTCATTACATTTTAGGAACAGTAGGTAAAATTTTAAATTTTTTTAGGAATTTTTTAAATAAAATTTTTTTTCTCCCATTACTCCTATCTATCTATCTATCTATCTATCTATCTATCTATCTATCTATCTATCTATCTATCTATCTATCTATCTATCTATCTATCTATCTATCTATCTATCTATCTATCTGTCTGTCTGTCTGTCTGTCTGTCTGTCTGTCTGTCTGTCTGTCTGTCTGTCTGTCTGTCTGTCTGTCTGTCTGTCTGTCTGTCTGTCTGTCTGTCTGTCTGTCTGTCTGTCTGTCTGTCTGTCTGTCTGTCTGTCTGTCTGTCTGTCTGTCTGTCTGTCTGTCTGTCTGTCTGTCTGTCTGTCTGTCTGTCTGTCTGTCTGTCTGTCTGTCTGTCTATCTGTCTATCTATCTATATCTTTTTTTTATTTATTAATTAATTAATTTTTTTTTTCTCATTAATTTAGACTTGGCTCATATATAGAGCCAATTGATACGCTGAACATCAGCACATGCATAAACATAATGACATCCGTTGCATTCATGCCAAAATAAGCTACAATATGTGTGAGGGGTGGGGTTTGTTGTGCACGGCACCACTTGTTTACATGTTTGTTTTTGTCAAATCAGTTTCTTGAGCATGAAAAAAAGAGATTTTGAATGTCTTTTAGAGTTGGAGGCAAATCTTTTGAAGGAACTGGACCCCCAGCTCTATTCTCATCTAATGACAGACAATATGGAGAGTTTTACCTTCTGCCACAGGTAAACATGAGTAACACTGTACCTTCATGTGTTTTTATGATGGATGTGTATATGTGGTATCATTCTGGATTCATGTGGGATTCCCTCCTTTAAGGTGGCTGCTGCTGGGCTTCCAGAGGGAGTTTGAACACAGTGACGCACTACGTTTGTTTGAGATCCTGAGCTGTGACCACCTAGAGCTGGTTTCTCAACAAGTAGAACGAGCCCGTTATCAAGAAAGGCTGGCGAGAAAATTCAGCTCAGGTGAATCCAGAACTAAAGGTGTCATAATAAATAAATAAAGCTTCACCCACATTTGTGTAAATGTCTTAAATTCATCTTGGCATGTTTTTCTTATGTTTTATACAGATGACAGTTCAGAATCAGAACTGCAAACCATCAACCCTGACTTCACATTTGAGCTTTTCATCTGTGCAGCCATTTTGTTAGAAAATAGAACATCTCTGCTGAGTTGCCAAGATGATGTGCAATTCATTCAGTTTGCAAGCAGGTGTGTGTTGTTCTGCTTAGATTGTGTATGTTTAAATCTATGTGAATGTGCTGATTAATGCCCTGTCCTTATGTGCAGCCTTCAGGGAACTCTGGACCTGAACAGCATATTGAAGAAAGCAGAGCATCTCTTCTACAACTACTGCAAGCGCTGTGCTTGGGATTATATGAATGGACTTTATAGACGGAATAAGAGCAAAGAATATGACTTATTGTATCAGCTTCGTAGTTTATTTGTTTTAAAATGATAGCTGCTATTTAAATAACTGATGTGTACGGACATTTTGTAACTGTAATCTGAAACAAGGGACATATAATCCCTATTTAAGTTTAATGGCACATCCCTTTACACTTTATTATTTGAGGGAAATGCTAATGTATGGATGGCCACTTATTAGTAATTGCTGGTAACATGAAAATGAATGTATACTATTTATTGTTTGATAATAGATGAAAAAGTGAATCATTTTCCTTTTTTTTTTCGACTGCAGACTGATAATGCAATGTTACCTCAGAGTTTTATATATGTTATGCAATACCTTAACTGCTAGAGGAAAACAACTATTTGTACTTGACACGTGTGTGTGAATACTAAGATCTGGTGTGTCGCAACAGCTGGTGTTTGTAACGAACTGCAGTTATATTTAATGTCAGATGGCTTCTGTGTCAGAGAGGCCTGTGTAACAAGAATAGATATGCACTTTGTGAGTACTGGTTGAGGGACCATGTGCTAAGACACTGCACAACCATGTTTGAAATAATAAAAATGCATACACAGTTAAAAAAAGAAAAAAAGAAAGAAAAGAAAATAATGATGTAAATATATTAATGTATTCTACTTGATTTACTTTTAAATTATACCCAAATAACTATTAAATATTGCTCCAGGACTCTGTCTACTCTGAAAACATGATTAAAGCACATGTTCTGAGAAACTGTTTATTTGTTTATTACAGGGGAACAGGGAAAATTCCACATGAATAAAAAAAAACACAGCTGTAGTTATGATACAAAATTAAAGTTTTTGATATTTTAGGTAATACTTTTAGGTACCAAAATACATTATTTCTTTCATATTGATCATTTCAATCAAAATCCAGACTGCATAAATTCTCTTCCTAAAACCATAATTTCTCTTCCTTAGTCCCAGTTTAATTGAAGAAATAAATAAATTCACATATCTATTGCTTTTACATTTCCGACTAGCTATAGTGTTCTGACTTTTCCTATTGAATCCCCGTTCATGAAATGTCTCCAACATAAAATACATATGGCACATCAGTTAATTCATTCTGCATTAAGTTTTTTAATCACATCAACATGTGGTGACTTTATTACTCGTTAAAACAGGAAGTGGCATTCATGCCCTGTTGAATTTGCATCACATCATTTGTATCCTAGAGGTCCAAGTGCAATAGAAGTTTGTTTTGTTTTTTTTGCTTTAGAAGAAGTTATGTTTCAAGAATCCATCAGTCAGCGAGGAGAAACGTGGGCCTAGAATTTTCCCTGGTAGAGTCACCTGACACCATAAGGGTCTCCCTGTTTCTATATACACTGGGGAGCAGAGACACTCGTCCTCTTATTTCGCTTACCAGGAGAGGGGAAGGAGGGCTGGAGAGGAGCTCAGGCGCTGTTGTTGTGCGCTCGCTGAACATATAGCACCACTTTAAATCAGTAAAGTCTCAAGTCTTGAACATCTGACAGCTCAAGGTAACCCCTTCTGTGAGAAGCGTTGCACTCAGCCTGGCTTCGTAGTCTGTCTTGCTTGTTGCTTTGAAAACCTAACCATCAAGCCCAAATACATCTGAAATGCATGAAGGGCTTGATCAGAATTTCCAAGAAAATCCACAGAGGTTAATGCAATACCAGCCAGCAACCAGTGTTTATGATTCAACAAATTCATTTTCATGTTGCTTCACAGATTACAAGACTAATGATTTATGTTGGACAATAAAACTGAATTTAATGCAAACCTTGTTCACAAGGTCAGCATATTTTGACACAAAATAAGACATGCTTCAGAAGTGAAATTAGAACAGTGAAGCAACATCACTGTCAGCATTTTCAGTTTTGTTACACAAGAGCATAACAAGATAACTCAATAAGCTGTTCTAGTTTCATCAGTTGAGAGATCGCATGGAACAAAATTCCCCTGGAAAACCAATCAAAGTTGAGAGAATAGAAAATCTACTGTTTAGTGAATGTTTTTGGATTTCCTCTGCTTTATTCTGTGGCATCAACAGACTTCTGTTGACTTCTCTGCTAATCAAATATATTTAGTAATCTACCTCAAAACTCTGATTTTGTGCAAGCTGTTTGTTAAGCCTCTTTTTAAAAAAAATAAATAAAAAAAAATAAAAGAACCATGCAGGTTTGTCCATTAGTCATTGATAAAAGATCCTTGCTTCTATAGCAGCCTTCCATTCATTGCCGTGTAGATACGTTGATACTTATAATAGTAAGTCCAAGCTATTTGGAGCCAGCTGTCGGAAAATAGACACGGTGATCACTGTTCCCGTGTCAGTAAATCACATTTCACCAGACTGACTCTGACACTAGTTATGTTGCTAAGGGAGCAGAGGGGGGGGGGGGGGGGGGGGGGGGGGCAGAGAAGATGGAAGGGCAATGTGACATACTGTGCTTTAAGTGTCAGGAAATGTGTAAAGCCACTATGCTATGGGGACACCTAACCCCTGCTGACGCTCACATGGCTGTACATTTCATCTTATATAAATAGCACTTGGTACAGGGGATTATCCATTCAACTTGTTGAAGAAACATATAGGCTTATGTGTAGATGGATCATGTGAAGAGTAATAAAGCAGCAAACCTCTGTCAAATTACATTAAAACCAAACTTTGCAACCCTTTTCACAATAATAACATTTACACACATAACCTTCTATGTGACAGACAATGCTTTTATGGATTTTATTCCAGATGTCTAAGGGTCCAGCAGTGGGAATTGATCTGGGGACCACATACTCCTGTGTGGGCATATTCCAGCATGGCAAAGTGGAGATCATTGCCAACGACCAAGGAAACAGGACAACACCCAGCTATGTGGCCTTCACAGACTCTGAGAGACTGATTGGTGATGCTGCTAAAAACCAGGTTGCCATGAACCCCACCAACACTGTGTTTGGTAAGACCAACAGTTTAGTCAGTAGTGAAAACACATACCTCTCAAAATTTGCAGCATATGAATTTAACACAATTATTTGTGTTATGTTTTAGATGCTAAGCGCCTGATCGGTCGTAAATTTGATGACCCAGTGGTGCAGTCGGACATGAAGCACTGGCCGTTCAAGGTTGTCAATGAGTCAACGAAACCCAAGGTGGAGGTTGAATACAAGGGAGAGGTGAAGACTTTCTATGCTGAGGAGATTTCCTCAATGGTCCTCACCAAAATGAAGGAGATCTCTGAGGCTTATCTAGGCAAGGTAAATGTTATAGATATATTGTAGCAGCCAAGAAAAGGTGATATATTGTTGACTGATATGTTCCAAATATTAGACAACTTCATCTCAGATGTGTCTGCAACAAACACCTTCCTGTCTTTACAGCCTGTGAACAATGCTGTTGTAACAGTTCCTGCTTACTTCAATGACTCCCAACGTCAAGCAACCAAAGATGCTGGGACTATTTCTGGGCTCAATGTGCTCCGCATCATCAATGAACCCACTGCTGCAGCCATCGCCTATGGCCTGGACAAAAAGGTAAGCTTGGCTATTATAATCTAAACCTGCCTCCCCAAACTGATTTGTATGGTTGTCGTAATTATTAAATGTTTTTCAGGTTGGCGGTGAACGTAATGTCCTCATTTTTGACCTTGGAGGTGGCACTTTTGATGTGTCAATCCTCACCATTGAAGATGGCATCTTTGAGGTCAAGTCCACAGCTGGTGACACTCACCTGGGTGGTGAGGACTTTGATAACCGCATGGTTAACCACTTCATAGCTGAGTTCAAGCGTAAATTTAAGAAGGAAATAAACAACAACAAGCGAGCTGTACGTCGTCTGCGCACAGCTTGTGAGCGCGCCAAGCGAACCCTCTCCAGCAGCACGCAGGCCAGCATTGAGATTGATTCCCTCTTTGAAGGCATAGACTTCTACACCTCCATCACCAGAGCCCGTTTTGAAGAGCTCAATGCAGATCTTTTCCGTGGAACCCTTGATCCTGTGGAGAAGTCCTTGAGAGATGCTAAAATGGACAAGAGCCAAATCCATGATATTGTCTTGGTAGGGGGCTCCACACGTATCCCCAAGATTCAAAAGCTGCTGCAGGACTTCTTCAATGGCCGTGACCTCAATAAGAGCATCAACCCTGATGAGGCTGTGGCCTATGGTGCAGGTAGGGTTTTATATTTTCATTGGTTTTGGACATTTCAGTTTTTATTTATGTTTAGCTCACAGTACATTTTCACCTTTTCTGATCTCTTTACAGCTGTGCAAGCAGCCATCTTGGCTGGTGATAAGTCTGAGAATGTACAGGACCTGCTCCTGCTGGATGTCACTCCTCTGTCCCTGGGAATTGAGACTGCTGGAGGAGTAATGACTGTTCTTATCAAAAGGAACACCACCATCCCCACCAAGCAAACGCAGACTTTTACCACCTACTCAGACAACCAGCCTGGTGTGCTTATTCAGGTAGAACAACAGAATATGTATTTCCTAACAGATTAAAGTTCAAACTAAATCTCCTGAATGTGTTGACTTGTATGTAAGAATTTCATTAAAAAAATTTTTTCTAGGTCTATGAAGGTGAGAGAGCCATGACCAAGGACAATAATATTCTGGGAAAGTTTGAACTGACTGGTATTCCACCTGCTCCCAGAGGGGTCCCTCAGATTGAGGTGACCTTTGACATTGATGCCAACGGCATTCTTAATGTATCTGCAGTCGACAAAAGCACTGGAAAAGAAAACAAGATCACCATCACTAATGATAAAGGTGCATGTTTTTATTAATCCTACAAAAGCAGAGCATATGAATGAATACATTTCCACAGGCGTTATAATGCTTTGAACTGTGTGTAACCCTCCCATAGGACGACTGAGCAAGGAGGACATTGAGCGCATGGTGCAGGAGGCCGAGCAGTTCAAGTCTGAGGATGATGCCCAGAGGGACAAAGTCACAGCCAAGAACTCCCTCGAGTCATTAGCCTTCAACATGAAGAGCACTGTGGAGGATGAAAAACTGCAGGACAAGATCAGTCCTGAAGACAAGAAGACCATTGTAGACAAGTGTAATGAAGTCATTGCCTGGCTGGACAAGAACCAGGTAAAAATCCACAGAATGATTCACAGCAGTGAAAGTTTGTCATCAGCAGCTGTTCTGAGATATGTTTGATACTGATATTTTATATTTAATGTGGAAAAAAATCACCCTACTTCTCTTTAACAACATTTTATCAGGAGCCAAACCACCATAGACATAATAATCCATCATGTATTTTTCCTTCCATGTCACAGACAGCGGAGAGGGATGAGTATGATCACCAACAGAAAGAACTGGAGAAGGTGTGCAACCCCATCATTTCCAAGCTGTATCAGGGAGGAATGCCAGGAGGAATGCCAGGAGGAATGCCAGGAGGAATGCCTGGTGGTTTCCCTGGTGGAGCTGGAGGTGGCTCTTCCTCTGGCCCAACCATCGAGGAGGTGGACTAAATTCTCCACCTACTGTATTCATTCTAATAAACAAATTGATACCAGTTGACGTTTTTTCTTATAATGTTGGTCCAAAACTCCCATCATACATATTAATATTTAATAGCCAAAACAAATAAATCATAGTCCACACAAATTTCAATACTTAAAATCTGTCATCTCCATTATTTATCTTTTATCTTTTTATCTCATTACCCTGTGATGATAAAACTTCAAATCAGTACAGATCATTAACAGACATCCTCACACATCATCAATCACAGGCCAATTTCCAGTAAAAAGCTTTATAAAAATAAGTAGCATGAGGAACCACAGGTCATATTAATAACAATATCCAGCCAATGTGTTGCTCCTGTTTTAAACTGTATTTCCCATCATGCAGCATGGTACTGAGCTTCTGGTCAACTGCACAACGTGATTGTAAGGCTATTGTCTCCCAAAATTACTAATATCTCATAAAATAGTGATCCCATAAACTTGCTGAGATGTTTATTGTGGAGAATGAACCATTCCTCAACAGTCGATACCAAACTGGACACAGTTCAGTATTATGCTATAGATGATAATTCTATTTTAGGATTCTGTTATATTAATAATAATAATAATTATGTAAGTAATTTGTTTCCTAAAAGCTCATTAGCATATTTTCATTTCCAATGAAAATCCAGTTTCTCTCAAATGTGCTTTTTTATTAGCCTAGCCACGCTATCCCCATTCATTTCATGTATGAGACTAGGAACACTTCATAGTCAGAGCAGGCGGGTGAAAAGGTTTCAAATCCCTCTATGCAATAGGATGGTACTACAACCAATCAACAGAATCTTTAGGATGACGTAGTTAGAGTGCTGGAAAGTTCATGGAGGAGTCCAGAGAGTTACGAATGACTAAACAAAATTGGGGATTATGGTGTTTAACGACTGTTGTCGCTTCTGTAAAATTAATTTAAGGATTGCTGACGTTTCTCACATTCTTCATTCATCTTTGATAAAAGGAAATCGACACCCAGTTGGCAGCCATCTGTCGTCATTCTTCTTCTATAGTTGTTTCTGTTTTTTTCTCTGAATTGTCGCAGTGTTACTTTGACTCTATACCAAAAGCCATAAGTTAGCCTAGCCACGCTATCCCTATATATTACATGTATAGGTCTAGGAATGCTTCATAGGCAGAGGAGGCGGGCTAAAAGGTTGTCTTTTAAATCCCTCTGTATGCAATAGGACGATACTACAACCAATCAGCCTAATTGTTAGGATGAGGGTGATGCCAGAAAGTTCATGGAAGAGTCCGGAGAAAGTTACAAATAACTAAACAAAATTGGGGATTATGGAACTTAACGATTGTTGTTGCTTTTGTAAAAAGAATTTAAAGATGGCTGACGTTTTCTCACATTCTTCACTCATCTTTAATAAAAGGAAATCTCCACACATTGTTGTTCTTCTTCTATGGTTGTCTCCGAATCATTGCAGCGTCACTTTCTTACGGCCGCCCTCTGACTCTATACTTCACTGTGATTCGTCGGCCAGTGTCAGGGAAATCTAGCCAAAAGTTACATTGAGCGTAACTAGACTTCTACTGTAGCACATTAGTTTTCCTGCCACTAGGGGCATCTAGTGAAGCTAAGCTCCTTTTTTATTACAGCAGTTGTTAATTTCTTATAAAGAGACAAACAAAGAAAGATCATTTAACTGGAATATTCCTATTTCAATAAGCAATGCTCAAATTTCAATCTGTACATATTTCATTTCAACCCTCATTTTTTGGTCAACCTACCAAACACATGTTGATTTGTCTTGTTCAAATATCCTGTTGAGCAGAGCTTGTGCATGGCTGAACAATGTCTTTGTGCACAAAACTTACAAATGACACATTTATACAGTTAGTCACAGTTACAGTAAACTAAAAAGGGATATTACATTTGATGCAGAACAGAAAACAGAAACAGAAATCAAAATTTGATGTTGCACAACTAATATATAGTTGCAAAACAAAAGGGTTGAACACATTTTGCCTCCACTCAACCCTTCTGCTTGCAGGTGGGGTCGGGTGGGGTTGGGATCACAACTGCAGTGATCTAGATTTTTATAGGTGACATCTATAATAGGTACCTTCTAAACCATGACATTACTTAATTTACTGCCACGTGTGTTTTTTTAAACATTTGAAAAGTGGGGTGTTCTATTAATTTTATGATACCATTTATTGCTTAGTACACAACACGCAGCAGATATGAAATGTCTGGTTACATGACTGTATTAGTTTTTGTCTGTATTTGGTAAATCATCAAAACTTAGATCTCTATCTTTTTTCCTTTCTAAGAACTAGTTATACTCAGAAAATGCTGAAACTTGTCAATGTTGCTGTTCAGAGAAGTGAGTGGTAAAGCATCCCTTTGCTGTTGTTGCACTTTTTGTCGTGAATAATATATTGAACTAGTGTGTTGATCTGTGGTGAACCACTGGTAGTTTAGTGTGGTAGTTTTGAAGCTAGGGAGAGCTGCCTTTTGGGAAAAGATATTTGTCTATATAAATACTGACATAAAAAATATTTGGTAAGTCATTATTTAAAATTTCAATGACAGTTGATATATTAATACTGTTATCTCAGAACTGAAGTTAGTAATTGGGTTGTTCCTGTGTTTAACTTAATTTCCTATGATGCAGTGTGGTACTGTACTTCCTGTCAACCATCATGGACATAGCAATGTGACTGGAAAGCTATTGTGTTCCAAAATTACTAATATCTCCCAAAATATCGGTCTTATCAACGTACCATTTTTGCTTGTGTGTTCCTTGACCAAATGCCAATAATATGAAATGCCAAGAATAAAGTCTATATGTTGTTATTTATTTCCAGTGCAATAGTTATGCAAACGTTCATTTATTTAATAAAAAAAAAAAAAAAAAGCTGACATGATCCATATGCACATGAACTGGGTAGATAAACTCAAGCATATGGCTCAACAGAACACTGTATCAGCTATTACCTATCTCAGGTGTTTATCACCAGATGTTTTTCTCCCATACTTATCAAACACATGAGACAAGGGGGTGTCTGCTGTATGGAGTGTTCCATATGGGTCAAATATGTGAGATACATATAAAAGCCGGTGTCACATAGAACCAAGGAGTCAAGGAAGTCAAGCACAACTAAGACACAGCCATGTTCTTGCTTGTTAGCTGTTTTGCTCTTGTGGCATCTGCACTGGGTGAGTAACTGAGGGATTTTCCACAGAATTGTCCCCTCAGAGAACACATTTGCGGGTGTCAATACTTACATTTGAGTGTGATAAATACTGTTGATAATATATACACTCACTATATTTATTTATCGTGTTATTTGATCACAGGGTGTGGAGTTCCTGCTATCAGACCCCAAGTGAACGGATACAACAAAATTGTGAACGGAGAAACTGCTGTATCTGGGTCTTGGCCCTGGCAGGTTTCACTTCAGGTAGACTTAAAAATACAAACTACTTACTTACCCACAATGTGTTTAACTTTGATGGAGAAGAACACATTTTAAGTAATAATATGATTTCTAGGATGGCAGGGGATTCCACTTCTGTGGAGGATCCTTGATCAACCAGTACTGGGTGGTCACTGCTGCTCACTGCCGTGTGTCGTAAGTACATTTCCACTGAGAGAGTGGTAGTGTTCCTGAAGTAGCCTTACCATCCTATGAAATACACATAGTTGCTATTATGAAACTATGTGATATATAACCCGTCCATATTCATACATACATACAACATAAAACACACAAACACATTCTTCATAGACAGCTCAGTTTAAATAGTCATCATATGTACTTTCAATCAGAGGTGTCTTTGTCACCTTTCATTCATTAACAGATATTTCTAACACAAAATTACAGTTTAATGTCAAAAAGTGAGGGTGGTAAAGTAGCTAACATACACATTCAGACAAGGATATTTTTTAGGAGCAGAGTTTACAGTAAGTGTGTTTTCATCAAAACACACATAAGTCATAATCTCTTTAATCATTCATTTCTTATGTTTTCAGTCCAAGAAGCCACCGTGTCATCCTTGGAGAGCATGATCGTCAATACAACAGCGAGCAAATTCAGGTCAAGTCTATTTCCAGGGTAAGTTGCAGCAGAAAAAAATGTGAACTTTTAAAGATTAAGACCTTGATACTTTTTCAGGGTAGATGTGTGTTTCCATTTGTTTATGATTCATGCTCTTTTCTCTGTCCAGGCCATCACTCACCCCTATTACAACACTCGCAACTTCAACAATGACATCACCCTCCTGAAGCTGTCCTCCCCAGTTCAGATGACATCCCGTATTTCTCCTGTGTGCCTGGCCTCCTCCAGCACCAGCCTCCCCTCTGGAACTAGATGTGTCACCACTGGATGGGGCAAGACTGGCCAGACCTGTGAGTTAGAAACTGACTTTCATCATATATGTTCAAAAACATGGAACCTGTATTAACAATGTAGAGTTTATTTACATTAATTCTTTGTTTCTATTTCCTCTCCAAATCTAGCAAGCCCACGTTTTCTCCAGCAGACTTCCCTGCCCCTGCTCAGCCCTGCTCAGTGCAAGCAGTACTGGGGTAGCAACAAAATCACTGATGCCATGATCTGTGCTGGCGCATCTGGAGTGTCCTCCTGTCAGGTAAAAAAAAAAAAAAAGTGCCTCAGTGGCAGAAACATTAATCTGCAAAAAATAATATAACATCAACATGAGTGTCAAATTACCAAGATGAAGGTAAGAAAACTACAGTAGTGGGGAAAAAAAAGGTTTTTGATCATCCTTAAATTTTTAGTTTCCAAAATTATCATGAGATATTTGATGATTTTATGTTTCAAAAGATGTATAAAAATAACAACACTAAATTATTGAGAGCTTCAACATGTCATGTCCTGGATATTTTTCTACTGAAACATCCAGTTTTAATCTTGACAAAACAAAACATGTGCAGAAGGGAATATGTGGAGCATGTGGGTTTGGAAAAGGGAACAATATTTAACACATTTCAGTGACTTAAGAATGATTTTTAGTGGAATAAATCACAAATGCATGAGATTTCCAATAGATAAATAGATAGATAATGTGATAGTATATGTTCATGTGAATGTACATGGACTGTTTTGACATTGTAACCTGTACATTTGCTATTAGGAAACTACTAGTGCGAATAGATTGTATCTTGTTGGTTTTCTGAAGTGTTTTCATGTGAGGGTGTTTTGTAATTTTCGGATTCAGAAGAAACCTTGAACAGAGCCCACATCCTGTTTAGAGTTATGATCATTACCCTTCCCTTTATGCTTTTACTGGCAGTATTAAGTATTAACTAATATGAGTGAAAAGTTGCATATTGTCTGACTAACATAGTTGTTTGTTTTTAGGGTGACTCTGGTGGCCCTCTGGTGTGTGAAAATGGTGGAGTGTGGTCCCTCGTGGGTATTGTGTCCTGGGGCACCCCTAACTGCAATGTGTATTCCCCTGCTGTGTATTCCCGTGTGTCTTACTTGCGCAGATGGATTGACCAGACAGTGGCTTCCAACTAATAAGCAACCATGCAACTTGCAACATACATATGCTTACATATTTACCACATCCCTCTCAACCTGTGGTGTCTTTTTAATTAGTAATGTATTCTACTTGACATCAGTAGTAGTTGCTGTAAAAACATTTCTACTGTTTGATGATGGCAGTAACAATTAATATGTATTGCAATGTTTGGTGCATTTGTAAAAAGTCTTGCATAAAGATGACTCAACAAATTGTGCAGAATTGTGTTTTATTTTGCATTCATATTACCTTCACTGTGGTGTGTGTGCTACTACATGTGAGTAATTGACAGAGATAAAAGGTGAGAAGGTGGATAATATTCAGTTTACAGAGAGGTTAAATAAGCACTAAATCTGCAAAACATTGATTCACCAGTAAAACCCATGGATATGACAGTGGAATGGAGACACTCTTACGTTCAGTTAATGATATATTTTCCTGAAAAAGTCACTTTTTCTTCAGTTTTCTCTGTTGCTGATATAATGGCCTTTGAATTCACTCTGAGCTTTTATTAATATCTACATGATCAGTAAATTAAATATAGGAAAATATATATTATATATATATATATATATATATATACATATATATATATATATATATATATATATATATATATATATATATATATATATATATATATATATATATATATATATATATATATATATATATATAAAATGTTCCTCTCACCCCACCTGGGCGGTGTCTCCTTCAGATTTGGGTCCTCTACCAGAGGCCTGGGAGCCTGGTTCTGCGCAGGATCTTAGCTGTTCCTAGCAATGTGCTCTTTTGTACAGAGATCTCTGATGTTGTTCCTGGTATCTGCTGGAGCCATTCTCCCAGCTTGGGGGTCACTGTTTTTCTCAAGCTTCTCATGTTCTTTCTTTCTGATGTTGCTATCAACATCCTATACTACATCCATCACCACCACTGTCTTCTCATGTTTATCCACCACCACTATGTCAGGCTGATTGGCCATCACCATCTTGTCAGTCTGGATCTGGAAGTCCCACAGGATCTTGGCCTGTTTGTTCTCTGTCACCTTTGGGGGGTTCTCCCATCTTGACCCTGGGACCTCCAGTCCATACTCTTTACAGATGTTCCTGTACAGTATGCCCGCTACCTGGTTATGCCTCTCCATGTATGCCTTGCCTGCCAGCATCTTACACCCTGCTGTGATGTGCTGGACTGTTTCAGGGGCTTCTCTACACAGCCTACACCTGGGGTCCTGTCTGATGTGGTATATATATATATATATATATATATATATATATATATATATATATATATATATATATATATATATATATATATGTATATGGTGATGGCCTGACATAGTGGTGGTGGATAAACATCGGAAGACAGTGGTGGTGATAGATGTAGCAATTTCCAGTGATAGCAACATCCGAAATAAAGAACACAAAAAGCTTTAGGGCTGAAAGAGGAGTTAGAGAATATGTGGAGTGTGAAGGCAGCAGTGGTACCAGTAGTGATCGGAGCACTAGGGGCAGTGACCCCCAAGCTGGGAGAATGGCTCCAGCAGATACCAGGAACAACATTATAGGCACACATTCTTCATAGTTTACCACAACCAGAGTGGCACACAGAGCTGTGCGCTCTTGCTCCTGGGTAACACATACACAGTGAATGGGTTTGCCACCTGCACTTGCAGCAGTCAGTGTGGAAGCACTTTACAGAAAAAAAACTTAATGAAAAGGACGTAAGAACAATACTTAATAGTTAAAAACATTTATCATTTATCGATATTTTGCATTGGAACATAAGTCTTAAATTACTCAAGCATTATTTTAGATTCACAGTGCAAAAATCTCTGGATTTTAGACTTTTTGAGCCCTAAAATTGAAAATGTGTAATCTTAGACTTTAAAAAAAAAAAAGTATTATTATTATTTTTAAACTTTTTTAGACCTCGCAAGGAGGTCTAGGAAAATACACAGCATCAGGGCCGTAACATGCATTATCACTTGTTTCCACTCAATTACTTAGTTATTACAGAGACAAAATCAAGTAATTGCAGTAGTAAGATGGTAAAAAAGATATTATGTGCTATACACTGAAACAAGTTAAGTAATTTAATGGAAATTACATGGTATCAAATGCCCTATTGCCTCTTCCTCCACAGTTACTAGCTGTGTTGATTATTATTACCATGAATTTACATCAAAATGATCATAGAAATTTCCACATTAATGAAAGCTGTTTGCATTGCTATTATCTACAAACTGCAAAAGTAGGTGCACTGGAAACTACATGGATCTTACTTGTAATAAGCAGTTACAAAGGCATTACTACCATGAAATTACATCAAGATTACCATAGAATTACCACCTCATTAGCAATCCTTAGGGTAAAGTGTTAACACATTTGCATTCTGAATATTGTACAAAATATCTAATTTGCAAAATCACAGTTTATTCCTTTGGAGGTTTTTCTTGCTCAACAAACAATCAATATGCAACCATAATCTTTAAATGCGAAAGTGTTTCTACAGGATTAGTATAGAAAGCAAAATGTTATGTCTTAATTTCATGCAGCATCACTGATAACTGAAAAAAAAAAAAACTGAGATAGGGAACATCATCCATATCTGCATGTTTTAGTGACACTTCCTCCATCAAAACAACACTGAAAAAAATTCACTTTTCATCCAATCTGCATTAACCCATAAAAACCCAAACATTCATCACTGACCTAAATCAATCACTAATCGGAATTTTGCAATACCTGCTGACCCTTCAGTCCTATCAATCCATGTAACTGATTGGTATAAAATATTTTTTGTCATGGTCATCATATACAGTATGACCCTTTTGGACATTCAAAGTTCCATTTTTACTGTGGAAGCAGTTAAGCTTTGCCACTACAACAGTGTAGTCAAAGTTTTTATTCTTCAAGGGGTTGTCAGTGATATGGTAAACATCCAGGAATGACAAAAGCAGGCCATTTAATTGACTACAGGAAAACAGAGCATATTAAAAAATTAGAAATATTCCAAGAAAATGCCTTAGGTCGGCGGCAGCAGAAAAGAACATTTGTGAAACATTTTCCTGAGACAGAGATATTGCAGAAGTTCCTTGTCAGTAGCAGACAAAGAGGTGTAGTCTAAAAGAGAGAGTATGTGGTTTTCAAGTTTCAGATCGAGATCACCCTAGAATAAAGACAGACTCTTGCTGCACATGGGAAAAAATGAGTACCGGTAAGATACCAATTCAATTCCACTGTACTTTACTGCATTAATACAATCAAGACTACCATGATTTCTTACTCAGTTATGAAATACATATGCCATGATTTTAGATAGGCTTTGACATGGTTTGCAGACTCATTTCTGATTACACCACAAATGGAGTTTAAATAAATAGAAAAGGAAGTGTGTACTTTAGTTGTATGTATTCTGTAACCACCTCTTTGTCAAGTCTTTTGTATTCCCGTGTTTTGAAAGTCACTTAAACACACTCTTATTTTGTAAAGGAACAACAATGTCATGTAAAATCACCAACTACCATGTCTTTTATGTCTCCGTTGAATAGTTACAAATCATTTATCTTGTATAATAACTGTAAAAAAGGAGTTCTATTTTTGACAGATTTAAATGTGTACAAAGCTATAAAGCTTTTCAAAAAAATCTACAGATGCAGAGTAGATCTGTCTTGGGTCTTGTCTTACTTTATGTGTGTTGAAATACAACTGTCATTTCTGTGTTTAGGTAAAAGTCAATCTACTGGGTCAGACTGGGCTGAAAATGTCCGTATAGCGTCTCTGGTCATCTACTGCATCATCTGTGTGGTTGGAACCGTGGGCAACGCTCTCGTTATCTATGTGACAGGCTTCAGGATGAAACAAACTGTCAATTCTGTTTGGTTTCTCAACTTAGCCCTGGCTGACTTCCTCTTTACTGCCTTCTTGGTTTTCACAATCATCAGTACTTCCCAGGGTGGTCAGTGGAATCTGGGACGTATCATGTGCAAGCTCAACACCTTTGTAATCGTGGTCAACATGTTTGCCAGTGTCTTTCTTCTGCTGGCTATAAGTCTGGATCGTTGCCTGTCCACTTGGGTGGTGGTGTGGGCACAAAACAAGCGCACAGTTCGCAAAGCTCAGATCATATGTGTTGTCATTTGGGTCACTGCTACAGCCTGCAGCATCCCATATGCCAATTTTCGTGAGCTTGTGCAAATACGCAACATGCTTAAGTGTGGTTACTCTGCGTCTCTTACTCGTACAGGATATTTCACTCTAGCAATTTTTCGCTTTGTAGTTGGGTTCCTCATCCCATTCTTAGGAATATTTGTTTCCTATATGGCCATATATGTTCGTGCAAAACGCCTGCAGAGAAAAAGAAACAAGAGATCTCGCAGAATTATAATTGCTGTCATTCTTGCATTCTTCATCTGTTGGCTGCCCTTCCATGTCTGTGATCTTATAACTGTACTTAGTAAAAGCAATGAAGCTTTGACTAATGTCAGAAAAGTTGGTTCTCTAACTGTATGTCTGGCCTTTCTGAACAGCTGTCTGAACCCTATTCTGTATGTTTTCATGTGTGAGGAATTCCAGAAGAAGCTCAAGCAGTCTATATGCCATGTCCTAGAAACTGCCCTGGCAGAAGAACACATGTCTTTTATGTCATCTCGCTCATTGTCCTCACATTTCTCACGAATTACACGGAGGTCTGACTCTACCGCACCAGGAGAGACTAAGGAAGCTGCTGTTTCCTTATGCGACAAAGAAAGCAAAGTGGTCATCACTGAAGACACAACCAGCACTACACATTAAACTGTACTTAAGCCATATTTTTCCACTGAAACTTGAAAAAGTGTAGCAAAAGGAGAAAATAAGATTTACATTTAAGCAAAACATTTGTGTCCATAAACAGGATTACCCGAAAGGGGAGAGGGGTATTGTTTTTGATTTGGTTTTTTTGGCTGTCTGTCTTTCAGTAACTTTACACAAAAACTACTGGACCAATTTCCTTTAAATTTTCAGGAAAGTTGTGAGGTTGTCCAGAATAGATCCCATTCAATTTTGGTGAATTGTCACAGCCACAAATATTTGTTTTTGCAATGATTAGTGATAGGAAAAATTAGGTAAAATGTGTGTGGGGCGTGGGGTTTGATGTGTCTGGTTTCTGGGTTTTTCATTTTGTTTTGTGAACTCCATTACTGTAAATATGTCATGCTATATTATATTAGCTGTAAACTGTACCATGTGCAACAAATATTGTAAAATATTTTTGATTTCTTGTTTATTCATATGATGCCAATGGAGTATTATGTTTTCTTAAAGTTTCTTAAGCTTTATTTTTGAGCCTCTATTTTATTGATCCATGTTCATGGATCATTATGTATCACTGCCTCCAAAGCTATATTTGACAGAAAAGTTTTTATTAAAGATACCTTTAAAACAGATGAAACTACTGTCTTCCTTCTGCACTACCAATACATGAACATGCTACGAATCAGGGGTTTATTTATCTGACAGGATATGGATGATGAACACGTTACTAACCTGTGTAACTCACAAAGTGAACACAACCATAATCAGATAACACAAGCACGCGTGCAAAGGCATGCAAACATTATGCATTTAACCTACATAGAGTCCATATATGTGGCCATTTAAATGTAATAGTTCTTTTGCATTTTGGTTCTGATACCCAATCAACAGTGTTAAATAGAATACAGGTGCTCTGAGTAGGATTCTTATAGCCGATCATGTATGATAGATGGATCTGTATGATATCACTGTTGCACTTCTAGCAGATATAAAAAAAATGCAACATTAACCCTTTGATGCATGAATTATGAGAACTTTAGTCAAGATTTTTTTCCGTAAGTGTTTCTATTGCTCTTTAGGCATGAAAAAAAGCAATGTGATTGAAATCTTTTTAATTAACTTATTTTTTATAGCGTTACAAAAATGTCCACTCGGCTAGAAAACGTGTCTAAGCTTTGAAGCAAAGAAACATGCATTTAAAATGCAATATCAGAACACTGTGAAATAAAACATATTTAATGCAGTTTTTATTTAAGTTGTTTAATTACAGTCGGGGCGGCACGGTGGTGCAGTGGTTAGCACTCGTGCCTCACAGCAAGAAGGACCCTGGTTCAAATCCCACACCCACACTGTGTGGAGTTTGCACGTCCTCCCCGTGTCCGCGTGGGTTTTCGCCGGGCACTCCGCTTTCCTCCCACCATCCAAAGACATGCACTGATTGGTTAATCTAAAATTGGCCATAGGTGTGACTGTGAGAGTGATTGTTTGTCTATATATGTCAGCCCTGAGATGAACTGGTGTCTCATACAGGGTGTACCCCGCCTTCGCCCATTGTAGCTGGATTAGGCCCCCAGTGACCCCCGCGACCCTAGTGAGGATAAAGCGGGTTCAGATAATGAATGAATGAATAATTACAGTCGAATAACAACAAGCAATTGATTGACACATAAACAGGTTATAGTGCAGATCATGTATTAAGAGCAGGCCAGTAATGATGTGAACTGACTTATATGAAACTAAAACAACAAAACCCATGAATATACAAGAGAACAGCTGTAGAATAACTGTCCACTGTAGTGACCAATATGCATAAAAGGGCAAAGAGGTACAACTTCTCTTTTCTTGGTTAATGGGGGAGAAGCACAGAATTATGTTAATAAAGGGCAACAGATATTGAAATCTTTTACCATGAAAAAGATGTTAGTCAATTCGTGCTATTTTTTTTGCTATTTTGCCATGGGTACACTGTTGTATGCCTTACGCTGCGTAAAATGGTCCCAAACTTGTACTAATAATTAACAAACTATATTGAAAAAAAAATAATACAGAAACAGTTCAGAGCAGATGCACCTGTTCTGTAGCGTGTTTCAAGTTTGAAAATGGTCGCTAGTAATTTACCTTATGTGATCGGCTTTTTGATTGGCATATTTTGCCGATCACCGATCAGCCTATTATTAGGCAATATTGGCTGATTATGATGGGCAGCCGATAGATCGGTGCAACACTAATATTAACCCATAAGGAGCTTAAAAGTCTCCGCCCCTTCTAGTCGGTCCACTGGGCCTAAATTTGGGAAAAATGTAACATGAGAGTGGATGAGGAGAAAATTATTATTTTCTGGTCCACTTTACTTTATGGCCTGAATCACGCATTTGCTGCACTTCAATTAAAATCATAACCAATGATGTATGTTTGGAGTTTCTTTGATACATGTTTTGTGATTTATTAGCGTGTAAAAATATGTAATTATTTGGACTCTGTTTGGACTACATATCAGACGTCGCATAGCTGACGTCACAGCAGAATCTTTCCCTAACCCGGAGTAGCTGCTACTTTCCACAAGCCCTGATTTAAAGTGGTTTTCTCCACGTTTGATGCTCTTGCCTTCGTCCTGAAGGAGGTGAAGCTCGCCAAAGTCACAGCCATTTTCAAAGAGTTTGATGGTGAAGCTTGGTGGTGACGTAATATTTGTAAGACGAACGTTGTAGTCCATTACTTACTCTCACATAAAACCTAACGTAATTTTTGATGCCTGTCCAAAGATTGATTGTCCAAATGGCTGATATCTGATTACCATAAAAAGATGAAAAACTCTATTTTATACCAATAATTTAAATGGATTGATAGGATTAATGGTGCATAAGTTATTAAACATTTTACATCAGTTAATGATTTTGGTCACCAGAAGATGTTTGGATCTTTATGGGTTAAACTTTAAGACAAGACTTTGACAATCAGCAAATAGTCCACTGAGCAAATCTTAAGTAAAGGTCATGCTACTGTGCATTAATTAAAACAGAGACTAAGATACCTTACTAACAGATAGATAACAAGTAGAAATTTTGTTTACTTGTTTATAAATATAGCTGCAGATGCAAAAAAACAGCATGTTTTTTCTTCACTGCTATAAAAAAGTACAGGCTTTGAATGTCAAAGAAAAAAAGTGGGTTTTTCAAAGACATTTCAACCTATTTTTTTCTGCCCTGAATGAACCTGTGATCCTATTAATGTAGTACAGGGGCAGCCATGGTTCAGTTAGTGGAGCGGATTGTCCATTAACTGAAGGGTTGGGGGTTTGAATCCCACTCTGTCCTAGTCAGTCTGTTGTGTCCTTGGGCAAGACACTTCACCCTCCTTGCCTCCGATGTCGCTCACACCAGTTAATGAATGTTCGATGGTGGTCAGAGGGACTGTATGCGCGAACTGGCAGCCACGCTTCTGTCAGTCTGCCCCAGGGCAACTGTGGCTACAAATGTAGTTTACCACCACCAGAGGGAGAATGTGAGAGTGAACGAATAATAGATAAAAAATGTAAAACACTTTGGGTGCCTTGAAACGTACTATATAAATCTAATCCATTGTTATTCTGGAAATGTCTAAAAATGTGAAATGTTCGAACTTCCATTTATGTTGGAATGAATGTTTGTCTCTGTAGTAGTAGTGTCAGTGGCATTATGATTAAAGGGGTGATAGGGCTGTGTACTATACTGCAAGGAAACATCTACAGCAGGCATGTCCAAACACAAAGGGCCGGTGTGACTGCAGGTTTTTGTTCCAACCAAGCAGCAGCACACCAGGGTTCAGATTGTCAATGGGTCAAACTGTGAACTCTTTGGTTGGTTGGAACAAAAACCTGCAGCCACACCAGCCCTTGGTGGAATAGTTTAGACATACCTGACTCTTCAACGATGAAAATGATGCATTTGAAGATTGGAGACATAAAACTGTATAGTTTTTGGATTACCTTTAAGTAATGACAAATTTATCAGAATAACACATTTAACCCAAATAAATCAGGGTTTCAGAAAACCTATGACCACATTCATGGTTTTTAGGAGTAACCTATTCCTGAGAAGTCATTGCAGAAGTTTACTTTCATTGGCAGCTTCTTGGACAGAGGAGGCGTGATCACAAAAACTGAGTTTAAACAGTTCAGACAGAACAGGAAAGAATAAAGAACAATTGTCGCTGCACCAGAAAACATGAGTACTGGTAAGATAATCATTTAATTTTTTTTTTTTTCCAATTACCATATGTCATGATATGGTTTAGAGAAAGAAACTGAGCTAGAAAACTCAACTGGCAAATTAATAAATCATAACATATATAACTACTGCTATAAGCCATATTTGTATTATTGTGAAAGTTACTTGGATATGCTACTACTAAAAACACAGTTGTTAGAGCATGTGTCTTAAAGGTCCATAAAATTATAAAGTACAGATCCAGATACTTCAGCTCTGCTCAGTCAGTGCATAATGCCGGATGTGTTGAAATCAACTATCATTTCTGTGTTTAGGTAAAAGCTCCTCCTCTGCAAGTCAACCCACTGGGTCAGACTGGGCTGAAAATGTCCGTATAGCGTCTCTGGTCATCTACTGCATCATCTGTGTGGTTGGAACCGTGGGCAACGCTCTAGTTATCTATGTGACAGGCTTCAGGATGAAACAAACTGTCAATTCTGTTTGGTTTCTCAACTTAGCCCTGGCTGACTTCCTCTTTACTGCCTTCTTGGTTTTCACAATCATCAGTACTTCCCAGGGTGGTCAGTGGAATCTGGGACGTATCATGTGCAAGCTCAACACCTTTGTAATCGTGGTCAACATGTTTGCCAGTGTCTTTCTTCTGCTGGCTATAAGTCTGGATCGTTGCCTGTCCACTTGGGTGGTGGTGTGGGCACAAAACAAGCGCACAGTTCGCAAAGCTCAGATCATATGTGTTGTCATTTGGGTCACTGCTACAGCCTGCAGCATCCCATATGCCAATTTTCGTGAGGTTGTGCAAAAACGCAACATGACTCAGTGTGGTTACTCTGCGTCTCTTACTCGTACAGGATATTTCACTCTAGCAATGTTTCGCTTTGTAGTTGGGTTCCTCATCCCATTCTTAGGAATATTTGTTTCCTATATGGCCATATATGTTCGTGCAAAACACCTACATAGAACAAGAAACAAGAGATCTCGCAGAATTATAATTGCTGTCATTCTTGCATTCTTCATCTGTTGGCTGCCCTTCCATGTCTGTGATCTTACAACTGTACTTAGTGAAAGCAACGAAGTTTTGATTATTGTCAGAAAAGTTGGTTCTCTAACTGTATGTCTGGCCTTTCTGAACAGCTGCCTGAACCCTATTCTGTATGTTTTCATGGTTGAGGAATTCCAGAAGAAGCTCAAGCAGTCAATATGTTATGTTCTAGAAACTGCCCTGGCAGAGGAACACATGTCTCTTATGTCATCTCGCTCATTGTCCTCACATTTTTCACGGGTGACAAGGAAGTCCGACACTGCTGAACCTGTAGAAATCAAGGCTATCTCCTCATGCCACACAGAGGACAAAGCAGTCACCACTGAGGACACATTCAACGAACAGTAACAAAATTCACATTTTGGAATCAGAATGAGGAATGTTTAGTACAAAAGAAAATGACATTTTGAAAGAAATATTTGCATTTAAACTAGGGCTTTGTTTTACTTTAGTCAATTTGCTATTCAAGTTAAAATATAAAACGTCTTTTGTAACAATGGATGTGAAATATTTTGTTTATATGATCCCTCAATAAACCAATGCCATTGTCTGCTGCAATCCTTTTTTTTTCAACTTTTCAGCTTATTGATTGAAAGGTTTGTTAAAAAAAAAAAAAAAAGATAACACTGAAGAACCATTTCACATATGTGACCCACCACCACGAAACCAGGCATAAGTGTCTGGAAATCAAAACTGAGTTATCTGTGTAGATTGGTAGAGTGGAAACTAAGGTTTAAGATGGTGAAAAAATTATGTTTCTATCATAAGTAGAACCAAAGTTATGGTAATTTTAATATCCACATTTGGACCTATTATGCAATTTGCATATTTTTAGATATTGTCCGTTAAAGTTTTGGACTGTTTTGGGGTAGGAAGTCCTTAGCAATGCATAATAATTCGTATCCGATTGACAAAAAATATTCACAGATGTTAAAGGACACTCTGATGGACATGTCACAGAAGTTTTATATAATAATAGGACAGAAGTGCGACGTATTACAATCATTTGGCTTACGACATTGGACAAGAGCATTCAATATAAGCTTTTACCTCGTACCAAACACTTGGATGTTTACTCACGGAACGGAGATCGGTTTGTTCGGCGAAAAGAGGTGGAAGTCGGCTTTGTCTTTGCTCAGCAATACCTGAACTTTTGTCGCCGCTTAAATAATTGACCCAATAAACACCTGTATTGATTGGATTTCAATGTAATGACCACAGGAACTGAACATAGAGGTGTTACGGTACCGTTTTTTGATAAGGCGTAAACACAAATAAGAAATCACCTTCCAGCCTAAATTTGGCTGTAGCTCTGAACAGCTCAGCGCGAGTTATGCCTGGTTTCGTGGTGGCGGGTCACATATAATTTTGGATGTTTTACTTTGGCTTGACAAAAACAGGACAAAGTTGGGAGAGGGAAATAAAAACTACATTTCATAACTTTTCGTTAAGAAGTTTAGCACACATCAGAGTGGGCATTACATATAGACCATACATTTCTTTCAGCTCATCTTTTATTCTCCAGCAGGTGTGTATTAAAATAAGCAGCCAAATGGCATTATGGAAAAGAACAGGAGTTTAATCAGTCTTGGTAATGCTGAGAATACAAGGTTGCTCATGAGAAAGAATAGTGGGTTCTTTTATCTGGGCATTTGAAGACTTTGTGGAAAACATTCACACAACCAAAACTGCCAACAACTTTCACCAACTTCTGTAAGACACTCTTCATTACAATGCATAGGAAATCAGGTCTTTTTAAGGCTCTAGGATCTGTTAACGTGTATTTGAGTCCAACTTCATGGGTGACAGTTGGAGTCTAATGGTGACTGTGACAGTATGGCGGCTGTGGCTCAGTTGGTAGACCGGGTGGTCCAATGATCGAAGGGTCGGCAGTTCGCGTCCTGGTTCTGGCTGTCCACATGTCAAAGTGTCCTTGGGCAAGACATTGAACCCTAAGTTGATCCAAATATGGTCAGGCAGCGCCTGAGTATCAGCAGCAGCCATCTACTGGTGTATGAGTGTGTGTGTGTGTGTGTGTGAATGTGAGGAGTTGTAAAGCCCTTTGGGCACCCACTGGTGTATAAAATGCACTATATAAGTACAGTCCATTTACCATGTTGTCCAGCTGCATAGAATCAGTTCTGTAGTGAATAGCTCTAAGGCAACCTGCTAGCGATCGTACAGCTCCTTCATCTCCTTAAGGATCTTAATGCTCTCACTGTACCTTAACTGGTTCTTGTTAGAGCACTCTTTCCACCTAGGAAAAAAAAATAGTTCACATATTGCGATTATTAACTAGATACACAGACAGTTTTTGATACAATAGCCATGAAATTCAATCGTTGCTTTTATAAACATCTACATGATCAACAAATACCTGATTTAAACTTATAAAATACAAAATACAGAAGATAATAAATGGTTCTAAATATTTTAAAAAAGGTTCAATAGAGAAAATTTCATTTGGGGACTGACACAAAAGTACTGCTGGGTTTTTATGGGTTAAAACCTGTAAATGTTACTCAAAACTGCAGACTTTCGAAGCTGCTTTGTGTACACATACAGTATCCAAGTTCATTACACAACTCTAATCGATAAATAGTAGTATTCTACAGTTTGGTATTTCTACAAAACAGACAACTGCTATGTGATGTACAGTATCAAATGCAGAATCTATAAAAAAATTTTTACAGAGTGAAAGCAAGGAAATTATTTTCATGTCAATGACATCGAGGTTAACAGTAACATGTGTAAAATTTTAGTTAAAACTAAAATATCGTTAAAAATTAACCGCATTAACCCTTACAACTAACTACTTCAATTATTTTGTTTCAGAATATACAAAGAATTAATTGGAGACCATTGAGTGTTTCAGTTCAGGGTTGCCAAAATTTACAAATTTAGAGGGAAATTAATGTTAGTTTTGGCCAAAAGTAAGGGGAAAAAAATATTTTAAGTATTATTTTGTTTAGGAATTTGTCTTCAAGTCACATTTATAGCCATGGAAGTCTGTCTTCTGACTGCATCATAAATGTTGTTTGGTTTGTAAGTTACATACTTCTGTCGAATCTTCTTCCAGCGCTCCATGTGGTCACATATGAGGGATCCTGACACAGGAGCTGAATCTACAGACTGTGCAATGACAAAATGCTGTTAAGTTACAAAGTTTAAGTAACATTTGTGTTCTTTAATCTGGTACAGACATTATACTAAACCTTGGAAACATCGGGTTTCTCAGTCTGTGGAATCCTGAGATTGACTAGTTCACCAGAAGTACTGACTGGGCAAGAGCTTGGAGGAGGTAGTCTGTAGACATTTTGACCTTTTCCATTTATAATGTCTGTGACCTGCTGAAAGAAACATATCTGAAATCTGATGTGCAGCACTTCACAATTATTGTTGATTTTCCTGTTTAACCTTTCAGTTTGAAAGATAGAAATTATATTTTTAGGTATACAAAGTATTATGTAGTGACACAAACTCTACACCAACCTTCTACAAATACATGCATACTCACTTGCTCAAGACACAAAAGAATGCAGTACGTTTAGATGCCAATTATCGTAAATTGAATTGTCATATTAAACTAAAACTGGGTCACCCGTGCTGCAGGGTTTTTAAACAGTCAATGCAAGCCAAATTTAGCTACTGTACTCTACAAAGGATCCATCATTGTCAATGTGACAAATATCGCTTTAGAAATACTTTTGGGACATTTTACAAGCATTTATTTCGTAACTGATGTAACAAGAAAGAGCGCAGAGAAAGAGAGGAATAACTTGCAGTCACCCAGGACCTGCATATAGTCATGGATGATGTGTTTCGCACAGCAACACATGACTGCATAAACACAAATGTATTCCCTTACCTCATCATCCACCATGCTGTGTGGTGAACTTGGAGAAGCAACTGGTTCTCGAACAGATGGATTGTTTCTCATCCAAGCACGGCAAATAGGATACAGGGGTGTACTTGTGTTAAACTGAGCTAGATCCACACTGCGATCAAACAACTTAATAATGTAAGCATCTGCCGAATGGAGATAGGAAGATAAAAGGTAAGAAACTCCAGGAAACTGTAAAGTAGTACAGCAACACAAAGTGACCCACAAACACAAAATTCAATACATTGCATAATTATTATTTTTTAACCATTTACTTTGTTTATGTTGATTGCTCTCTGGAATTCCCTCATCCATCTCTTTTCGCTTCTTCCTCCGATGTTGTGGAAATCGTGCTGATGGTCTGAAAATATCATACAAAGACTTCACAACATGTCCAACAAGACTCCAATAATGTTCTGCATTAGATAATCTTTCGCTTCATGAAAGCTTCCAGTGTGACATTTATGCTATTGCGAGCTATTAAAAATATAAACACTTGCCTTTTTCCAGCAGATGATGGAGACAAATCCCTAGAGAAAACAGATTTATAACATTTTCAGTACGTATTAATTGCTGTAACAGTACTATAGAAAATCACTAACATGGTGAGTTTTAATGCAGTCAAAAACAACAAAAATCCAAATTAATTATTGATACATACTTGTTTAAGGAATCTGCAGATATTTTTCCAGCCTCACCCTCATTTTGCTCCCTGTTCATAACAAACACATTCATTTTCCAGAAAACCTATAAATGTTATATTAAGTTACTAATTAATATTACCAACCTTTCACTCTCACTCTTCTCGACCAGCCCTTTCAACAAAGCCTCTAGTCTGCTGCGTCCAGCAGTCAACTCCAGATCTGCCATAGTAAAGAATAGTAAGAGTACGCATATTTTAAAAGGATTTAGTCACTACCACAAATAAGGGGCCATCGCTGCTATTTCACATTACTGTATTGTTTATCACACAATTTAACCTATACTGAACCAAATGACAAAAAAAGCCAAACCGTGTTTTAAGTTCCATGACACCTCTTACCTGGCCTTTCGGTTTTAATCTTGACGTGATGCATTGTCTCCAAAGCTTATATTAATCAAGCAAAATAAAATAAAAACACAGCCGCTTTAATACCCGGTAGTTTGCGGTTGATTACCGAAAAGCAGTGCCTTTAAGGATGACGATATTTTTTAATGTCACCCGATATTAACAAAAGGTTGCCCCTGAACCTTAGCTGGCGAGTGTATTGACGTTAGCTAGCAATTGATCGTTAACTACCTAGCAGTTCAGCGTTACTTAGCTTTAATCGTTTGACTATATTCGTTGGAAAATCTACCACTAACACACTTTTAGCAAGATCTAACACTCGTCACCCGCAGCATCTAATTATCCACTTGAGATACACTGGAGTTTGATATTTTTATTACAACCGCGACTAGCTCTTACTAGCTAATTTTATCTTTGCTAACTTAGCTTATTTTGACCAACGCGTAGGCTTTTGGAGACTTTCCTCTTCCGCGCGCTGCCCCTTTCCTGTTAACTGGTTGGTCCTTAAGGACAGAAGATTATGTATATGATTGGGTGTTTTAGATGTCATTCATAATAAACTCGGTTCCTATTGGCCAAACGTATTTTAGTAAATAACGATCGACACAAACTGTGACGCTTTCTTCTGGTTTCTGTCGTTGTAGTGATTACAATTTAAAAACTAGTCGAAAATGTGGACTTAGGGGCCGAACTGATTATCAACGGACCCGCTATTGTAGCTCTAGTGACTCTTATGTGGACGACTTGAGAGGTACGATTGAACTTTTATGTCCACATGCTAAGTGGAGTGTATTTATATGAATGCATTAATAAATGAAACTCATACATGCAGAGCGACCTCAGAGAGCTCAAATTGGAGCAGACATAATAATCAGTGCCACACCATAACATCCTCTACGCCCCTGTTTTCTAGCTATTATGAATTCAAGGTAAGATCTAAACTGCAAATTTATATTTTTAAACCCAATATGTAACTCACAGTTATTGTGTGTATTGTTACAGTGGTTCCATGGTCACAAAGCAGAATCAATTCCAGTCAAAGCCAATGGTGGGAAAAACACACTGTCATTCATCCCGTGGACAGCGCCTGTCAAAGACAAAGAAAAAAACTGTATGTACACTTAATTATAGATTGCAAGAGAGGTTTGATGATATTCACAGTGGTTTTCTAAGTTTTCATAAACAAGACAATTATTTCTAATTTGCAGACTTTGAGTCCTGTACGTTCAAACCAACGAGACAATTCCAAATCACACAGAGTGAATACAAGAAGCCAACAACAGTTCGAGAGGCAGGATGGCTGTCCTGACACCACAGATGGAGAGCCTATTTTTTCAGAGATCTGGCCCTCTACTGAATGTGGATCATCCCCTACCAGCATTACAACCTTATCTGACATGGAAACCAATATGAGAAGGCACTCTGAAGTGGATGCCCAGCACGATTCAGTGCTGGCAAAGTATGTGTTACTTTCACAGTTAGTGCAATATGCTTGAATACAGCAGTGTCTACACCCTATGTCCTTTTTTTTCAGAAAAACATGACAATGTGCCAAATGTAATGCATTTATATATACACAGCAAAGCAACTGTGTTTTGAAGAGATACGATTTGGATGTAGGTCATATTTGTTTATTTAATGGGGATTTTAACCAACATTGCCCTTGTCCGTCAGGTACATAGAACGTTTTCGCCATGGTCAGCCACAAAGTCGGGAGGAGCGCCAACAAGATCGCCTGCCTTTCTGGTGGACCTCGCCTTCAACTTTACCCCCCAGTTCAACACTCACTAAATCAATAAACAAAGGTACATTGTCTCTTAAAAATAGATTTGCTATAGTCTATTTTAAGATATTACATAACTGATCCTAGTCACTTAAATTCCTAAAAGGGGAACAAAAACATCTACATGAAAACCTTTTCTCTTGTCAGATGTTGTCCCTCCTCTGAGAGACCATCATGGGCATGCAGTTTTGAAGTCACCTGCACAGTATTACAGTGACAGAAGCCCCTCCCCACATAGAGGATCCCTTACTGTGAGTACATTTTTGATTGTATTTGGTAATGAGACACATTGCGATTGTACCTTCTCTCCCCTTTAAAAAAATTATTTACTTGTACTGTTATGGCTTATTTGGTATATTTGCTTGAGTTTGTGGAAGATTTGACTCAATGCCCAGTGGAGCAATCACCTTATTAAGTGTACTTATAAATATTTGTATTTCAACACCACATGTGCTTTTGGAGATCTGTTGTATTTACTTAGTGCCTCAGGTGCTGCTGTTTATGTACCCATATTTGATACTTTTATGGCTTGTTCTGCCTGCTTATGTCAAAAGTATGATCATCTTTAATGTCATTTGATGTCTTGGCAAGGCCCAACAAAAATAATACAAATATTGTTTTTCAATTACATATGATACAGATATGGTCATTGTGATAGCATTCAGAATAATACTATTTTATATATAATGTATAATAATCTTAGTTTTCTAATGTTTTTTTTTTGTTTGTTTTTGATTTTTTAGAATTTGTCAGACACTTCCCAAGGTGATTTTGAAGACTCAGATATAATACATATCCAGGAAAAGGCCAGCAGACTTTTGCAAAGAGGGTATGAAAGGCTGCAAATAGTAATCATCCTTAATGAGTTCATTCTTTTAACCATGTTTAAAATCTTGTCTTTATAACAGTGAATACACTGTAAGTGATGGATCTATCCCAGTGACATCAGAGGGTTTAGGATCCTCAGATTTCTCTTCTCCAGTCAGTGTAGATGAACCTGTACGAAGACCCTTTATTCCTAGTTTGTTAACTTGTACATCACATGGTGAGTCACATGTAGAGACCAACTGTTTTTATAATTTTTTTTACACAAAGTTGCACAATGACATTTTTTATGAAATTAAGTTCAAGAGATTCCTCTTTTTTAGGAGGCCATACTGTTCTATCAGTGTAATGTTGCAATGCTTTTACAGCAAAGACAGGCACAGACTCATTTCAAGCTGTGACCTTCCACAAATCTGCTGTCATTCCGACACTGGCTCCCCTCAACCGCCCAGAAGAAGACATCCTGTTCCAATGGCGTTTAAGGAGAAAGATGGAAAAGGCTAGGGAATCGGTCCAGACCTTTGCACACTCCAGTCTTCATGGTTCTGGATTTCAATGGCAGGTCCAGTGTCCTCCAGCATCACAACAGTCTCACAAGGTTGAAATCATAATAATGCATATTATACATACACACACACACACACACACACACACACACATATATATATATATATATATATATGTGTGTGTGTGTGTGTGTGTGTGTGTACTACTGTGCTAAAGTTTTAGGCGTCCTTTACATTTGTTGTTTTTGCAGCATTGAAATGAACATATTTCTCAGTCTCTTTTCTTCAGATCGAACAAGAAAATACAGGAAATGTGTACACAGCCTTAAAATACACAAAAACATAACTACATATGTGCAGCAGTAAAAACAAAACTTTCAGTGAAAAAAACCAGCTTCTATCAACCAAAGTGGTAGTGTTTAGTGTGACCATCCTTTTACACTTATTGTGTCTAATCCTTTTGTTCATACAATATGATATTTTGGATATTCCTTTCATATTTTTTTTTACTACAGTTCTCATTCAACACATCCCAAATGTTGCTTGTGGTTCTTGTTGCTTCTTGTCATGGGGTCAGTTGTCACACTAAATACTGACTTTAACTTTTAGAACCCATTTATTTCTATTTTTGTGTGTCTTTCAAGGCTTGACACTAGTTTTCTTTATTTTCTAAGAAAAGAAACAGAGAAATAAATATGCATGTTCATTTCAAAACTGCAAAAATAACATATCCAAAGGCCGCCTAAAATTTTGCTCTATACTTTATGTTTATATTATATACTTTAAAAACTTTTATACTTATTTTCTACCTATACATTTTATTTCCCTTTTGTTGTTTAACTTTTAGCAAAAACAGAGTATTGAAATTCCTGAATCCTCACAAGGAGTAACCTACTCACACATGGATGCTCCCCACTCAGAAACCAGAGAACCCTGTCCTACATCAACCAAATCCACTCCATCCCCTGCCTTTGTTGCCTCCAGCTCTTTAGTTTCTCACCCCCAGGCTATAGCCCATGTTCCTGCACACATGCATTTCCTCTGTGATGTTTTACCGTGTCCCAGTCAGCCATCTCATGCTAACATGCAACAAAGCATTTCACAAAGGTTAGATCCATCAACAAAAGTTAAGACACCAGCTGCTCAAACTTCAGAACAGATACACATATCACCTTCAGAACCTTCCTCATCTGGAGGTATAGAAGGAGGATCAGCTCCCCATGCCAAAGAGGCAGAAATACATAAAAAAGTGAAGGACCCAACAAAACACTCTGAAAAGGATAAGAGAAAGGCAGTGACATCTACCAGAGAGCAGAAGAAGAAAACAACCAGGTACAATATTGCAGTTCACAAATGTCAACTTGTATTATTATGATAGATTTTTGTGCATGTATATATACTTTATTCTATCCTTGTTCATTGTCAAAGAGTTCCCAAAGAGGTCATAACAACGGTGGAGCAACAGCAACTGCAGAGATACCTAGACTCTTCTAGTCAGAACTGCCACCACCCACCACCACCATCATCTCCAATCCACAGTGCTTTAGGAGAGGTCAGCACATGTGCAAAGATTTGGAAAACCTGCATAAATTTTAATTTTATGTTGTTGAAGTAGTTTCTTCAATATAGCACGTTGTCTTTATCGTTTATCACATACAAAATACTTCCTGTCATACTAGTGTACAACAAAGCACCAGACCTTTAATGAAGATTTACTGTAACATAGAAAAAAGATCTAATATGGTATTAATCTTATAATTAACCTTTTAAAAAATGACACAAATTTCCTTCATCTATCACAAATATACAGGTACTACTCGGAAAATTAGAATATTGTGTAAAAGTTGTTTTATTCAGGTAATTCAACATAAAATGTAAAACCAAAACGTTTTATATACTCATGACATGAAAAGTAGGATATCTCAAGCATTTCTTTGTTGTAATTTTGCTGATTACGATTTACAGCATATTAAAACCCCAAACCCAAAAATTGAAATATTGCTTAAAAGTGACTTTTCTGAAGCTGTAAATCCTAATCAGCAAAATCAAAACAAACAAGAGGTGCCAGGCACAACAAACCCCGCCCCCTTCTGCACATTCTGCCCATTACCAGATATGAAATCTTGAAATATATTAATCTGAATACTATTTGTCTTTCCAATATGTACGGAATAACAGAAATGCATGTACTTTTTCAGGTTATTCTAATTTTTCCAGTAGTACCTGTAGCTTTAACTCACCTCTTGTTTTGTCTGTCATTCATTCATTCTGACAATCTGTGTTTTTATGTGAAATATCTTCATGTTTTCCTTTTTTCTCCTTTGGCCCTCAGGTAGTTTCTGAAGTTTTGTTCCCTACAATTGATTCATCTCCTGCTCAAAGGAGCCCTGTGCTGCCGGTCTTTCCTCAGGGATCCACCTCTGAACCCCCACAATCCTCAGTCTCCCTGTGCAATACACAGAACCCAGTGGAGGTCATTTCACAACTGCTACAAGAAGCTGAAGGTAAACTAATGTCAGCAAAGAGCACTAACCTTCAGCATGTACACAAACATTCCCACTATTCACATGAATATTAAGTTACAACCCACAGAAGGTTTTTTTTCTGTGCAAGTTGTTTTATGGCACACCAATCACTGCATACTTCATGTACATGCTACTATTGCTCTTTTGTAAAACATTAAAATTCTTTTTTCAGATTCTGATGAAAACGAGTTTGAAGATGATCCATTACTTCAAGTTCTTCGAAGACAGAGAAAATGGGTGAAGGAACAGATTAGGTACATTTTTAACATTTTAATCTGTTATATAAGATGTTTGAATTGCTCAAAGTTTTCTTGAACCCCCATTTAGCTCATAATTTTATTACCTCTGCCAAGGAGGTTATGTTTTTGGTGGCGTTTATCTGTTTGTCTGTGTTCAAGATAACTCGAAAACTTATGGATGGATTTTGATGAAATGTTCAGGATATGTTGGAAATGTGAACAGGAAGAACCGATTCATTTTGGGGGTGATCGGGGCAGGGGGGGGTCTTTCATTGTTAACATGTTACCATTTCAAATACCAAAAGAATAATCTGTATTTCTCCTTACAGGGAAGTGGACACGGTGTTGCATGGACTCCTGGATGACCAACAAGTTACTTGAATTTAACACAATTCACACAATGCAGTCATTTTTAACTTTTATAAAGAAATAAAGTTTATTTTTCATTATTGAAGAAACATTTCCACATTAAAAACTCTGAAGATATAGCTGTGTGCGTCATTAATCACAACCACAATACAGTGCATTTCTTTACAAAAGTTGCTCAAAAAGAAACAGCAGCTTCATCTGTGAACAGACTATATACAAAGACTGCTTCCTCGAAACATTATATAAGATTGATGAGTTGCAGAACAGTATATACAAACCTCAAGAGCAGGGAATATTAAAACAGTGCCAGGAACATAACATTTGTGTTTTGGCACACACTGAGTGTTGCTGTGACTGAAGGAGCCTAAAGCTATTTCTACTTTCTGTCTGTGTGTTCATCATGGCTTCTGTTAGATTTGTCTTCATATATGGTGAAGATGGAAGGGATTTGTGTGTTTTCTATTAATGAGATTAGGTCAGGGATCTGGAGCTCTCAGTTTGCAGCAGAGGTGCAGATATGATCAGGATGCCATCTGGAGAGACAGCGGACTCCAAAGCCATGGTATCCACTTCTTTGGGGATACGGTAGCGGCGATTAAACTGCCTCGTCGTGAACCCAGGACCTTCCTTCTAATATTAAAAAACATGTTAAGAATTTATCATGAAAATATGATATTGATAATATATATTAGCCATATATTATTATATATAATAATAATGTTTGGCTTTTCAATAGGTGAACCACAACACCAACCTTTTTCTCCTCATGCTTTCCTTGTACTTCCACAAAGTCTCCTATCACTTTGACCATCAGATCCTCTGGTTTGAAGTACTTTACATCAACTTGAACTGTGAATCCACTGTTATCGCAGTTCACCTAACACAGGCAAATGTCATATGGATCAATATGGATAAATACATATGGTCTATAAGCACAGTAAATATAATTAGTACACATTCTTAGATTTCCTGTTTTACTCTTAAATGTTCTGCACTATGTTTTTTGCATTTAGCTGCTGTAAACCCTGCAACTTCTCCATGGTGAGATCAATAAAGTCTTATCTCACATATTAAAAAAAAGACCCACAGTTGAAATGATATGTAATGAGAAATATATCTGGCCTTTAGAGTCAAAAACAGCAGCTTGATAAAACAATACAGAAATCAAATATGAGCATTCACATATTGTGTTAAATTACCATTAATGTATATGAGTGTTGCACATTTCAACACATTATCACTCACCTCTGCAGAGCTGATATTCTCACTTTCTGGAATTAACAATTTGGGGTTCCAGTTGTATTGTCCATATGTCCCATTGAGACGAGGTATAAGAGGTGACAGATACTTCTCCCATGAGATACCCCCATCTGGAGTAGTGGGAGGTAGGATGAAATCCATTCCAAATCTACAGATGTAAATGAATAATAATAATAAAGTATGAAAACGTATTTTACATGTAAAAAGATACAGCTCTCATACAGCTTTAACTCACCTCTTGTTCTGTCTGTTAATCTCAAGGATGAACTGAAGCGTCTGACTGTCTCCGGATCTCCTGGCTGCAATGAGCTGTGTTTTATACTCGAGTTGCATAATGAGTTGGGAATTCACAGTGGGGCACCTTGCCTCTGTTATGTTCTGCGGTTGTTATGAGTAGCACATGGGTGTTCGAGCAGGGCCATGGTGGCTGAGAGAGAAGTGTTTTGGAAGTGACACAGCTGTTGCAGGATTAAGGCCAATCAGTGTGTTTATTACCTATTACTGAGATTATAGCGCCATTCCTTTTATTCCATTTGGCGATATGAGCTGCAGCACGAGCAGACTGTGCATGTGAAGTTCTGACCTGTTACAGGACTACATGCTTAAGGTCGGTTGTCAGGAAGATCCGTCCAAAAATAAGTTCAAAAGACGATGTGATTTGCAGAGACAGACAGTGACAACCGGTGGTGCCAAACACATGCAGAGGCACGTGTGATAACCAGCCAAATCCATATAATTCACTTTTACTGAGGAAAACATGCAGGTGCTTTAGTGTGACAGAAGTGTAATATGGAACAAATACTTCCTCAAAAAGTCATAGATGAGGTAAAATATAGCTATATCTCAAAGTAGGAATAACGTTTGATATTCTCTGTTAATATTACATAATAATAATCCATTCATTTTTACAGAAAGTATCATAGGTTTATATGGAACCATTCAAGGCCAGCCATTCATTTTCCCATCACACTATGCAATCTTCTTTTATAGACTATAAATTAATGTAACACACCATATTTGGACATTTTGAGACAAAACACATCACTATCCTTAAAAAATAAAATTATATATCTATATCTATATATATATCCCCTTCCCACTAATGACTCAGAGAGACTTTAAATCCTGTCAAGTACATGCTGACACTACTGTTTTGTTCTTGGCACACCGTACAACAGTGAAGTCAGTAGTTATCTACAGCGGGTACATGTTCTCCCTGTTAGTAATGCAGAACATGTCATTCAAGCTTTGGCTGTTGTGACTAAAAATATAGGACGGTAAAGATGGGACATTTGGTTGGATTAAGATACTGAATTTCACAACAGGCAGCAGTGATTGTCCAGGATGTAAAATATGAGGTGTTCATATACATACAATTATAAACTGACAATACACAGCTGTGCAGAGATCTAAAAATATAAAATGTAATACTATTGTGGCAAACATAATAGAGTGACAACAGGTGGAACAGACATTTAGAATATTTTAATTGAATTCACAAACAAGTGAAAAACAATTATGGTACAAAGTATTAATCAAAATGATGTTCCACAATAGTGGAAAAGATGTGGAATTTACAACTCTGAAAACACAAAAAGGGAAAATTGTCAACTATAGAATCTTAGAATACATAGAACCTATTCTACTGCCCAATGACCAAAGAACTTCTGGGCAAACTCAAAGTTTCTAGTTGAACAGTTTTTAAAACAAGAAGAATAAGAATGTTAGTGTTGAGTTTAGTTTCAGAAAATCCCCTCTTCAGATCAAGAAAGAATATTCTTTGGTCCAGTAGAATGGATCATGAGATTTGTAAAACGATGCATCATCATTCTCATGGAATACCCAGTGGAATTGTAAATGAGAGGTCATCCCCCACCTCCCCCCACTCTGCTCTGAAGTGCTGGAAAATGGTAATCCATGTTGTGAGTACTGCCACCCATAACAGCAATCCAAAGGCCGATCGCTTCACATCTATACAAAAAAAAGAGAGATCAAGAAGGTGATATGGCCTGTCACACGTAACTACAAAATTCTTGTTAACTGGAGTGTACAACATATCGCTAATGTATTAGTCAAACAATTTATGAATACTACCGGCAAGATTTTTCCAGTTTTATCCCCTAAACATCAGTAATCAAAGATAAAGTATAAAAAGGAGTAAAACAAAATATTGTCACTACCTTTGTCTCAACACTAATTGTACAAGCATGTTTGGACAACACATTTCTGATATATGAATTACAAATGTAAGTTATTTACTCAAATGGAACATTTGTTGGATAGAAGACTTTCCTGGCATGTCTAGGTTTTATTCATAATTTTCCTTTTACATTTATGTTTTCTAAAAATAAGTTTTAAACAATTCAATTGTATTACTCACAGGTTTTAATCTGAAGCTGCTCAGTATAGGCTGGTTTGACAAAGGCCTCCCGAAAAAACCAAACTACATTGACGAGCCACAGGAATGGAAGAAATGCAAAGCCACCTGAAAGAAAAACAGGAGAAATATGTATGTAAATATATAAATATGGAAATTGTTGCCTATTCAAATGTATACTTGTATATAATATTATACATTTGCATATTATATATTTACCTATTCAAATTTACTGTATACTGTTCATATGTTATTTCATATAAAGCTTCCACTTCTTTAACTCTACACTAGTCATTCTCATATAACACATGTATTGCAAACCAAAGGAAATGGGTAATGTTGTGAATATACATGCGTTTATACTGTCATAATTAATGTCGTCATGTTCCCACCTAAATAATATTTTCGGCATAGGCTGAGTTTCTCTTCATTGGGAAGTCGTTCCAGGTTCATTGTGAATTTATGTGACTCTGAAAACGATCCTTCGGGAGAAGAAAGAATTGAAAAGAAAATTAGGTTATTGAGGCAGAAACCCGAAGACAAACAGAATCAGGTCTAGTGTACATGATCATGACTCGCCATAATGTCTGGAAAGATCCCAATAATGAATCGTCATATAATATTTCGTGTCCAGGTATGATGACAAACTCCAAACACAGTTTCCAGTCAGCTGAGGCTATCGGTGTCACTTCGTTAGCATAGCATATCGTTAGCTTACTCCAATTAATTTGACTAATTACAAGACTAACTCCTATAAACATCCATATTCTCAATTTATGTCAGACGACTGTGTAATATACTGAGTTTAAAATAATGCTGTACGTTGAAATAATAACTTACCGAATGATTGGGAAGTCGAGCTCGAGAAACAATACTTCCCGTTCCGTCGTCTGTGCTTCCTTCTTCTTCGTTGGTTGTCTATGAGGTATAGAAACCAAAGCTGGAGTTTCTACCACCCCCTGTTGTACAGTTTGTGACAATAAGCGTTGTCATGGATGTGTCATGAAGATACTGTTTGTTTATATGCATGATATCGTTACAACGTAGCTCTTCTTTAATGCTATCAATTTATTTTGTTCCTGAAAAAATATACTGTTTTAAGATAAGACAACAAATACTGAAAATGGAAATAACGACAAAAAGGACGTTCATATTGATTGTTTATTTACCAGTCCTTTTGTCAGGCCTTAAATTGTGTCACTTTTTTAAGTTCAGCTGTTTATGAGAAATATTTGATTGTGTGATACTTATGATTACCATTGGCAATTGGGATTATTAGACCTTTTTCCACTCATTTTCCACTCTGCCCAGACAAATTTTCCCTGCAGTACTTTTGGTTTTGGTTACAGGAGACATTCTCTGTGATATTTTTGGCCACATAATGCTTAGATAGTGTCACAATAACATTCCTAGTATGTTTTTCTATCTCGTTGTATTCATTTTTGGTTTTAGAATCAGACCATTGCATCAAGTCTTCATCACATCCCAAATTAGAGTCCGGACTGTGTGTGTGTGTGTGTGAGAGAGAGAGATAAAATGATATGTCATTCTCACTCAACCATTCTACCCTGATTAATCCTGGCACTGTACAATCTTTTTAACATTAGCGATATGAGAGGCTACTTGCTGTAGTTACAGTTAAATAAACAGCCTGGACAAAAAAGTAACTACCTGGATTTTACAATACAAATGGTTCAGACCCTTCCATGTATGACCATGGTTAATAAGGTTTCAGTTGTAACAGGTTATGTAACTGTAACGGATGCAGTTAGTAGCTTCTCATGACTTTAATGTAAAAAAAGATTGGGCTTGATGAAGCAGTCGGATTCTCCATAATCAATAGTCAAACTATAAAAGCAACAGTGGATTATAAAAAATATTATGAAGCTTATTAAGACACTACATAAACAGTATGTGGCAAAAATCTGTTACCTTGGTTGTCTCTTTTAATCCAAACGAAAAGTGGTGCAATATGTGACTTTTTGGCCGGGCAGTTCATTTCTAAATGATGAATTTTCACATGACGACCACAAGAGGTCGACCCACTTTTCCCTTCCGTTAGAGGCCAGTCAGAATCACATTGGAAAAAGAAACTCAGTTTCCCTTGTAGCATTGCGGCTCCCCCTCCCATCTCGCGCCTTCCCTCTTGTCTCTCCTCGAAGTGCTAGCCATCGGTGTGTGTTGTTGTTGAAGCAATGATGGCGGCAGCGGGATGCGGATCAGCAACCGCGGCTGCCGTAGGAGGCCAAGGTGGAACCGTTACTGCCAGAGGTCGTTTTCCCGGTCGGCCTTGGTCTTCTCGCAGTCGTTTGCGCTCTGAGAAGCGATGGCAACTCGGACGATCAGGCTTAGAAGCTGATGATGTGACGAATGGAGGCCAAAGGCCCACAAACCTGGTTCTATCGTTAAACGAAGACCAGTCTCACTTGCGCTTACTTGGGATAGAGGCGAGCCACAAGATCCTTGGGCAGGCTGGATACAGCTCTAGTGGGAGCGAAGAGGTGAGGTCCCAAACCCACCCAGGAGTTAGTATCTTTATCTCATTTTTTCACATTTTGTGTGATTGTTAAATGCTCATGAATGAATGCTGTCCGCAGCGGTGTGACTGGTTAGTGCCATGGTGAAATGTCAACATCCTTTTGCTATGCTAGTGTTAACTTTAGCTTTCGGGGCTAACTGAGTGGCTAATGTTAGCACAGTGCAGCTTTCCATGACATTTAATGAACAGTCGCAACACTAAATATCACTTCACCAAAGCAGTAGAGTATTCTAAGTAACATTAACATTATTCAATCGTTTCTTAAATTTATGTTGACGTAATAGAAGGTTGCATATTATGTGTTTTAAGCGAGGGGTCAGAAGCATTAATTTGGAAGCGGTGATCGCAATTATTTCATCTCTGGCCCGCTCATTATAATGGGCCAGAGTAGCAGCTAGCTAGTAGTAGCGAACACAAAGAACTAGTAGGCTAGCGCTTCTGTACCCTGTATAGTTGCTAGCAGCTAACTGTTTTTATCCATACTGTCCAGATGTGTACATGCTTAGCTACATATAAACACACGTCTCCTACGCATTGTGTAAACTACTTGCCCGGATAATTCAATTATTAAAACCTCAGATTATTCACCTTGTATTACGGCTAACGTAAGGTAAGTTTGGTAGACATATGTGAGTTGAATTGCCTTTTAAAAAGAGGACGGCTAACAATATTATACTTTTCGACAGATTTATAGGTGGTGAATGACAGCAAAACACTATTTGCGTCTGTGTTAAGATTATAGACTCGCTGGAACACCACAGCGGAAGTGTTCGTAGACTTTCAGTGCATAAGTGACAGTATAACTACGATATAATGTCATGTGTGGGAATCGTACTCGCCTCACCTTTGCTTTATTTTGCAGGTAGTTCAGTTGTTAAATCTGTAGGCCTTAACTCGAACAAAAGTTCTAGATCTGATCTTAGATGTGGGAAATAATGTAGTTTACGTTTTTATTCTGTCACTGCTTTTGGAAAAGTTTGCAACGGGTATGCACACTGCTAAATACATCTGTACAGGTGTATTTCCGTTAATACAAACATTTTTCAATTGTCTTTTTCTTAGAACTTACGTTTTGTCTGAATGCATAACATACAATCTGACATTTAAATTTTTAAAACTAGAAATAGCCTTTAGTTCTTAACATATGTGTGAATTGTTGAGTAAAATGGTGAATGGGTGTTATTTTATTTTTCGCCGTTCTCCATTTTGTTATCAGGTGTTCATAAAATATTGTAATTAAAGCTCTATAGAGTTGTAAAGCCATTTATGTGTCTTAGTGTTTTCATTTTTCCCATGCCTGCATAGATTTTCTGCTTTGGGCCATATTACACTAACAGCCCAAATGCATTCAGTTAGATTATTGGACTACTCTTGAGTGGCCAATAGCTGTCAACATAATCATACATGACAATAGTTACTGCCCAAGGTGTGCCATGCCTTTTGAGCACTTCAGTGTAGTCTATATGGGTAGCTCTCATGCAGAACTGCTCAGTAGTATAAGTTGTATTGATAACATATCATTGTCTCGAATTCAGTGTAAGTACAGTGTGCTGTAAGATTATTTAGTGATGGTATAGTAATCTTTTTCACAGCGCTTTTGTATGAGTTGCTTTTCCAGTTTTAATATTTGCTGTTTTTCTTTAAGGGTGATGATGACTTCAGAGGGTTTGAAGCGGAGAGAAAAGGTTCAAAAGGACCTCGACATAACCCTCACAAAGGTGAATAAGTATTTTTTTTCTCTTCCATAAAAGGTGTTGTATAATATTTGAAAACAATACATATGTTTAAGATTGCACTGAACCCAAGTGGTTTTATTTTGTTCTTTTTATTGAAGGTGAAGGTGTTAAATCTAAAACACCAAGCGAGAAGCAACCACCTGCTGTGGGTGCAGTGCCTGATCTTGCAAAAGATGAAAAACCCGTGGACAAGATACTTTGTTTATCTCCCGAGGCATCGTCTACAAAGGAGTGCAGGAAAGGTTTGAAAGGAAAAAACATGATGGATCGAGCATCCACGAAGAGCGCAGCCTCATCAGCAGCACCAAGGATTACTATAAAATTGGTGGCCAAAAAGAAAGTGAAAACTGTAAAGGAACCTGAAAAGAAAGCTGCAAAGAAGTTGAAGGTGAAAGGAATTCAGGATCAGCCTAAAGCCAAGGACATTCAGGATGACCAGATTTCAAGTGCCCATGTAAAATTAAAATCTGAACCTCATGATGATAGACATGGTGGAGAAGATAAGGGAGGAGGGACATTACCTGCAAGAAGGCGTGGAAGATCTGCCTCTAAGACAACAGAACCTGTTTGCCAGACTAACACCAAAGTAGTGGTGGATGACCAAAAACCAAAAGAGAAAAAATCTGTCACTCAGCTTGACACTGTGAAGGAGAGTGGGCCTGAAGTGGCAAAAACAAATACAAAGAAAGCAAAACATAAGGACACTGCAACGGAAAAAAGTTCTGAGGGTAATCAGCTTGTGACTCGTAGGAGTAGTAGAGTCACCAACCCACTCTCCAGAAAAGTCCCACAGATTGCAGCTGAACCAGAGAATGTGAGTTGTAATGAAGCTGTTTTGGTGGAGTCAAAGTTGGATGTTTCTAGATCTGAGGAGGCCAAACCACCAACAAGAAGTGAGAAGCGAAGGCAAAGCAGAAGGCTGAATAAGGATGCTACACTACCAGAAGACAATGTTCCATCATCAATAGGAACAACTGACACAAATGTACAGCCCAGTTTGCCTTTGAAAAATGAGGGAGATAAGATTCCAAGCTTAAAGTTAATAAAGATTAGAAACCCCAAGTATGATGCACAGTCCAGTGGAAAGAATTCACCTCGAAAGAAGAAAAAAAGGAGAAAATATATCTGGACTTTAGCATTAGTAAAGTCAGGGGGAGGAGGAGGAGGAGGAGGAGGAGGAGGTCAGATGCAGGCCACTGAAAATATTGTCAAAGTATCAGAGAAGACTGTAAGTGAGGTGAATCAGTCCACTTTGTGTGACACTAATGTCAACAAGAGTTTCAAGGGAAGAGATAAGAAAGCAACACTGGATAAATTGGCACCAGAGGAGAGCAATAAGGATATAGATGGTAATGAGAAGGCTCCCCAAAATAAAACTGACGTCTCATGTAATGAGAAGCCTACCTTACCGGCTGAAGTTGAATTGGAACAAGTAACTGAAATGTCTCCACAAGAAATCACCAAATTGGATTGTGGGAAAATTCCACCTCTTCAAATTAAAAAAGTTTCCTCCCCCGGTAAACATAAAAGCTCAAAGCCATCCTTCCTAATACAACAAGTTAGCCCTGTGCCTGAAAAGAAAGAAGATGTTCAGAAAGATCCAAGTGAAGTTCATTTGGACAAGCCACCGTGTGAGGATGAAAAAGTCACACCAACTCGCAGGCTTAGGAGGAGGACATCAAGCCTTGAATCTCTGCAAACAAAATCTATTAGTGAAAAGCCAGTGGCAGCTCAGAAACGAAAGGTTAGGACAAATCAACAGGAAAAAGATGCCCCACAGGTTCATGCTGAAGATTCTTCTCAGGTTTCAGCTGAAGATTCCAGCTCAAATGTTCTTCCTGAAACGTCTTGCCAGGTTTTGGCTGTAGACTCCTCTGAGGTGACTGAGGAGATGATTGTAAAGCCAGCTGAAGTTCCTGATCAGAATTCCTCACAAAACCCTGAGGAACCAGCACAGGTTACAGGTGAAGTTATTCCACAGAAGGTGGAGAATGAGGTAGAACCAGAGATCAAAGAGGCCAAACCTTTACCTGTGCCTTCTAAACCTAAAAGATGTAGAAATAACAATTCAGGGAAAAGGAGGACTGTACAAAGGAAGAAGGCTAGTGTCATTCCTGAAACTGCTGTCATTACAGAAGTGGCCACAGTTGAAGCTACTAATACAGAGACTGTGCAAAAGGAAGATAGTCAGCCTATAATAGAAGAGGTTAGTCAGTCAGAAACAAAAGATTGCACTCAAGCTGAGGCACAACCAGACATTGTATCGGTAGAAGAGCACATTCAGCCTCCAGTAAAAGAGGAAACAGAAATTCAGCTAATTGACAGTCAACAGCCACTAGTATCAGAAATTCCTGATAGTGATCCAAAATCAACATGTCGACAAAAGAAATCCCTCAAGAAAGTTAAAAAGCGACGCAAAAGTTTGATTGGGCAGCGCCAGAAGCATAGGCACAGGAGCAGAGATGGGAAATTTGCGCCACTTAAATCATCAGAAAGTCAAGATATCAATGAGGAAGAAAGTGAAATTTCCACACAGTTGGTAGCCACCACACCAGTCTCAAGTGCTAAACTAATTGGGATACAGAAAAAGTACAGAAAAAACCAGTCAGGCCTTCAGCTCATTGGCTCTAAAAGACCCAAACCACAATCTAAAATAGTTTCTAAGCTGATGGAAATGGAAATAGACAAGGAGAGTTTAAAGCAGGAAGACAGTGACACATTAGTTGATGGGGCACAAACAGATGTAGTAGATGCTCAGCCTGGTAAATCAAAATTTGTGAAAAATATCAAACATTTCATCATGCCTGTTGTAAGTGCCAGATCCTCGCGTGTGATAAAGACCCCACAAAGGTTTATGGATGACGCTGGAATGTCAGTACTGCCTCGAAGAAGCTCCCCAAAGAAGGGTGTGCAACTGGGCTTGCAAATACGTCCAGCAAAGAAACGAGATGATGGTGCAGTCAGAGCAATATCCCCTATTCTGCCTGTTGATGAGGAGGACATACTGAGTGAAGCACAACTGGATGTTGATTTGTTTTCAGCTCAGGATCTAGATGACGCCACTGACATAGCTGAAAGCCTGTTTTCTGAGAGTAAAAGTAGCAGAAGTGAAAAGAGGTCTTTCTTTAAGAACTCCAACTTCAAGTGGCATATGCCGGAAGAGTCGAGCGAGCAAGTTTATACACTGGACAATACACCAGAGAACAAATGTGAAGATTTGTTTTTATCCCCGCCAATTGATAAACCCACAGTACTTTCTGCAGACCTCCATGATGGCCAGAAAAGGAAGACTTCCCCTAAATTTAGTAAACAAACTGCTCACCTCAAGATTTATCACAGACTTAAGAAACTGCACACAGCTATTCCCAAGAGTAAAAACATGACAGAGGCGGACAGTGTCACTAAGCCTCTTCAGACTCCCGTGGATTTAGCAGAAGGTCTTGATGATGAGGCCATGAGCATTAGTCTAAGGCAGCGGAATACAGATGCAGAGAAAGATAAATCTAAACTTAAGATAGAAGACCTCAATACTCCAGGAGTTGTGAGAAAAGTTGCAGTGTGTGTTAGGACTATGAACTCCAAGTCTCTTGCATTTCAGCGTAGTCAAGGGGAACATTCAGCGGCAAAAGACACTGCTCAACCTCACTCAGGTAAACATAATAAAACCTTACATTACAGTATTTACTTGATTTAATTTCAGCAGAAAATGTTTCCTACAAGGTGATAATATTCAGTAGAGGTTTGTATATATTCCTTTACCAACAGGAGAGCTGCAGTCAGGGCAACGTTCAGGTGGTGGAGATCATCTGGGGTGTGCGGAGAAAGTAGCTTCACAAAGACCACGTCTCACTGGTGCAAATAAAAGAATGTTCAATCTGCTCAGGAAAGCCAAGGTGCAGCTCATTAAAATTGACCAACAGAAACAGCTTAAATCATCTGGGGTATGTGTCCAGTTATTCTTGATTCAAGTTCTTCTTTATTAAGACATTTGATACCGATCTGTGACCTATGAACTCTGTTAATGGCTTTATTGTCACGTTCATTTTCATTCACCTTGTAGCTGCTATCTGGCACAACTGGTGTCAGGTCTAGAGACATGAGCTCAAAGAGACAAAGGAGGAAGCAGAGAGTTCAGCGTGAATCTGCTGTTCCAGTCAAAACAGAGCCACCTCAACAAGTAAGCATACAAAAAAATAAAAGTGACAGTGCGAGACTTGAGTATAATATTATTATTATTTATTTAAATCTAGTTTGTGTTTGCAGTTAATTGTAACAAAGCTGCTAGTCAATTCCAGCCTTTGTTTTTCTCAATTCCAGCCACAGCTCATCTCCCCATTATGTCAGGAGTTCCGCAGAGCAGGAGGTCCACGGATCAAGCATGTTTGCCGTGCTGCATCTGTGGTGCTGGGGCAGCCTCGAGCATTGGTACCAGATGACATTCCCAGACTGAGTGCTTTGCCTCTTCATGAAAGAACTGGCATTTCCCCTTCAGCTGTCACTAAAGGTAGATGTGGCATGAGTAACAATTTCTGGAAATGTTCTTGAATATGACTTTTATTAAACTATCTATTCCAGATGTGTGATATAGAGCCTTACCAATACTGGATTTTTGGGGCTAATACCAATATTTGAGGGGGAAAAAAAAGGCAGATATCCAATATTAGCCAATAAATGAAATAAGAACATTTACTCACACAACATATAACAATCTTATATTAGGTAATTATTGACATATGGAATAACAGTTGCATAAATCATTATCTCACAAAGATAAGTACTTTCAAACCCTGTATAATATTCTGATATCAGACTAATATCTGATACATGTTGAACCACAGGTTATAGATGTGGTAGTTTTTATTCTGGGCAGAGCAGACTAATGAAAATGATGTGAGTCTATATTTTATAAGTAGTGAAATAAAAATGGTTTCTTAAATAATTCTTTTAAATGGAGCTTCCACTCTCCCAACTTTATTTTGTCTCTTGCCCCATCCATACCATAGGATACTTATGAGGTTATACGTCCGTCACCTTCACGGAAATTCCGTCAATAAAGCGTATGCATTAATAATAGAAAATTGCACCTAATATTGAAATTACAATGATATACCAGGTTATTTTAATGTTTATCTCAAACGACCCGACTGACCATAACCTGAATATAATTAAAAATATTTTTCAATGACCTGCAACTGCAGATGACCGCGGGTGACTGCAGGCACCCGCTCACTTCGGGTCAGCCCTCGCATCACTAGTGGGAGCGGGGCATGGGTGGGTCGAAGTGGGGGACTAACAATGCGGGGATGGCAGTCTGTGATTTCAGGGGTAGGTGTGTGGGGAGGTGATTGGCTGATTGTCAGAGCAGAAGTAAAAGCAGAACTGACAGGCTTTACTCTTCCTCTAAATCCAGGCAGCGCACACATGTGCATAGAAGCAGCCAGCAACAGAACCTCGGCAGCAAAACAAGATAATAAATCGGCTACATATTGGCCAATGCCGATTAATTGGTGACGATCTACAATCGACCCAATTGTTGGCCAATTAATGGTCGCGCTCTAGTGTAATATAATACTAGTTGTTGTGCTATGTGGAACCAGCTTGTCTCAGATACTATTCCTGAAGACCATTTTCATTATAGGATATTACTGACACCATAGCAGTGTGGTGCGCTTGCCTGTCATCTGCTCAAAGTTACTGATAGACTTGTTTGTAGAGCTGCAACTAACCACTATTTTAATAGTCAACCATTCTCCCACTATTGAAACGAGTAGTCGACTAATCGGATGATTATGAATTTTTTCTTAAATTTAGGATGAAGTTGATTTAATTATGTGGCAAATGATAATATACACAAGAAAGATGGGTACAATGAAAAATACATGTTTTTTTGAACATGCTGCAGATTTGTACAAAAATTAAATAAATATGTCCTATCTAAAACCAATTAAGCATAGTGCTCGGTGTGCACATCTGCTTCTTTTGCAGGAAGGGGCAGAGCATGAAATGGGCCTTAACTTTAGTCCCAAGCCCAGCCCGGGCCCCATTCAAATGATAAAAAATTATCCCTGAATCCGCCAGTCCTGTCGGGTTCAGTCAAATATTCCCAGTTCTAGTCCACTCTCTTCTTCTGACTGCATGCATTTAATTTAAAATACATTTATCAGGAACAGTCTGGCATAACGCTCAAGCTCTCTTTTATAGGGAAAATACACTTATAAAATCTAAAATGTTTGCCATATTGGCTTGACTCTGTATTACTTGAATCATACCGAGGCGAGTCAGACTCTGTTTTGTTCAACTGCCCAATCTGCTTTCTCTTTCGTGCATTGTTCATGCATCACCAAGATACTGCCATGATACACAAGGTCTGCTTTGCAAATCTTGCAAATAGTCTTTTTATTCACCGTATCCAGTAGGGTTGCGATATGTTTTTGTGCCGATTCGATTCTTTTATGATTTTTTTGGGTGCCGATTCGATTTAAATTGTGATTCTTCAATATTCCCGATTTTTCGCTTGCCTTTTTAACACCAGATCACGTGAAAAAGCTGAATGATGATGCTTACAGATTATATCAGGAACCATATTTCCCCCCAAAAAATGCACATCATCTGAACTGACTCGCATCAGTTCAGATGATATGCATTTTTTATTTATTCAGCAGTAATATATTTGAACCAGACTTTGGGAAGTAAACTGCTACGTTGATCTGCACACAACACAAATAGGAGACTTTAAATGAATATACTTCATAATAAAGTGTACATGTCCTCTTCCCTTCTGTTAGAAAGCCTGCACACTTGTTGTTGATTAACTATATTTATTCAGGAACAACTCATTTTTTTTCTAAGTTTTCAGATATCCCACGCTGTTGAATGCACCAGAGATGGTACAACCCCTACGTCCCCTTGCAACATATTTTCTAGGGGTAGGGGTAAGACGTGGATTAGGCTGTAGTAATTGTTCAAAGCTTTTTGGAAAATATGTTTGAAGCTCACTACAACCTGTGAAGGAGCAACCATAACTTAAGAATTGGTGCATTAACGTTGCATTTGAATTGGGGAAAAAAACCTTTCCTGTAAAAAAAAAAAAGCAAACAGCTACCTTTGCCCTCTTCATAGGAGAGGGTTCCTATCATGAATAAGGTGTAAAGTACTTCTTAAGCTGTATTTATAATGGTCTCATAAAATCCAGCTTGGAACCTACAGAAAATCTGGACGAGCCCAAACTAAGCTGCTGTCCACTGTGATTGCAGATGTTGGGTCCCCGTCAGAATCAGACAGTCCTGGACTGTCAGATCAAAAAGTCACCAAGGTCAAGAAGCCATCAAGTTTTGTGAAACGGAAAGGACTTGGGCCATTTGGTTACCGTTCTCGGAGATGTGGAGTATGTAAAGGCTGCAACCACGAGGATGATTGTGGGAAGTGCATGAACTGCCTTGACAAACCCAAGTTTGGTGGTCCTAACACCAAGAGGCAGTGTTGTGTGTAAGTTGACCTTCATTTTGTGTGTGTGTGTGTGTGTGTGTGTGTATAGATTGTCACAGTATTAAGAACAAATTGTTTTCCTTCCCCCATTTTAATGACAAGGTATAAGAGATGTGACCAAATAGAAGAGAGAAAAGCACGCAGACTAAGTGGAAGAACAGTCCCCAAAGGTAATTTCTTAAATCAGCAAAAGCAGACAGACTGTAATAGCTGTATAGCATGTGGTGTGTCTGTTTAACAGTTTTCTGTCTTTTAAGGTGCCTCTAAAAGACGGCGATCATCCTTCAGTGGTGGCCATTCAAGTAATGATGAAGGGAATGAAGGTACTGGGGACTCACCATCAGGTCTTCATGGTGATGGTCACAGTCCATCTGTTAGAAAGCAGCCAAAGCGCATTGTGAAACCCCGCGTCTACTTTGATCTGGTGGACTATGACTCAGATCTAGATGACAAAGCTATCTCTAGCTCTACCTCACCAGCCAGGAGGAGAGGCCCTGGACCACGTTTCAGTGAAGGTAGACTTGACACTTTGAAGAAAGATGTTTCATTCATTCAGTCCAGTTGACTCAACACAAAGCACTTTGAGATAGTGAATAAAGGTGAAGGGAGCTCGCTTTGACACATCCTCCACATACAAGTCTGTTCCATTACTTGTACAATTATGGATTGAGGGATGGGGTGGATTTTCAGGACTTCATCACCCCACTCCTTTTTTATCTATTTTTTTGTTGGGGGGCAGTAGGCTGATGCCGTTAAGGGGGCTTGGTTCAAAAAAGAGGTGAAGGCCCATAGCTTTCAAGCATGCACACACTTGGTTAATTAGGAAGTTTTGTGATATTCTGGTGAACCAAAACAAAATCCTGCTTTTTTCTGTCACAGACTTTGTGTCACTGGATGGATTTCTTGGGGACATCTCAGATGATGAAGTCAGACATCGTAAGTCCAGTTCACATCGTGTACCAACTGGTCGACGGAAACCTGAAAAGGTCAGTTTGTCATTAAGGCTTCATAGGCACACAGACACACAGCTTTTGTCATTTTCATGTTTTTTCTTTCTCATACAGTCTGACATGTCGAGGAGAGTAGATAGATTGTGTAGAAATGTACTAAAGCAAAGTTTATATGCACACTGTCCTGATATGCACCAGATGCCAACCCCTTCAACAGTGTCTTTGTGTTTTTAAAGGTGCTGTAGCATGAGCATAGAGAAAAAAAACTATAATTTATATAAACTATTTTGAGGGAATGTTCTACTTTGAGTAAATTCTTTCAGAAATGGAGCACTACCTGTTCCTTTTTATAAAATCCAGGTCATGAAGTCCCATTCTTGCAAAAACATACTACAAACTAGATATTCAGACCTCAGATGTTTTCATTGCTCTCATGTAGTTAGTTCTTATATAATTAATGTGCATGGTTTATGTGTCATAGGGTCCTTTGGAACAAACTCCTCCCAGTGTTCTGGCTGCCTTGGCTCATGGATTTGAGCAGAGAGACACAGAGTCATCTAAACCTACTCACAAAATCAGGGTCGACTTCAAGGTATATTTCCAGTATTCTCTGTACATTATTTGTTTTTCTAAAATGCAACCAATGATATATACATATTTATTGTAATTAAATGTACTGGTGAAATGTGCTCTAAAAAAGCTAAGTAATTATGTTATTTAAGAACATGTACATACTGTATGTTACTGATACACCTACAATTGTTGTATGCCACAGGCCCCTTATGTCATAAAAACAATGGATAAAAACAATGGATATTAATTTCACATTGAATTCCCAGCTCCACTAAAAGTATCCATCCTAGCCTGGGAGTAATAATACTATATATATATATATATATATATATATATATATATATATATATATATATATATATATATATATATAACATGAAACCATTCTGATTATATCCAGCAGAGGGAGCTGAATGATGAGATATGAGACTTACTACTTTTTTTTTCTAGTTGTGATCATGTGTACCATATATTTGTTTCTTCTTGTTTAGGAGGACTGTACCTTGGAAAATGTTTGGAATATGGGTGGTTTAAGTATATTGACCTCTGCACCTCTCATGCCACCATATGTATGCTTCCTTTGTGCCAGTAAAGGGCAACATGAGGTAACTTATTTCCCTTAATATTCACGTATCTTGTATCATTTTAAATCTTGTTGCTATCATGTTACTTCAGCAATAAATATTGTAGTAATAATTATTTCTCTGCCATTCTACTTTGAAAAAGGTGTGACTATGCATTTATCTGTGCAGATGCTGTACTGCCAAGTATGCTGTGAGCCTTTCCACCAGTTTTGCCTTGACCAAGCAGAGCGCCCCTCTGAAGAGAATAAGGAGAACTGGTGCTGTCGTCGTTGCAAGTTTTGCCATGTATGTGGTAGGAAAAACAAACAATCCAAGGTAAAGTTATTTACATTTCCTCTCTACTTTATGTTTTTGTGATGCATGTAATGTACTAATAAAGCATTGGCTTTTTAGCCCTTGTTGGAGTGTGAACGATGTCAGAACTGTTACCACGTGTCTTGTCTGGGACCCAACTATCCGAAACAAAACAAAAAGAGGAAAGCTTGGGTAAGTTCAGTCAGAATGTTCAGAAAATGCATGTTGAAGTTGTAAAAGTACTATTGCCAATATTGTTTTCATGATTTCTGTGCAGGTTTGTATGACATGCATAAGGTGTAAAAGTTGTGGAGTCACGCCAGGGAAAAGTTGGGACACTGACTGGAACCATGATAAAGGACTCTGTCCAGACTGTTCAAAACTCTATGAACAGGGTGAGGGGACACCTTACTTCTTTGTTGTGGTGATATCTTTGTTCCATTATAGTTACCTTTCTTTCTACATGCTGCTAATCTTGGATGTTCTTTTCTCTCATAAGGTAACTACTGTCCAATCTGCTTCAAGTGCTATGAAGATAATGACTATGACAGTCAGATGATGCAGTGTGGCACCTGTAACCACTGGGTTCATGCCAAGTGTGAGGATCTAACAGGTAACACTGATATGTTTTCCACTGACAATACACAGTGAATCCCTTCATTAATGTCATAACATTTCATATTCATCAACATGTGGAATTGTTGAAACCACAAAGCAATGTCAATCTCAATTATAATATACAGCTGTTTATTATCAGCTTCACGTTCACTAATTCACTAGTTTAATAAATGACATGATACCCAAAATTATCATGAACTGAGATTAAAAAAAAAAGCAACTCAAAATTGTCATGTTCATTACTTCTATGTTATTTGCTGAAAGTGTGAAAATCACTTTTAAAATTTTATGACAGGAAATACTGTGGATGCATAGCTCCACAGTGATTCACTGGTGGCATTTTCAACTGGAACTGGAACTTTAAGAATTGTCTCCACCACTTCATGTTGGGAGAGATGCATTCAATTCATCTCCAATAAATATGATTCTTTTATAATAATTTCAGATGAATTGTATGAGATCCTCTCCAGTTTGCCGGAGAGTGTAGTGTACTCATGTCGGCCGTGCAGTGTGACGCAACCCAGTGCCTGGAGGGAGCTTCTATATATTGAGCTCAGAGCTGGAGTGGAGAAGGTGCTGGCCTGTTTACTTTCCTCCACACTCACACAGCACCTTGTAACTTGCTCACAGGTAGGCGACTTGTTTTTTGTCCTCCAGCTCATGAATTAAATGTTTATAGTGGTGATATTGTTCACTGTGAACTATTTCTGTTGGGTTAGTAATGTTTCTGAACATGTCTTAACACACTTATTTTTTTGATTCAGTGTGAAAAACTGGTTGATCCTGACAGTGGGATAGAAGGACAGCCAGCCTGTGACCTCCGTTCTGTAGGCAAGAAGTTTGACAAAGGCCTTTACACTACATTGGTGAGTTACAACCTTTAATTCGAGTTCTGGAAAAACCACTTTCAAAAGTAATGTTTCTGTAAAGGTTTTAGATATCCAGCCATATGATAGTTTGACTTGCTAAACAAATATACTCTTTTTAGTGCTTATCTTGATGTTGTTGATTATGATTAAATCCTCGTTATTGAGTCAGAATGGGGAAAAGAAATTCTAAAAATACTTATTTTCATTTTAGAAAATGTTTCACGAAGATGTAGTTCAGGTGGTGAGGAAGAGGCTTGAGCAGGAGGACGATCTTCCAGAGGAGCAGAGGCCCACTGCCCTTGCACGTTCCTACTACTTAAAGGTACTGTAAATAAATAGGGGTAACAATAACATTTATAAACATGATGATAATAATTAATTTATATTTTAGTTCTTGAAAATGTTTCCCACACTAAATCAAAACACACTCAGTGTAACTTATTTGTAATCAAATATCTAAGAAAGGGCTGTGTTGCCATGTTTTGCCACCATATGGGTTTGTATGAGCTCAGAATTAATTACCATATTCACTAATTTTTCTCAGCTCCTCGAGGAAGTATTTAACTGGTTCAACAGCCAGGACCCAAAGGTTTGGAACCCCTGTACCAAAGACTTGCCTGTGTGAGTAATCACCTCCTTTTAATGGCTTACATACAAGTGCACAATGTTGCTGTTTGTTATATATATATACTTTGATTTTATATATATATATATAAAAATACATTTTATTTGTTTTGCGCTTTTCATTGCACTCAAAGACGCTTTAAATGAAGTTAAAAAAAATCCATATATTGAAATACAAGAAATGTTGTAATTTTTATTAATAGGGGGATGCTGTCCCATGCTGTTTATCCACCTACAACAGAGCATTTTTATGCTCAGTGGCATGAGAGAGAAGAGTTTCCTTCCAGAGCTCCCTTAGGCCTCTTACAAGAGGAAAATTGTCAAAGCGTAGATGTGAAGGAAGAAGAGCTGGCTTCCACCATGACTGGTGAACCAATAAACCACTTCAAAACCAGCAGGGCTGTTAGGCTCAAATTCAAAGGTAATGTTGTTCTTAGAGATGTTATTACTACAACTGGCTCCTTGTACACAACACTTTTTTCTCTCACAGTATTTATGCCTCAACTATTTACTTTTTTTTCCATATATGTAGGTAAAAGGGGGAGGCTTTCAAAAGCCGATCTTGACACTGGATGGTCGACAGATGATGAAAGACAGTGCTCTTTGTGCCAGAAATATGGAGACCTCAAGCCAAATGTAAGAAATAAAAAAAAAAAATACAAAATGTAATTAAAAATGGTTTGCAAAATAAATTATATCAGTATATGGTATTGAACTGTGGTTGCACATTACACAAATTATAATTATGGGTATGTGTGTTTCATTTTAGGAGGCGGGCCGGTTACTGTACTTGGGCCAGAATGAGTGGGCACATGTGAACTGCTGTTTGTGGTCAGCTGAAGTGTTTGAAGAGGACAATGGGTCTCTACTACATGTGCACAGTGCTGTCACAAGAGGCCGCTTGATGGTTGGTTATGAATTTACTCTATTAATTAACTCAATGAAAGTCAAGAACATAAATAATTTCAAACTAATGATTGTTTTTCTGGGACTACAACCAATTATTAGTAATCAAGGAGCTTGCGATCCAATATTTGAATGTGATATATATACATATATGACTCAAGTAAATGGGGAAATTCTGGGTATCACAACTTACTGTCCCAAAAACTCCTATCCTAATTGTTAAAATGCCTTCAAACATTGTTTAAAATGAAAGATAATTAACATTAAACCTTTTTTTTAAACATTGTTAATCAACAGGATTTTTTACTATTATAAATAGTATGTAAATATTTAGAATATTTATACTGCAGATATATTACGTTCACTGTTTTTGTTTTTCAAGTAACAATACCAAAAAATAGTATAAGAAAGGTTTTGGATTTATAGCCTTTAAGGGGAATAATCACTTCCTATAATGTATATGTAAAAATCTGTCACGTGTAGTCTTAATTCACAAAGTTTTTCCCCTGTCAGCGCTGTGAACGTTGCAACCAGACGGGGGCCACAGTGGGCTGTTGCTTGACTTCATGTCAAAGCAACTATCACTTCATGTGTGCCCGCTCTCGTCAGTGTGTATTCCAAGATGACAAGAAGGTCTATTGCTACAAACACAGACATCTCATCAGTGGCAGGGTAAATTTGCCTTTATCTATTTCTTAAAATGTGTGGTACTTGATTTTATTCAAAGCTTTAAAATCACTTATGAACAATATGTATATATATATGTTTTTTTTTGTTTTGTTTTGTTTTGTTAAGATGATAACTGGTCAGGAGTTTGAAGTCAACCGCAGGGTATATGTGGATTTTGAGGGAATCAGTCTCCGTAGAAAGTTCTTGACTGGAGTGGAACCAGAATTAATCAATGTGATGATTGGTAAGAACCTTTTTTCAGGTTTTTTTCCCCCTCACTTGGCAATATTTACTGAAGGTAAATTAATAACTTTTATCCATGTTGTGATGACAGGTTCCCTACAGATTGACAAACTTGGTGTGCTCACAGAACTTTCAGCCAGAAAAGGAAAATTATTTCCTGTGGGATTTCAGTATGTTGTACTTTACCTTCTTTTCAGTTTATTGACAGCATTATGAACATTAAATGAACTACTGATAAAAATTTGGATGTGTCTTCTATAGATCTTCTCGCTGGTACTGGAGCACAGTGAATCCCTTACGCCGTTGTAAATACACTTGCACTGTCCGTGAGGTTCGACCCCTTGTCCCTGAGAAGCCAGTTGAAGAGATGCCAAACCAAGGAGACAATCAAACTATTGTCCACTGCCCCTGTCCACCACCTGGTAAGTGTGAAAGCTGAAAACCATTTGGATGTCATTAACCTTGATAATCTGAACAATGCAATTATAATATTTCACAAATCAATTATTTGTCAGAATCTGAAGATCAAGAGACTGATACAGACTCGCAGCCCCACTTGGAGGAAACATTTGTACCAGTCTTACCCCTCAAGTCAGATCATGGAGCAAGGCCAAAGATTCCCAGTTATCCTCAAGCCAGAAGGCCAGCTGGAGGCTTGTCCAGACCCCTGCCATCTCCAGGTAAAAATAGATAAGACCCTGAATTTTTATCCTAAAAATGGTTCCAGTGGAGTGCATAGATCTTACAAAGTTGATTTGATTTTTTTTTTCTAGGTATTGCCCAGTTGAAACCCCACCACATTTTAACCATAAGTGATCTGGAGGAAACTCGAAGGGTCCGTCGGCACAGTCCACATTCACAGACAACAGGCCTCCGCAGTCACATGTCACCGCCTCCACTGGGCCCTCTGGCGGGACCGGTCCCTTTACGGGCTGGAAAAAGTCCCCTACCTACTTCCCCACTCTTTCCACTCGGTGCTACAGAAAACCTAATAAATTCTCCATCGTCCCGCCCAGTTGGAGGGAGAAGTGCTTCCTCGGTTCGATGCCACGGAAATACAATGACTCATTGTACTTCATCTTTCTTCTCTCAGTCCCCCTGGCAGGACAGTGAAGGAAGTTTTTCATCTCCAAGTCTGTCTTTTTCTTCATCCATACAACATTTGCCCAGAAACCGGTTATCATTTGATCTGAGCCAGTCGGATTCAGTTGAGGTACCGCACAATTTCTTGGCTTCCCCAGAGCCTGAAGATGTCTCACCTGCGAATGGTACATCACCACAGGGGGACTTAGACCAACAGAAGGAAGATGAATTTTCCTATAATTCATTCCACAAGGATTCTAATATTTCTCTAGGCCAAGAGATGAGGACAGAACTGGAGATTGAAGAGACACTCCTTAATGAAGGTGTGGCAATGAACTGTGGCAGTCAAATAGTGGTGGAAGGTGATGATCAGGACGAGTTTTGGGAAAGATCCCAAGAGGTCCACAAGAGAAAGACTTTAGTTGCTAACCTTCCTCGGTCTGCAGCCTCAACCAGGGATGATCTGGGTAACACCTCCTCTGACGATGATATGGAGCACTATTTTGACTTTTCACGGACAATTGTAAGCCGCCCAGGAGCAAAAGATCATTGCAAGTCTCCCTCCTCTCCTTCTTCCCGCCCTATGGCTCAACTGGATGGTGTAGATGATGGTACAGAGAGCGATGCAAGTATAGCCACCAGTGACGATGCACAGAAAATTGAGGGCAATAGTGAAACTTCAATACAAGCCAAAAACCAACTCGGTAAAAAAGGCCCTGAATCTGAAAATGGCACACAGAGTCTTCCAAGTACCAGCCCTAACACATCTTCCAATGATAAACATATGGATTCTCTATCAGGTACCCTCACAGCAGCCAGCAGAACAATAGAATCTTCACATCAAGACACATGGAAGTCCTGTGATCATTCAAATGAGGCCAATATGGAATTAGTCTCTCCAAAACATTCCACAAATTTACCAATGAAAGAGCAAAAGTCTGCAACTCCTTTACTTGATCAGGAGTCTGTGCTTCCTACTCTAGATACTCTGCCTAATGTACTCACAAAGGTGCCTGAGACGTCACATTCAGAGGAGCTATTCCAGGGTTCCAGTTTAGGTTTTGCTTCTGGAGCATCTCTTGTTCTTGAAAGATGTGACACCAATTCTCATTTATCTGAGATTGTTCCATTGCTCACAGATTCATCACTACAGACCCAACAGTCTGACATTGGGACACTGACAAAAACTCTGAACTCAGAACCTGACAGTGGTCACTTTGTAACATCAGCTGAGGAATCTGGTATATTAATGAACCACTTGACAGTTAATGACATAGAACCTTCCTTAGCTGACTCTGCTGATAGTAATGAGGGTGCCCTCCTGGATCTCCTTCAGCCCTCCCCTTTAATACCTTCTGATGTGCAAAATCCCTCTCCAGGTCTTGTCAACTCTCTGCAGATGTATTCCTGTTTGCCAGGTTTCAGTCAGCCTCCTTTAACAAGTATTACACTTCAACCAGTAACGACCACACAAGAATCTACAACCTTTCCTCCATCAGACCCTTTGTCTACTAAACTAACCACCCTCACTCCTGTTGGAGACATAACGCAAGCACTCATCAATGTACCCTCTCAAAATGACCCTGCGCTCTCAGCAACATCCGGCACATTTCCCACTGCAGGAACTACTGGGGCTGTCTCTGTACCAATGTACTCCCCTCAGACACAGCCATTGTGTTCTGCAGCTGTCACCATCGTTTCCTCATCTGCCTCAGTATCGTCACTTTCTGGATTGGTAACACAGTGCTCTGCAGGTCCACTGTCAGTCCAGACAACTTCAGCTCCTGTAATTTTAAACGGCTACAATTCCACATCTATGCAGAAAGATGCTACACCTGGACATACGATCTCCATAAACTTTTCTGCACCTAGGCCCACTTTGGAACCTCAACAGCCAGTGGTACCCCAGGCTTTACCTGGCCATGCCATTCTAACAGTGAAAGAGGTGGGAGGTCCAAATGTAGATCCTACACCACATGTCCTGCTGGTCAATCGTCTTGGGCAGATATTTGTAAAGAACCCAGAGAGCAACACTTTCCAACTTCCCACTCCCAACTCATCCTCTTATAACTGTGTCACGCAAATTGCCAGCCTTTTGCAAAGCAATGCACTGTCAGCTACATTAGCAGCAGCTGGTAACATGTCTGCCCCCTCCCCTGGGGCCAATGTGGCAACAGCAGCTTCTCCATCTGTCACACCTGGAGTTCAGAATCCCACCACAATTACTCAGCTCCTTACACACAATAACAATGGTGCAGTGGCATCAGTTAATGTGAAGAAGCAAAGAAAGAATACAAAAGCGTCAAAAGATGAAGCTGTTCCAGAGTTGAAAAAAACAAAGAAAAAGAAGGATTCCAGTTCATCAAAAACATCTAAGTCACACAAGGCCACAGGGCTGCCTTCCCTGTCTACAGAGAATCCACCCATGAGTCCAGCTGAAAGTGCACAAGCAATTATCAATCAGGCCATGGCAAGTAACTACACCCCAAAGTGGAGTGGGCTTCGGACACTTAGCCCAACCTCACTGGTTTTGCCTCCTGGATTGTTAATTGAACCAGAACCATCAGTGTCACCCCCCTCCCCAGCACCTGCACCAGCACCCACACCTGCCCCTGCAACTGCAACTCGCCCTCGTACCCACGTCCGCATGAAGAGGGTATCTTCACTGTCAGACCGCATTGTCACCAAGAAATCTAAAGTTGACTTCTTGAAACCAGAGCCAATTAGTGAAATTGAGGAGCACCGCAGACCTTCGTTTCCAACTGTCTCCACCAGGGCCTCAGGAGTTCGCATCAAGACCCCAACGGTGAAAGGAGTATTGAACCTGGATGACGTAAAGGAGGACCATTTCAGTGATTCTGGTAGCTCAGGGTAAGATTTTATAAAACAAATATTCTCAGTTCAAACTCATCTGTATTAACATAAGCACTAGACACAAGAACAAAAAAAATATTTCCTTTAGCAAAATCATATTTGTATTTTCAAGATGGGATTCTAAAATCACTCTATGAAGTGACATTGTTGGATAACATTGCTGTTTTACCACTAATCTTTGTCAGGTCTGAGCCTTGGGATTATATGTCTCGATGTGAACAAGGCAAACAGCAGCCTTGGGAACCTGTGGGACATAGTACTCTGACTGACTGGAAGAAATACTCTGGTATTGTTCAACTACATTATTTGAATGGCTTGAAATGACAAGTATTAAATGATGGTTGAGTGATTTTAGTTAAAGAAAAAAAATCAATATTTGTTTTTCTTAGGCGCTGCATCTACCTCAGATGATGAACCACCACTATCAGATGAGGATGTTGAATATCCCAGTAGCAGGGACCAGCCACATTTAAAGTTTGAAATAACCAGTGATGATGGTTTCAGTGTGGAGGCTGACAGTATTGAAGGTGTGTTGGACATTATGTTAATTTATTTAGTTTTTTCCTTTAAGATGGAATTTATGTAACATATTCACCAAATTCCTCTTGCACTGGTTTTTACATAATTTTTTTCCTTTTATCTCCAACTACATTCAGTTGCTTGGAAAGCAGTTGTAGATGGGGTGCAGGAAGCACGAGCAATTGCAAGGCTGCGACCTCTGACCTTTCAGAGGATCACTGGTGACCGTATGTTGGGGCTGGTCCACGATACAGTGATGTTTCTGCTGGAGCAACTTCAAGGAGCACATCGCTGTCAACGCCACACCTTCCGGTTCTTCAAACAGTTTTCCCAGGAAGACGACCTACCTGTCAACCCCAGTGGCTGTGCCCGCTCAGAGCTTTACCTTAGGTATAAATACCAAGAACTGTTTATTATTATTATTATTATTATTATTATTATTATTATACTGTTCTGAGGTTTGTTTGGGTAAACACTGCTGGAGAAACTACAGGCATTGGTGTTTCTGTGTATACTCAGAATGTTTGTGTTTTTGTCATTAACAGAAAGTCAACATTTGATATATTTAACTTCCTGGCATCTCAGCATCGACAGCTTCCTGACATTGGGCCTTATGATGATGAGGAAGATGAGATTCTGTTGAAGTCAACAAGGTTGAGATTCACTCAATGTCACCTTTCTCTTATCATGCAGATGTTGTTCTCAAGTTTTGTGTGTTTTATGGAACAATAAATATCTCCTCTTTTTTTTAGGCGGGCTACTAGTTTGGAGTTACCTATGGCCATGCGGTTTAGACATCTTGAAAGAACTTCCAAGGAGGCTGTGGGCGTGTACAGGTTTGCACAGAGTTACTCAGAACCATTTGCACAATGTTTTTACTTTTATTTCAATGGAACTGACAAACCTAAGATAGCAAGTTTCTCAGAAAAGTTTCTCACATTTGTGTTGTAATTCTGAAATGTAGCTCATCTGAGTAATTTGATACGATTTATCCAAATAATTCTACTTGAATAAGATTAATTTTATTCAATCGGAACAGCTGACCTAGAGCTTGCTGACATAGTCCCACATTCCCAATATTTTGTGTATGTTACACAAAATATGTTTGTATTTTACACAAGAAGCACAATAAAAATGGCAATATTACAAGATTGCATTTGGAATTTTTGTTGCACTCTGAAGTTCTCCTAATCTTAAATTTTATCACATAGAATTTTTTTTTTTTTTTTTTTTAATTTGCAGAAACTAAAACCTCAATCAAATTAACTACCTTTTGTGTAACTTGGTACATTTTGTTAGTGATTATTTTGCGTACAACACTAACCCAATATACAAGATTTTTAGTCTTAATTAATCTTTTCGGAATAATGAAAGGTTGATTAAAAATAGTATATGTTATTTAATTTGACCTAAGATAACCTAGTAGGGGTTCATATACACATCTTTTGTATGTCACAATAGAAGGAAAAAAATACATATATACAGGAAAAATACACACACATACATATATATACATATATATATATATATATATATATATATATATATATATATATATATATATATATATATATATATACACACACACACACACACACACACACATATATGTATGTGTAACACAATTCTAGGCTTGGGGATGCCCACAGGATGTCCTGACAGAAACATGGTACTTTTTGCATCACAGCTGTCACCCAGGTGCAGTTCTATGCAAAAACTTTACCATGTTCAACTGGCACAACACACATGAATAAGCTAGTTTCGTAGGACATTTTTTTGTTGAATTGAATTAATGTATACAATAGTTTTTAAAGTTCTGCTTATGTGTTGGAAGTGATTTTATTTGAGCATAAATGCAAAAACACATGGAAGATATCCAACAAAAAAAGGGCAAATAGTGTGTTAGTATTCCCCCCTGCCCCAAAAATACAACAAAGTTTGAATAGGAAAAAATACTAGTTGTTGTTAAATTAGTCAAGACTGCACAAGAAATAACCATAAGAATACACAGGAATAGTTGCCAAATTTACATGACAGACTGTTCCCATAAATAGTCATTACTGAATGTAGGTGATGGTGTTGAAGAGGAATTCCAGTGAAAATGTGTGTTAATAAATGAAGTGATCCAGTAGTGTGTGAACTGTATCATCTCATCACAGGAAGCTTTTTGATGGAAGCTTGTTTTACCCTTAGATCAACAGAATGTGTGTCACCATCACATAGTTGATTAATCCTTCACAGTTAGTATTTTTAGGTCCATGGTGTTAAGAGCCCTCATGTTTCACTGTGCAACATTGACCTATGTACATGTGTTGTAGGTCTGCTATCCATGGGCGTGGCCTTTTCTGCAAAAGAAACATTGAAGCAGGGGAGATGGTTATTGAATATGCAGGAATTGTCATCCGCTCAGTGCTCACTGACAAAAGAGAAAAGTACTACGATGGCAAGGTTAGTTGGGTTCTGTTTTTTTTCTCCACATTTTCATCTTATCCACAGTAAGAGAGTGATTAAGTTGTGAAAAAGTCAAGTGTGAAAAATATTAATGTTAACCGTTTTCTTCCACAGGGGATTGGTTGTTATATGTTCCGTATTGATGACTTTGATGTGGTGGATGCCACCATGCACGGAAATGCAGCAAGATTCATCAATCACTCTTGCGAACCCAACTGCTACTCAAGAGTGATCAATGTGGAGGGTCGCAAGCATATCGTTATCTTTGCTCTAAGGAAGATCTACAGGGGGGAAGAGCTCACGTATGACTACAAGTTTCCCATTGAAGATGCCAGCAACAAACTCAGCTGTAACTGTGGGGCCCGAAGATGTCGGCGCTTCCTCAACTGAGAGATCCCTCTTGAAAAGGGGAAGAACCTGTTTACTAGTAAGCCTTAAATTAAGGTGGCACTGAGTTGGGCTTGGGAAGGTGGCTGAAAGTCTATAAAAAAGGGGGATTTCGCCACTATAAGAATGGTTAATAACACTTGGCTGGTCTAAAAAGATACAGGTGGACAAGAAGAAGAGATAATCCTGCACAAAAATTTGCGAACTTTTGAGAATTTAGTGTTCACAAGGTACTTGTTCCTCTAGAGTACCAATGTACAGCTGGGCACAATAATGTCACCACAAGATTAAATGCTGAAGAGGAAGTAAGAAACTGTTAAACCATTTGTCTATGTTGTGGGGAGGTCCTGGATCTATTTGGATGACACCAACAACATTTCTTTGAAACACGTTGAGCCTTACCTGTTTGAATCATTGTTAAACCCCTCTTGCTAGGCTTTGAGAGATTCCATACATTTTCGTTTATTTCTGGGTACAGGTTGCTGTAGTACACTAGTAGTCATGATTGCTCCATCCTCCAGTGATGGGAACCTTTTGCCCCATCTGTGCAGTTTGATCTCGAGCCATACCCCAACCTTTATTTTATTTTTTTTCTCTATATTTTACTGAACTGCTCCTATGGTGGTTTTTTTTTTCTTTCTTTTTAATGTTTTTCTTATCTGAATAAGAACACAACCATGGTGCTAAGCTTTGTAATGTCTTTGACGTCTTTAGTTGGACTTAGATGTCCTGCATATCAGGAACCGTTTAGCTGTTTATTCACCCTGCTGAGAACTTGCATCTTCAATTTATGCATTCAAGCAGTACTCTTTAACGTCACTGTCTGCTAATTTCTGCTCTTGATGTCTTGGTCTGCTATTTTCCACTTCCCTCTTTCCACATTGAATCAAAAATACATTTTAGTGATGTAATGGTTTCAGTTAATAACTAATCGTGTCATATTTATAGACAGATGTGTCTTTCAGTTTTTATTCTTTTCTTTTTTCTTTACTTTTTTTTGTTGCTTGATGTACAGTGTATGTAGCAAACACTACCCAAGCCAAACACAGAGTTGAAATGGTGGATAACAGTTTTTTAAAATATATATTTTATTACTCTTATGGCAGATGCTCTGTCTATTGCAATAAGACTGCAGTTGCACATAACCAAGAAACATATGATCCTGTTTGTTTTGTGAAATCTGCTACAGTTAATCTCTGAATCAGGGAGAGCACTTGTTAAAAAGCATCGCCACTGAGTGTGTGTGTGTGTGTGTGCATTCAGCTTCTGCGCCAGGTTTGTTTCTGTGGTTGCAGGGTGTTGTGCAAGAAACAGAGCCGAGAGAATGCACTCGGCACCTTAAAGTAATGTTTGATGTTGTTCTTAGTCAATGTTCAGTGCTGTCATTAATGAGGTTAATCACATTTACACACTGTTTAGATTGGTAGTTATATTTATTCCTGTTTGATTTATATTAATAATGGTAAACGGTTGTGCTTTGTACAGATGGTGGTGGTCTAGTATATTAGGAGATCTCCCCTTCATATTATTTTATTTTGTTTACAAGTACTGCCCTGTGTTTGTTTTATTTACTTGAATTCCTTCCCGGGCAGTTGTCTTTCATTTATGCCTTTAATGACAGAAGTTGTTCCAAAGCAGGTATTTTTAACAAATTATTTTATTTTTTGTTATGGCAGGTAACTGACGGTCTTATGAGTCCGCCGCAGGAATAACACTGTTTGGCCTCCCCAAGCTCATTATTATTTTTGTCCCCCATCCTCCAAACTCACCAGAGCAAATAGGATCTTATTTTGTCTTAATCTTAACCCCTCCCCTTCCTTCTTGCATGTCCAATCACTGGGATGGAGCCCAGATACACTTGTGTCAATCACCTTGCTGACAACAAGAACAGTCACTCCCAACTCCTTGCAAGGATTCTACCTCAGCTGTTTAGACAGATGTTTGGGAATACTGATGCAAAAAGAGAGGATGTTGATAATTTAAGAGTAGCTTGGTTTTAATGTCCTACAGAGCTTGTGTGTGTGTGTGTGTGTGTGTGTGTGTGTGTGTGTGTGTGTGTGTGTGTGTATGTATGTATGTATGTATATATGTGTATGTATGTGTATATATGTGTATGTATGTGTTTGTGAGTGTGTCTTTTTTGTGGGTGTGTTTGCAATGAAGGATGCAAAGTACTAGTCACAACCTGAAGTTATCACGACCATCTCTCCCAGAATCTGTTCAGAAAGCTGTATGTTATATATACACACATATAAAAATAAATACATATATATATATATATATAAATATATATATGTATATATATATATATATATATAAAGTAGGGTTATTTTAAAATAAGTGTAAAGTATAAAAATGAGAAAATATGTGATCTTTAAATATACGTCTTTGTTACCATGTACAAATAAACCTTGGGTTTGTAAATATTTGTATACATATTTCTAAACCTGTTTAATTTTTCTATGCACTTTTTTTATTTATAATGTTATTTGCTTAATAAAGATGTTAAGATGTTCAAAGAAATTCCATTTTTATTGTATACTTGTGGTTCATGAAAAAATAGACATTGACTGGAATGTTTAACAAGTCATTTAAAACACTCAAGAATATGAAGTCATTCAGTATTTTATGACAAACAAGTTCAAGAGGAACAAAAAAAATCAGTTGGAGTTACAGAACCAGAGTTTCACTGAATATGTTGTGTGGAAAATCTGGTTATCCTGACACTTGGATAATTCCAGTAACACATGATAGACTGTACACCTGGATAGCTACAGGCAAATGGAGTTAGCAACAAAGCACAACACCATGTCTATGTCTTACTTTAAATCAAACTTTAAATAAATGTGCTTAGGCTGGCAGGCTTTGTTTGATCACCTCCAACATAAACCTGTGAAAGAAACCTGGAGCAGCACCACACTTTTACACCTTTGTCATCTGTCCAACAATGGCTGCCAGTCCTCGTTTTTTTTTTTATATATATATATATACCTTTTGCAGTCAGATTAATTTTGTACTTTCTTGTTCAACTAGGAAGTGCACATTTTCTGGTGTTCGCTTAAAACGCATTTAAAATCTACATTTTGCAGAGGCAAAGCTTTATATTGCACAAAGAGCAAATGCAAGCTCAGCATGGAAGGTGAAAGGAATATTAAACATCATTTTGTTTCAGTTTGGTGAGAACATAGATGGCATCATTGCGCTCAATTTTCCTGAGCAGCTTTGCCAGATGTCCCACTGTCCATTCAGGGTGTTTACTGGTGACGCCTTCCAGAACGGCTTTCAGAGGGCTCTTGCTTTCCTTCATTGAGTAGGTGTATGTAATCCATGTGAAAGGGAAGGAGCAGAGGGAGGCTAAGTGTTTGGTGTTTTTCACACCCTGGGTCTCGGGGTCCAACAAAATGATCAGCTCCTCCAGAATGTCAAGCTTGTCCAACACAGTCTGCAACGGGGCTGAAAATATACAAGGACCTAAACAAACAAAAGGGTGGTACCTGTTAACAAGTATTTGGCAGATAAAGGTTTTTTTTTCCTATATTTATTTGTCATGTGAGCTCAGTATGGAAATATTTCAGTGCTCTGTGATTCTATAGAATTATTTATTAAATGATGAAACATTTTATTATACGATGACAACAGATAAGTATATATTGCTCCTTGTTCAGATCATTGTACTGAATTAAAATTATTACTGCACAAAACATTGCATTAAACTGCAGACAAACTTTACACAGATATCAAATTCACTGTTAGGTTTAGTTCAGACTTGTGGTAAGTATAGTGCTGTATAGATACCTTATGCAATCTTTAGATTTTATGTTTTTGCAGTGTTATAATGGACACTTGTCTTTAGCATCTTATGAAATATGCAGGAAATATGAAACACATAACATGGTATTTTCTCTATCCAGAAAGGGTGTAAAATAATATTGGTCATCTATCGACTGACCGACCGACCTACCTACCTACCTACCCATCCACCTCTATTTCTAATTTCACAATACTGTACCAATATATATATATATATATATATAATATATTTAATTACACAATATTATATTGGCATTAAAAAGTAATGTATTGATTTATAGAGCCAGACCGTAAACTGTAATCTTTGTCAAACAAAATTTTATTTATTTATTTGCATGCGTGTGTTTCGTATTGGTAAAGTCATATGTTATTAATTTATCCAAAACCTGGACAGGGAAGTTTTGTGATAAAGCATTAGATCCTGTTATGATCAAATAAAAATGTGTTTATTCATGGTCTAGTTAAATTTTTCCAGGAAATAATCTTTTAAATAATAAAAAAAACACCTTGTTATTGGTATCGTGATAAATTTTGATGTGTCGCATTGTGATCCTTGTATTGTGATTTTCCATACACACCCCTACTTCCCAGATGATTCCCACAATATTCCATATAACCGAATATAATACGGTCCAACAATATTTAGATTGTTTTTCTAAGATATTATAATTTTGGTTTTTAATACCGTTTACATAATTAATAACATTTTCAAAAAGAGAGAAAATACAAACAATTCTTTGAGGAATTCCAAATGTATTACAATCCTCTTGCTGTCAGTCAAATGCTATTGTAGATTTAATGCACTGAGCTAAAAAAAAATTGCAAAAAGAAGCAGTGAACACTTCCACTCACTCAGAATGTCCTCAAGATCATTGTTACCAGCTGGATCAGAGAGCGGAGTGAAACCTGTCCTGATGTGTGATGATCTTCTGGCAGGATTCCACACCATACCTTTTCCTGCTCACCCAAAACAAGAAAGAAGTCATAAGGTAGTAAAGCATCTTAACCCAACTGGAAAATTATAATTGGTAATGATAGGAGGTCCATGCATTCACCTTCTTCCTCAGGGTGGGCGTGCTGGCCCACACTATTCTCAGCACGGATACAATAGGGACACTTTTGTTCCTCGCCTACCAGTATGGCGGTCTCAGGTTTCAGACTCTGGTCGCACCCCACGGGCCGTGGGGCCAGGCAGTGATGCCGGTGGGCTGGCTGTCGGATATTTTTCCCAACAGCAGCTCAGTTTCTGGGCTGCTCATGCAGTAGACCCATGGGTAGTTGCCATTCTGACTCATGGGTACAGACTGCAATTCCAACGGCGGCCACACATCTCAGGCTGGGTCGTGATGACAATCATTCACGACCTGGCAAAGGCACAGGCCCTGGACTGGGAGCTTTCTGCCCTCCTGGCCAATCGAGGCAGTAGATCCTCTGCAGCAGCCCAGCGGCTATTATTCCATGTACTTTCTCGTGACCAAGAAAGATGATGGATTCCATATTAGACCTGAGGGGATTCAATCGCTACATAAAGGTGTTGCCGCTCCACATGCTCACCACAGTGGAAGTCCTTCAGCCACTGGCGGACCAGGAGTGGTTCACCCAGATGGACTTGAAGGATGCTTATTTTCATGTACCCATGAACATCGGCGGTTCCTCAGGTTTTCCTATCAGGGCCTCCATTGGAAATTCAGAGTGCTCCCAGAGAATTCAGAGTGCACAGAAGTTCCCATGGAGTTGGTGGTGGTCACCACAGATGCTTGCCCCACAGGGTGGGGAGCTGTGTGGCAGCACAGAGCAGTTAACGCGACCTGGCCTCAGTGCCTCTTGTATGCTTTTCCCCCTCTCCCTCTGATTTGGCTGACTCTTCAGAGGGTTCTCATGGGGGGGTCACCGGTTGTTGCTGGTGGCCCCATACTGGCCAGCGTGACCGTGGTTCCCATTGCTACACAGCCTTTGTCATGGCACGCCATGGCAGCTCTCGGACAGGCGAGATCTGCTGTCTCAATTGTGGGGTCAGATATGGCACCCAAATCCTCAACGACTTCATCTGTGGCTCTGGCTATTGGAAGGCCCACACCACAGTTGACTGATCCTGCCAGGTGGACCATTTTGAATGCCAGGGCGGCCTCTACTCGGCTGCAGTATGAGAATAGGTGGAAACTGTTTTCCCAGTGGTGCTCTAACCGTAGTGTGGATCCCTGTTATTTTGGAGTTTCTTCAGTCTCTCCTGGATATTGGTCAATCTCCTTCCACACTGAAGGTATATATTGCTGCCATCTCGTGTCAACTCGGTCAGTTGGGGCCATCCCCTGGTTTCTCTGTTTTTGCGGGATGCTTATCGGCTGCGTCCACAGGCAGCACCCCGGATTCCGGTGTGGGATTTGTCCTTGGTTCTTGAGGTACTGTACCACCCTCCTTTTGAGCCTTTGGCAGAGGCAGGGCTTAAGTGGCTTTCATACAAAACTGCTTTCTTGTTGGCGGTTGTCTCGGCCAAAAGGGTTGGAGAGTTGCATGCCCTCTCTGTCAGCCCCACATGCCTCAGGTGGAGCCCTGATGGCACTAGTGTCACTCTGTGACCTAAAATGGTGTTCGTGCCCAAGGTGGTGTCCCCTTCTCATTGTAACCAGCCATTGAGATTGGCACAGTTTCAGCCCTCTCCAGGAGAGAGAGGATGGGCATGGGCCGGAGTTGTGCCCTGTGTGAGCATTGTGTGCATATGTGATGGCTATGGCTGATATGCGACGCTCGGTTCAGCTCTTTGTGTGTTGTGGTGGCCCTATGATGGGGGATCCCCTCTCCAAACAGCACCTCTCTCGTTAGATTGTGGAGGTTATCCAACATGCCTATTCTCTGAAGGGTTGTGCTCTGCCATCTGGCATTAAGGCTCATTCGACCAGGGGCATTTCTACTTCGTGGGCAGCAATGAGAGGGGTTTCTTTGGAATCCATATGTGCTGCGACCTCATGGGCTTCGCCGAGTAAATTTACCAGATTCGTCAATGTGGCCGCTCCTCAGTTTTTTGACTGCATTGTTCAGCAAGGATCTTCTGAGGCTCTCAGTGAGGTTTGTACTCAGTGCCCTTCGTGACATTGTCAGTATTCCATCATTCAGTGCTTTCAGCATCGCCCTCTGGCCGTCAGTAGGGATGAAATAGAACGGAAGTTACGTATGTAACTACGGTTCTATGAATCCCAGATGACCGCCAGAGTTCTCTGTCACTCAGGACCCTTGTGTTTTCCACGAGAAGGGTCTGTAGGAACAGAGCCACAGATGTCAAGGGTTTATATTACCTGTGGAGTGTCATCCGGGGTCACAGGTGTGACTCATTTGGCATTCCTACTCGAACTGTGCATGCGCGAAGGGATCATTCAGTGCTTTCAGCACCACCCTCTGGCGTTCATTCGGGATTCATAGAAAAGTAGTTACATACGTAACTTTCGGACATGACATGTTGAATCTGTAAAGGATTTAGTTTTGGGCTTTTTTTGTTGGTAATTAACATTTGTATGCATCGGGCACTACCACACCTTTTAAACCCCCAAAACCCTTTCTTCAAATATTTCATGATAATATTTGACATTGTGTAAAATTTTAACAGTGTCTGGAAATGTTTTGACTATTGTAGGCATTACTGTTGTGTTAACCTCATCATACCAACCTTTTTTCCTCCTGTAGATTAGCCAAATGGACAGCATAACAAACAACATGCAGATTACAAGGCTTGAAGATACAGCCCCTGTAACAGCAAAGATCAGGAAAGTCTAAGTCACATTCCAAGATGATGAGCCTTTGTCCTCTGCTTAAGTTTCACTTACACATATTACTTGGATATGGGTGGGGGCCCGTTGATAATGTGCTAGATGCCAGAGTCGTTCCAACCTAAAATGAATAGTAAAACATCATGATGACTCTGCACTTGGTTTTGTAAAACTATACCATTGATTTTATTCTGATGCAATCGTGTTAATGTTAAATGAGTGATATTTGGCTTTTTAAAATGTAATTATGCATTTAAAAACATTTCCCTGTTGTCTACAGAAACTGTAAATGATATTGATGATGATACAACATTCAACTCATGTCTAAATCAAGTACAGAGCGGAGGTGGGGGACTTTACAGGTTAATTTCCTTATCTGACTGTGCTGTCGTGTTGACTTCAAATGCAAATGTTTTTCAAGCTAAAAGGAAATAATGACCTTGATTACCATCAATGGTTTCTTGTGGGTTAACACATCCTGAGTACCTGCTGTTTCCTGTAATGAAAATAAGCCTCTAAGACATGAAATCTATTTAATGTGAAATTTATCTCTAAAGATAAAAAAAAATACTACGTTTGGGAAGGTTACTCACAGTCACAGGCATGTGGGTGGTTTTTCTATAAAAAGAAAAATAAAAGTAAGTAAATAGGTCAAATATATTCTTAAAGTTTTCCATGAAAGCTATAACATTTGAAAGCTATAACATAACATTTCCCTGTTATTGTTGCATTGGTCTATGATCAGATCTAGTCTATGTGTCTATTAAAAAGCATCTATCAGCTGTTCTTACCTCTGATCTTGGCACTTGGTGTCAGTAGTCTTGTTGCACACACTGACAGTAATGAAACCTGTCTGACATAGGGAGCATTTCTGGCACTGGAGATAAGTGCCATCATTAAAGGTGTTGTTAGGACAGGGCTGTGTTGATGAATAAAGTCGCCCTCCTGTGTCATTCTTTCCACAGTTTGGAGTAACTTCCCGTCCCTTATCTAAAGACAATAATGTTAAATACTGCTGCAATTACAGTAATAATGACAGTTTCAATAGAAGAGAATAAAATAGAATAACTTCACCTGGTTTTTTTTCACAGGGCAGACATTTTCCACTTTCCTGATGAAAATAGGTCATCCGATCAAGACATCTTTGAGAAGGTCCCATCGTTGCTGAAGTCCTTTACATAATAACGATAGGTTCACAAACAGCAGGACCTCCTACCTTCTGTGAAAGGAAGTCTACTAAAACTGGTTTCCTGAAGAAAAAAAAACCCATGTACTTGCCCTCGCGCGTTTGTTTTTATTGCTACTATATCAATCTATACCATCATTATCCATAGTTCACATCTTATAGAATAAAATAGAACAGCTGTGCACAATGAAATTAGGGTATTCAGACCAATACTGTGACTAATTCTTCTCTAAAGAAAATTAACAAAGTAAAAAACATAGACAACAGGAATAAATACACTTGGAAAAAATAGAACAAACTGAAGAACAAAATGAACAAGGCACAGTATAAAAAACCAAAAGAATGTTTTTCTTGTGCTTTTTTTGTAATACTAAATCACTTAGAATCAAAATAGTTAAACTGGCAGCTAAGGAGTTATAATCCTGAAAAAATACTGAATGTTTGGTAGTTTTAAACAGTTATTTAACAGTTAAGTTATTTTAGAGCTGAATTAATGAATCAAATGAATAAATAAATAAATAAATGTATTACGTACTTTAGTAGTTAGCTCATCCGGACAAACTCATTGAGCTCCGTCCGTCGTTGTCTGTCATCCTCCAAAATTCATTAAAATTGCTTCTCCTCCCTCAATTCTTATCTGATTTCCCTTCTGATTTTATGATCTATTGAATGACACCCTTTTGTTGACAGCCGGGCATCACAGCTTTGATGAGCACAGGGACATTGGCATTATCTTTTTTATGTGTATTTTTGTCCATGAGGGTGATGAGATGGTGCAAAATGGATCATGGAAAAATAAAACACATTTAAGAATAAAAGATGCTGCAGTCATAGATAAATAAATAGACAGACACAGAGAGAGAGGTAGGTAGATAGATAGATAGATAGATAGATAGATAGATAGATAGATAGATAGATAGATAGATAGATAGATAGATAGATAGATAGATAGATAGATAGATAGATAGATAGATAGATAGATAGATAGATAGATAGATAGATAGATAGATAGATAGATAGATAGATAGATAGATAGATAGATAGATAGATAGCAAGTACATGTGACAGCACACACAATAAGATGTATTCAGGCATCATACAAAATAGACACATTACATTTGCTCAGATGATGGAATGTTTTCAATGGATCCAGGGGAACAAGGTACAACAAGAAAAAGTTCAAAGGCAGGCATAGGGGATCAACAGGTATTAAACAGTTTAGATCAGATGCTTTTGGTTAGTGTTGGGGGTTTTGGTCTTGATAGGTTAAGTCCAAGATGTATTTCACATCTTCATATATTACATAGTGCTGTGGCCTTTTGATAGACTTTGCAGGTATTTTACTTTCCCTCTTTATACAACCTTGCATCTTAATGGCATCTGTAAGAATAGCTACTGTAAGTCCATTGTACTCCACGGGATACAGTGCCTGTTCTGCTGATGCAGTAGGATGATGGAGCTTAGTTCCACAGAGAAAATCTCCATTAAATCTTTCTCTTGTAGTGCTGGCTGCTCAGCTGCTGCTTCAGTATGAAGGTTAACATCTTTTCTTTGAAATTATGATGTTGATGATTTGTGTGGTGTGGAATGAAGAAATATGACCATATATTCAGGTTAGTTCATCTCAGACATTCTTCCTCTTTTTCTTATTCTTCTTTTTATTCTTTGTCTAGCCTCAGTGACACATTAGTGGGAACCAGACTTTTTGGCAAGTACTCCCAAGATATTGAGGTCATTCAACTTTGTTCCTTGTTTGGTGGAAATTATTAATAAATAAATGGAACATGTGATATTTCCAGTCTTAGGTCACAGCATTTGATGACTGTTAGTTACTGTGTGATTCATAACCCATTTAACTTCCACCAGTACATTCCAAAATGTCTTTTTACAATGTATAAAGTTGTCTTGTTTAATTAATTGAAAAATACTTTAATAATCCATATGGGTTATATAGCATGATTACATGATTGAAACAAAGAAACAGATAAAAAAAAAAGAACCCAATGCAATATGATGCATGTTCAAATGTAAAAGTGTGTTTCATTTCACATGAATTTCAATTGTTTTAATAATATATTCCTGACTGTTTATTCAAAGAGTTTTATTTTGTCAATTCACTAGATACAGAGAATTGAGAAATTGTTTATCTGTCACCTGGTAATTAAAAGCCAAATATAAATAAGGAAATATAGAATAAGAATAAATGGGTGGTATAAAAATATCAGCTATAATAGAATATAAAGTGAATATGTGTATATTTAAAAAGTGAAAATAGTAACAGTTATGAGGTGAATAATAGTTCAAAACAACAGCAGGTGTCACAATAGTGCAATATTTGCGATATTATTATTTTTATCTTTTTACATGTATATGTTAATTTATGGGTCTAATATAATCTGTCTCCTCAGGTCCCTTCAGTTGAGTTATGAGGCCTGCCGTGCCCGTTCTCTGCTTCTTGTGTGTTGTCTTTGTTTTTCTGATGCCACGTCTCCGTTAATGCATCCTGGTACCAGAACAGACCTTGATAACAGGGGGGGGGGCAGCCCACCTGGAGCCATGGAACCTCCAGGATCCACCCAGGAATTGACAAGAAGTCGACAAACGTCCATTCAGACTCAGCCAAAATCTATAATGGTTGTCCATTCCACTCCCACTGGAGAGAACATTCAGTGTGACAGCTATGTAATAAATGTAAGGTGGTGGGATACATTTCAAAGGGATATTTATTTCTTTAACATTAATGTCATAGATTAATGTCATATTTTTAATACTGGAAATCGTTCTAATGGTGTTTGATTGATTGTATTATACAGGAAGTGAAAAGAGTATGATGATGTTTGTCTTAGCCCCTAAAGTTCACATTTGCAATGGTTGTAAGCTAATGTCATGCAAGCAGAGGTTTTAGATATTTAATCAAATGTTCTGTTAAGCAAATGGAAATAATAGAATCATTGAACACAAGAAGATGAAAAGTCTGTAACCTTCTTCCTGAATTTAAGAGATTATTTGGATTACTCGTATTTCAGCAGATGTATTTGGAAGGACTCATCTAAGTGACTCTCTTCTTTCCCTTTTCCCAGACAAACACAGACTCTACCATGTGTTCAGACTCCATACCAGGGACTTTTTCTGAGCTCACAACAGCCAAGAAACAACATAAAAGTACCACAGACATTCCTTTCAGGGGAAACCTTTGCTTACTTTCACCATCGACCATCGGCCTTACAGATCCACAACAAACACTGTTGCGTCGTTGCTCACTCAGAGATCCTCCGTTGGTCTCACGCTATGCTCGTCATGCCCTCAGTGTGCCTAATGTGGGCAATACCAGCCCACTTTGTCTCCTCAACAGTAGCCCATTTTACAGCTCCCCACCCTCACCTGTACACAGCAATGTTACCAGCCCCACCAAGGATATGGAGAGGCTGGCCAAGGCCCGGAGTAAACTCCTGGAGAGTGACTATGACCAAACCCCTACAATTCCCCCAGAAACCCGTGAACAGCTTCGTTACGTCTCCAAGGATGGAAAATGTCGTGTGAACTTGTGTCACATTTCCGAGAGGAGCCGCTTCCTGTCTGACATATTCACCTCTTTTGTGGACCTTCAGTATCGCTGGTTTCTGTTTGTATTCATGATGTGCTACATTACCACCTGGTTACTGTTTGCTCTACTTTACTTCTTAAATGCTCTCTTCCGAGGAGACCTAGACCAAGAGGAACACCCCACACCACATCATCTAGACCAAAGGACCTGTTATGTAGGTGTAGATGGCTTCATATCAGCTCTGCTCTTCTCAGTGGAGACTCAGCGTACTATTGGTTATGGATCACGCACTGTATCCCCTACCTGCCACGAGGGTGTGTTGCTGGTCATGGTGCAGTGTATTGTAGGGTCCATGATAGATGCACTCATGGTGGGTTGCATATTTGTCAAAATATCTCGACCTAAAAAGCGAGCAGAGACACTTCTTTTCAGTCACACGTGTGTAATTTCCAACCGTGATGACCAGCTGTGTTTAATGTTCCGTCTGGGGGATCTGAGAGAAAGTCACATGGTGGATGCAAAAGTCCGTGCAAAGTTAATCAAGTCCCGTCAAACTGCTGAGGGCGAGTTCCTGCCTTTGGAGCAGACGGAGATTGACCTGGGTTATGAAACTGGGTCAGACCGACTCTTCTTGGTGGAGCCTCAAGTCATTCAGCACAACATTGACTCTAACAGTCCACTCTGGGAACTGGGGGCTGAACAACTTAGACGACAACAGTTTGAAATTATTGTTATTTTAGAAGGAGTTGTGGAGGCCACAGGTGAGTGAGAATATACAAAAGCAGAAATGAAAGGATAAATGCAGAAGGAAAATTATTAATCATTTAGGAAGTTGCTCAAACTGTAGAGTATTTCTTCTTCTTTCAAGCTGTTTCTGAGCTGTGCCTTAACAAAATCAGTTCTGCAAAAGCTAACCTAAATTGCACTTCTGCTCTGAAGTGGCTGACAAAAGTTCACTATAGTTTGGGAGGTTGACAACATTTGATTAAATAACTCCAGGGGTATATATATATATATATATATATATAAATGTTTTGGTAAAGGCTGTTGAATCATTTGAAGCTGTAGCATCCCAATATCGGGGTGGGTTGTGGGTTGACAAAACAGCTATTAAATCAACACAACTATATTTCTCTTGGTGCAGTTTGCTACAGCTTATACACTCTGACCATCCCATGAAAGGGTGGGAATACGCTGATGTCACCGTATCCCTGCTAGTAATCCTTGGCGTTAACAACTCAAAATCTGATTGGTCGAAGCAACAGTTTCCTTTGCTAGAAAGTTAAGGCCTCCAAGCTGACTTCTTTGAATTTTATCTTGCTTGACAACAAATGATGCCTGAAATATGACTGGATAAATGCTTTAATATGAACATACATGTCTGGAGGCGGCACAACCAGGAGAAAAGCTATGAAAAGAAGTGGACAGAGCATTCGGAATAATTTAATAAGCGTTCATAGACAAAATATAATTAACATCAGTCTGTGATTCAGATCCTTTTTTTTAGGCCAGCAGAGAAGGCATTGCAAGCCTTCATGGTTCACCATAGTTGCCAAATAAAAACACTGTAAATAATGCTTGGTTACCTCGAGTGAAGTAGAAGTACAGAGAAGTACAGAAAAACAGTGATCAGAAATCATAGCTGTCAGTTGCATGTTTTATCCCCCTGTCTATTATGTAAATGACACCGTAATTTGCCACAATCCTCTCAAAATGTTCTGACATGGCCTACACTTTCTTTACCCTGTGAATAGTGTTAAAAGGATTTGTACTTCCTCTCAGACCAAAAAAACTAAAAAACTAGGTAGCATGTTTTATTCTATATCCTATTTGGTTCAACTTATGGACATTCTATAGAGATTAATGTGACTTTGCAGAACACAAGGACACTGGACACTACAGTCCTGCAAATATTACTGCTAAAATAAATCAGAAAAAAAGAAAAGATGAAATAGGCAGTTTAGCACAAAAACAAACTCAATCAAATCTAAAAAAGGAAACATCTGTTTTCCTCAGAGCTTATCTGTGTTTATAAAGACACATTTTTACACTCATACTTCCTGCTCTTGCCAACATCCTGTTTTTCTGACACACTGATTCCCAAAAAAACACAGTAAATTCTAGATAACGTTTCACTTGTGAGTTGTGAGATCAAGTAATCTCTCCAAATATAATAAATATAGTGAGTGCATTTCCATTATCCTTGACAGTCTGAGAGTAATAGCGACACTCTGTGGATAAATTGAGTACTGCATGTAATTTTGTCTGATCCTTTCATCCGCAGGTATGATGTGTCAAGCCAAAACCTCCTATATTGAAACAGAAATTGAGTGGGGTGCTCGTTTCGAACCCTGTATGACATTGGAGAAGGGTGCCTTCAGAGTGGACCTGCGTCGTTTCCACGCCACATACCAGGTTCCACTGCCCACCTGCAGCGCCAGCCAGACACACAGGTTCATGTCTCTGGTAGACTGTCAACTCCAAGGCCCCAAAGTCTGCAATGACTGGAAAAACTGGGCAGAAGGAGCAGGAGAGGAGGACAAAGACAAGCAACGGTCTTTTGTGGGATTCCCTTTTGATAATATTGAGGAAGAGAGAGATGGGAATGAAAGTGAGGGGAGTGCAAACAAAAGCCCTCATCACAGCAGGCGGTAGTTATTTATGGGTTTGCTTTTCTTACTAGATATCCTCCTGAGACCCTGCAATGCATTTTTGTCTGTGGTAGTGGACAAGAGTTTCACAGATTTACTTGAAAACAAAAGCAAAACTTGTCCAATGTGAAGACATTTCATTAAATAAAATTAAATAAACAAATAAATAAACAAATAATTAAACAAACAAACAAATAAATAAATAAATAAATAAAGCATATTTGAGAACCTCTAACCAAGACAATTATTTAACCTAAAAAAGCTAAAACTTTTACTTACTGGGTCTCAGGAGGATTGGACACATCACATTAGCACCGTTGTTGTAATAAACACACACACACACACACACACACACACACACACACACACACACACACACACACACATATATGTGTGTACATATATATATATATATATATATATATATATATATATATATATATATATATATATATATATATATATATATATACACACACACACACATATATGTGTGTGTGTGTGTGTGTGTGTTTATTACATAACAGATTAGTGTCAAAGTGGATTATCCCTTTCTGATATGTATCATGTACTGCTCATGTTCAGACACAGGAATTCAATACACATAACTTAACACACTTCTTCAGCTCAAACAAGGGTCAGAACTGTAGCACTGACTCCTGGGTCGCTACAATAAAATGTACTTTAAAGAGATTCTTATACCTGAAACCCCTGGGCCATTTGCTACTGTTCAGAAGGAGAACACCTGATGTATATAATTGGATATATGCAATACATACATGATCCACCAGGGGGAGTTATTCGTTTGTCAGAGGCCTTTCTAGTGACACTACAAGACTGTCACTCAGTATGTTTACTTGCACATCTAAGTTAAGCTATTGGCAATAATTGAATAAAGCCAGCGACCTAACATTCCCACGGTTCGTGAACGCACCTTGTCTCACTCACCCCGTAACTGACATGTTTGTAGACAAACAGAAACAGAATGTTGCTTGGATGCGCGTGTCCGTAGACCAGCATTATGAGCTGTCAGACTATGATAAATCTGTGTCTTTTCAAGATCGAGAATGCTACATAAATACATTAGCACTTCAAAGTGAGCATCGCCTACCGGATCCTTACTTGGTAAAAGGATAAAACGATGTTAGTAAGTTTTCAAGTATACAATAGTCTGAGTACTAACTTAACAAGCCTTCTGTGTACACTCATGAAAAACTTCAAGCCTATAAGTGTTTAGGCTGTTTACGACTATGTTATGTGTAAAACATGTTTTGCACTGACATGTTTTGCAGAACTTTAACAATTATGAAAATGAATGACCAATTGATTAGATATGTGTCTTTTATATTATGTTTTTGCTCAACAATAATATTTGAGCTTTGAGCTCTTCAAGTTAGTTGGTGTAAGAGAAGGAAATACAGAGGATAGAGTGAGATGGAGGCAGATGATTCTCTGTGGCAACCACTGAAGGGAACAGCCGAAAAGAAAAGAAGAAGAGCTTAAAGACCTGATGTATCAAATATGATACAAAATTGAAAGTCATATATAGAAATTGATCATTGGAAACAAGTTTTTTGGCTGCTCAAAACGACCAATAAAGGCTGCAGTTCCAAAGACCAGGAATTTTCTGTCATTGGTGTATTGATTCAGACTGTAAGGTGTTAAAATGTTTCTTCTTTGCTTCACATATACTGTAGCCACCACTGATGATCATAAATGACTAAAAAAAAAGTAGGACAAACTACAAATTTTGTTAAGTGAATATACATTTTAGGTATTCATCTAATTCAGGTAACAAGTCATCGAACATCAGTTGAATGTTTAAAAAGTGTTATTTTAAGTGTATTTTCCTGTTCTCTACCTATAAGATGCACACCTGTTATTGTTGAAATGACAAACAGTGACCAACACGTCTAGATTCATATTTGGTCCATTAGCAATCTACAACGTGGCATTTCGAGCCATTAAAGCCTTTAATGAAAGATGAGCCCATGAAGGATGTGTTAAGCATTTATTTATTTATTTTGTTTCCTGTGAACATTAATGTATTGCTGTACAAATCAACAGATAGCTTGCAGTGGAATTATCCCCAAAGCTCTTGAAAGCCTCTCTAGAAAGCAACATGTAACCATACACACATCTAAATATAAGGGCGAAAGGGAAATCTTAATAATGTATCTTTTTGGTGTTTTTTTTTAAACTTGTAGCTTGGTACAACTTAATATGAACTTTTAATATATACATATATGTTTACACACACACACACACACACACACACACACACACACACACACACCTTTAAATTGAAGGCATGTGGGTTTGCAATGACATTTAAAGAGAAGATAAAAAAGTAGGCTAAAAACAAAAGTAGCAGCAGGGTTCTTACATAGTTAGGAGTGAAAAGGCTTCACTGCTTCCACTGTGTCTTTGCCTTTACCTCTTTACTGCCCACCCATAATCATCCCATTTTGAGTGATGGAAATCAGCACACTCTAGCCTAACTTGATATTTCTATCATGTTCGAGAGCCAAAGTCAGCAGGAAAAAACTCTTCTTCTTCCACTCACTATTTCTCTATTTGTTTGAATTTACCCATAAAGACCCAAACCACTACTGGTGACATAAAACATCTATAGATATAAAATGTTTAATATCTGTTGATCCACTAATCTTATCAATATCAATAACTGGTGTAAAATACTGTTTGTCATACTGTCATGGTAATAATATGGCCAATTTTTAGACATCCAGAGGCTCCATAGTTATGTACCATGGAACACTGTCATCTTACACTACATTGATTGATTTGGTTATATATATACAGTATATATATATATATATATATATATATATATATATATATATATATATATATATATATATATATATATATATCTATATATATATATAGATATATATATATATATATATATCCTGGCCACTGGAAGAGATACAAGCCACTGATATCAAGACAAGGAAACTCCTTACCATGCATGGAGGGTTCCACCCCAAGTCCAGTGTCCTGAGGCTGTACACTAAGCGAAAGGAAGGGGGCCGAGGACTAGTAAGTGTCAGAACTACTGTCCAGGAGGAAACGGCGAACCTCCAGGAATACATCAAGAAAATGGCCCCCAATGACCAACTGCTAAGTGAATGCCTCAGGCAACAAAAGCCCAGTAAGGTCGAGGAACCAGAGGGGCTATCATGGAGGGACAAACCCTTGCATGGCGTGTACCATCGACAAATTGAGGAAGTGGCTGATATGGAAAAGACATACCAGTGGCTGGAAAAGGCTGGACTAAAGGACAGCACAGAGGCGCTACTCATGGCTGCACAAGAACAAGCCCTGAACACCAGAGCAATAGAGGCCGGGGTCTACCACATCAGACAGGACCCCAGGTGTAGGCTGTGTAGAGAAGCCCCTGAAACAGTCCAGCACATCACAGCAGGGTGTAAGATGCTGGCAGGCAAGGCATACATGGAGAGGCATAACCAGGTAGTGGGCATACTGTACAGGAACATCTGTAAAGAGTATGGACTGGAGGCCCCAGGGTCAAGATGGGAGAACCCCCCAAAGGTCACAGAGAACAAACAGGCCAAGATCCTGTGGGACTTCCAGATCCAGACTGACAAGATGGTGATGGCCAATCAGCCTGACATCGTGGTGGTGGATAAACATGAGAAGACAGTGGTGGTGATAGATGTAGCAGTCCCCAGTGATAGCAACATCAGAAGGAAAGAACATGAGAAGCTTGAGAAATACCAAGGGCTGAAAGAGGAGTTAGAGAAAATGTGGAGTGTGAAGGCAACGGTGGTACCAGTAGTGATCGGAGCATTAGGGGCAGTGACCCCCAAGCTGGGAGAATGGCTCCAGCAGATACCAGGAACAACATCAGAGATCTCTGTACAAAAGAGCGCATTGCTAGGAACAGCTAAGATCCTGCGCAGAACCCTCAGGCTCCCAGGCCTCTGGTAGAGGACCCGAGTCTGAAGGAGACACCGCCCACGTGGGGCGAGAGGAACATTTTTTATATATATATATATATATATAAACTGGATAGCTTAGTGGTCTACACCACTGACTTTGGTGCGGAAGGTTGCCGGTTTGCCTTTAGGCAAGGCACTTTATGCTATACATGCCTATACCTCACAATGAGCGATACAATAAATAGAGTCATACCGGCTCGGACGGCGCCCGGGACAACAAGGTCCGCGTTAGGGGTTGAGGAACCAGGACACCTTGATGTTAAATTGGCTACTGGAACAAGACATTCATGGAGCAGGGCAGAGAACATGGTACTGATGGAGTGTTACTACGGGAGTAACCCCAGTGAGAGAGGGTACATGCAGAAGATGTGGGAGAAATGGTTGCTTCGAAACCCCACATCCTCACTGACTAAGAAACAGCTCCTAGCTCAGTGTTCGAATATCCGCAATAAGAGGTTGCTATCACAGCTAGAGATCGATGAGGTACAGCGTTGTACCTCATCCACGGTACAAAGATGCTATGGCAAGGGGGAGCCAGGACGACAGGTCAGCTTGGGGGTGGTTTCACCACCACCCCCAAATATCGAGATTGGGTACCAAGCCCCAGAAAGACTAAACACAAGGGCAGCTGACCTGAGAAAGAGAATCATGAAATCCTGGGGGAACACAACTACCTGCTTGCCAAGGCTAAAGAACAAAGTACCAGACCATTCTCTACTGGAGGACCTGAAAACTGCACTGCAAACTGTCCCTACCACTACCATCACTGAGACCAATCAGCTGATGTATGCAGCAGCAACCGTAATCCTTGAGATGCTTGGCTACAAGATGAACAGCCAGAGCAGCCAGAAGGTTGCCCCATGGAGGAGAAGGCTAGAGGCAAAGATCATGGCAGCACGGAGAGAAGTCAGTGTTTTAACAGAACTAAGCAGAGGTGTGAATCTGAGGAAAGAACTGCCCAAGAAATACAACAAACTGTCCACAGCTGAGGCACTGGAGACTGCTAAGCAAAGGCTCACAGCACTAGCTACCCGCCTAAAGAGATACACAAGAGAGGTAGAGGCCAGGAGAATAAACCAGGTGTTCTCCACCAACCCAGCTAAGGTCTACTCTCAATGGCAGGGGGGCAAGGTGACAACAGACCCACCTAGGGCTGAGACTGAGCAATACTGGAAGAGCATCTGGGAGAAGGAGGTAACACATAACACCAATGCCCAATGGCTGACAGACTTACAGGCAGAGCACAGCCAACTCCCAGAACAAGACCCAGTAGTCATCACACTAGCAGACATCCAAACCAGAGTGTCCAAAATGAAGAGCTGGACAGCACCACGGCCCGACATGATTCATACCTACTGGCTTAAGAAACTGACAGCACTCCATGAACGCCTAGCAGCACAGATGAACCAGCTGCTGATATCGGAAAACCACCCAGAGTGGCTAACCCAGGGTTAAGATGCTGTGTAAGATGCTGGCAGGCAAGGCATACATGGAGAGGCATAACCAGGTAGCGGGCATACTGTACAGGAACATCTGTAAAGAGTATGGACTGGAGGTCCCAGGGTCAAGATGGGAGAACCCCCCAAAGGTGACAGAGAACAAACAGGCCAAGATCCTGTGGGACTTCCAGATCCAGACTGACAAGATGGTGATGGCCAATCAGCCTGACATAGTGGTGGTGGATAAACATGAGAAGACAGTGGTGGTGATAGATGTAGCAGTCCCCAGTGATAGCAACATCAGAAAGAAAGAACATGAGAAGCTTGAGAAATACCAAGGGCTGAAAGAGGAGTTAGAAAAAATGTGGAGTGTGAAGGCAACAGTGGTACCAGTAGTGATCGGAGCACTAGGGGCAGTGACCCCCAAGCTGGGAGAATGGCTCCAGCAGATACCAGGAACAACATCAGAGATCTCTGTACAAAAGAGCGCATTGCTAGAAACAGCTAAGATCCTGCGCAGAACCCTCAGGCTCCCAGGCCTCTGGTAGAGGACCCGAGTCTGAAGGAGACACCGCCCACGTGGGGCGAGAGGAACATTTTTATATATATATATATATATATATATATATATATATATATATATATATATATATATATATATATATATATATATGCTATATATAATTAACGTTCAATTTACTCAGAGTTTTCGTGAATATCTACATGATCTGGCAATTAAATACATTAAATACAGGATTTCCACCAAAAAACACCAACTCTATAAGACAATATTATGTCTAAAAATTGGTGATAAATGAGTTAAGAAAGGTAGTAATAGCGAACAATAAATTGTTCGCTATTACTAGGGGCAGTGACCTCCCAGGCCTCTGGTAGAGGACCCGAGTCTGAAGCGAACAATAAATTGTTCGCTATTACTGGCTCCTTTTTGGGTTAAACAGAAACAGGTCTCAGCTCATGTCTCCAGTGAAATCCACAAATGGATCTGATCAATAGTAACACATGGACACATTTCATGTTCAATATTCTCTGTCATGTAGCTTACATACGTATATTATACATATTTGAGTAGATCAATGTTTTTTAACTTTGGGGTTGGGAACCCATGGAGTCCCCTGGAATTCAAATGGAGTCACTTGAAATTTGTAGTAATTGATAAAAAAAAAATACTAATAAAAATATTGAGTGAGTTGAGAGAAACAAACATAATATATAAAAGACATGTCAAACTGTGAAGTTGAAACTGAAGTACTGTGGTACTGTTTATCTGTCAACTGTTCGCTGTGGTCGGTTTCAGATTCTGCATCACTTTTATAATTCATATCTTGAGTTATTGATTGTTTAGTATTAATTGTCAATCTCATAAATACAAGCTGCATTGACTGTAGATATCCTGACCAAGGAAAATAAAATTCTCACTTTGTGCGTTAATTTAAACCTGGCTTTTCTGCCTCTGTCCATAATAATATACTACATTTTGTCTGAAGTTAATGTTTATTTGGAACATAGTATAGCAAATTATTACATGATCAAAACCAAATAAATTTTTGCAAAAAACATTATGTAAAGCAACATTTTGGGAGGTACAATTTTTAGGTGAAAAATGTCAAATTATTGCTCTGGAACATGTGGACTTGAAACATTCTGAAACATACACTTGTTGACAGATATTTAAATAAAGTAGGACAAATCTCAGATTTGGAGTAAAATATTGAAAAGTCTTGAAAAGTTTTATTGAGATAAGAATGTGGCAACATGTGAACAGGCTGCCATAGTCACATGTGGATGGTTCTTTACCATCGCATGCATCACCCGAAATGTTAACTTGTTATATATATAATCACATTGTAATGTTTTTAATACTATCAGTGTTATTTACAACTTGTGGTGGTCCATGCTGATAGGTAAAATTACAAATAAAAAGTAGGCACATTTCTTGGTGACAGTTCACAGAAAGTCTTTTTAAATCTGACCAGTAATTTAACACAGCCGAGCAGAACGTTCACAATTTCTCCTGTAATGTGTAAGTAGCATTAAAAAAGTTCTATAAAATAGAAATATTTGGCTAAAAATGAGCCCAGTTGATAAATTACTTGTGTAAAATTACTTTTTAATGTTAATGTTGACTTTCATTTGATCTGACCCAGATAGGATGTCTATCTGTCTGCCATATTTAATCACTTTTTAACTTGACATGAGCATCTCAGAGAAATAAACTGATTCAATATCTGACCTCATGAGGGCACTGTAGATCTAGATCCAACTCAGATTATTCACACAGCAGTAGGTCAATAATTATGAAACCATGAGGGATGGTTCTTGCGTCACACTATGAGGATGAGCTGTTGATGTGGCTTTAATGCACTAGATAACCTAAAGTGAAATGGTAAACACTTTCAATCACTGGAAAATAGCTCTGGATTTCCCTGTTCACTGGCTCTTCATATGAATATTGATTTATTTATAGTTTGAGAAAAAGATATAGCCATCTGTGTATTATAATAATATAGAAATAGCATCAAATTAAATAAGATTAATAGTACTTCCAGTAATATCCGGGACTGCTTTTATTACTTTCACTAAAATTACAGTTAAAATAGGGTTGCTTCTTTCTATCTCCACCTGTGAGAAGCTTCTACAGATGTTGGTGTCAATGTTGTGAAGCTCAGATGTGTGATATGTACAGGTAAGTGCTGTTGATGCTCCAGTCTGGTGGGAAGTCCTGCACTGAGTGGCTCTTGATGTGTCTCTGCATGGCCACCAGGCTGCTGCAGTACTCCCTGCAGATGGTGCACTGGTACGGCGTAGCCCCTCCGTGGGTCCGCAGGTGCTTGATCATAGCTGAGTAGTCCCGTGAACGCTGACCACAGAGGCGGCACTCGAAAGGTTTTTCCCCTTACAACCAAAAGGCCAGAACATAATATGACATTAGAAATGTTTGAACAATTCCATTATTTAAAATAAAAAAAATATGCTGAAACATTCTTTACATGGAACTACTACTCAACTGCATCTTACAGACAATTATTATACCCTGTCTCTCCAATATATTTAAAATAACTCTACAGTAGTCTTTAAGGTAAAGTATGAAACATATACTTAAGATTTTGATGTAATAGTATACAGCTAATACCATGAGATGTTTGTGCTATAAACACAGAGTAATAAAATACAGTGGTAGTAGAACTTGTAATAATATATTTAACATTGCTGTATCATGACTGTTCTTTAATTAAACTTGTACTTTTGCTGATATTATTTTTTAAACTATTTTCTTTCTTTCTGCTGTATTTTTCTTAACCTCTCAAGACCCAGCAATTCTCTGTAGGTGACAAAAATTGCAAAACTGCATTTTGTCATTTCCAACTAAGACTATTTAATGTAAAGAAACTAAAACTGTTCCTTTCCTGCACATCAGGAGGTTAAATAAAAATCTGCAAAAAAAAGTGTAAAGAAAATAAACAAGTTAAAATCTGCTATTAGTGTCTGTTAAAATTACAATTGCCTGCACATATGAAATTATGTAATGAAATAATGTAAAATAAAACATAATAAACTCCTTCGAACAGAACCCTATGTAGCTTCTGAGCTCTGCAGGTTCACCAATGGCTCATTGTGTGTAAAGGAAAACAAGTAATAAATATTACTAATCATTTATTTAAAACAAAGATCTGTACTGAAAAATGTTCACATTTCAGTATTTAATTACATTTTATCAGTGTCAAGGCACATGATAATTACAATGAAAAAATATAGCAGACATAACACTGATGACAGTTTGACATGAAGTGGTTTTCTGTCTCAAGTTTAACACCTTCAACATTCAAGTACAAGATGTGTATTTTTAGTTGAGTTGATGTGTGTTAATGGGTGTTACATGTACATGTACAACTTCAGTATTTTTACTGTGATTATCTTCATACTAATACAAATCCTAAATATTGATTTTACTTTGCCTATATTGTGTTGTACTTCTTATATTACTAATATAAATAAATGCATTCTATTATTTAATTTAATTACATTTTTTTCTTCATGTTTTATTGCAAAGCACTATATAATTGACAAATATACAAATATCCAGCATTAAATGTAATATATATGTATATGTATATATATATATATATATATATATATATATATATATATATATATATATATATACATATATATATATATATATATATATATATATATATATATATATATATATATATATATATATATATAAAGAGAGAGAGAGAGAGAGAGAGAGAGAGAGAGAGATATGAAAATAAAAACGTCCAAATCAATAGCCAACTTCTTTGTTATTCAGCTGCTGTAACCTCACTTCCAATTGGATCTTTGCCAAAATAAATACATTCAAATTCTGAAAGGGTATTGCTCAGGTTTTTGTTCAAATATTCAATTCAATTTTAATAACCAGTGTTGGTATTCGTGGTTATATCATGCTTTTCACTGAATAATAACTCAATAATGAAAAGAGGCGAGAAAAGTACAGATGCACTCAGACTTTCATTTTGTTTTCACAAATTAAATGATATTCATAAACACAACCTCCATTATTATATCGTTATTTCTGGTAGCAAACAAACTGTTACTGGATGTAAATGAGCTTTGTCTGATAGCATAATTTGTGCTTACCAGTGTGAACACGGTGGTGTGTATCCAGCTGATGCTTCAGACTAAATTTCTTGGGACAGTGTTGGCACTGGTATGGTTTTTCCACCCTGTGGTCTGGTCGATGTGACTGTGGATCACATCGACAAGCATCTCTTCCACAGAATCTGCAACTTGTACAGGACTCATCTGTGACAACAACATGCAGGAAACAGATGGTGTTATGACTGTAAACAAGTTGTGAAATAAGACTCTAAACTTCCACTTTAAATGCGTATGTATTTTTTTTTGCATTTATGTTCTCTGTTTCAGCCTTGAAGCTTTTTCACACTGACATGGCTCTTCCCCTGATACTGGTTTTTTGTTTGAGCTGTTGTAAAAATGGTGTTAAACAGAATACTTAATTCACCTTTCTGAGGCACAAGTGTCTGTGGTCAGCATCCTGTTACAAGACAATGAATTTGTTTTGTACACGCTTGCCTTCCTGTCTTTGCACGAATGTCCTGACAGCACCACGCATGTTAGAGTTTCTCTTTTTTACATTCAAAGGTGTGATTTTTGAGGTTAAGCTATTGGAGTCTTTTCAGTAGCATATACTTTTAGGGTTTTTCAAATGAAAATGTGAAGGCTTCGTAGTTTAGGCAGGATGCAGAAATAAAAGGGGGTGCACTGTAGTCGGGGAAATTGAGAGAATAAACCACAACAAGAGAAAACAGCCACCACGCTACACACAACCTACTAAAAGCTGCTATCATTTACATATTTCCTGTCCAATATTTCTCTGTAGTTCTCACATAAGGGATCTAGAACATTGTTAAAAGTCTTTATGACACATTGCATCAAAATCACATGGATGACTGCTTTATCTAAACAACTTTCATCAGTCAGTCGATTTATTTTTCTGAAAGATTCTACAATTTTCAAATACATGTACAATTTTTACACTATAAGCTGAATTGCAATAAAGAAAACTGCACAGTTTTGTCCAAGTTGCCAACATCACATTCCTCTGAGTAGACATACTATACATAAAACAGATTTATCATGGTGTTTGTAGAAAGCAAATTATTATAACAGTGTGAATACAGTACAACAGATTCAGATCATTTTTGATGTTTGACTTTTAATATTATTGTAAGTTACAATAATAGTTCTACATAATAAGAAATTTCTCAAAGAAACTTTTCATTTTTGATGATGACTGTTAAAATTCAGTACATACTGTACTGCGTATCTCGCTGTATCTAGAAACCACACTACTGCTCCTGCTGCACCATGCTCTCAAAACCACAACTCTCTTGATCACTTTCCATTGCGTAGCTACATTGCTGGAGTTTGCAGAGGTTAGGGGTCACAACAAGACCTGCCTTGTTTCTGGCATGTTTAATATTACTGATATCCATCTAGTTAAATGAATCACTTCTAAAAAATATAATATCTACTCAGGTGTGGATATACTGTGTGTACGGTGCTCACTGTAGTATTTACCTGATGGTGTGGGCGTGGACCCCTGTGGTACTGGATCATTCAGGAGGTTTGGACTGCAGCGTTGGCAGCTTTTAACATCCTCAGTTGTGGCTTTGCTCATATCAAGGCAACTGTGAACAAAAAGCTTATGAAACAGGTTTTTCCAAAAATCTTACTGTGTTTTTAAATTTAGTTTGTCAGTAGAAAATAAATACTAAAGAAGGGACTAGAATGACATGAAAACTGTCTGCATATATTTCACGACATCATGTATTATCACCCATTACATCACCACTTCCTTCCTCTCATCCCTAACCACAAAACATTAAGTAGCACTTGGGGAGAGTAAAAGCTCATTCATTTAACTCTCAATGTCAGAGTAGAAGAAACAGGATGATAACACAATAATATTTTTTCTAAATGCATGAACATATTGAAAAATTAATGCAGTACAGATATGGTTTGTCTAAACACCGAAACTATATTTAAGTGGGTGGAAAATCCTACAAGTCTGCAAAGGAGGGGGTATTTTTAGGGGGCTCCCCTACATTGTTTGGTTAGTCCATGTCTAGACCTTAGAAATGATGATAAATGTAAACTTTTTGCTGAATTTTATTATTATTATTATTATTATTTTTACAGTTTTACAGTTCATACAGTTTAAATGATCACAAAATAAAAACCAAGTATATACTTTAAGTCCCAAACTTAAATGCTTAAAATGTGTGTTTTTTAAAAAATGTTAAAATCCCATGCACGTGTTGTTTTGTCCTGCTATTTTTATCTTTTTTTTTTTTAAATGTAAATGGAAGCTGAGTACAAAGTTTTTACTTGTTTTGAAGGAGCCTGTATGATTTGGCCTGGCAGTGAAGGGTTAACAGGGGAAACTGCTGCAGTTGGAAAGTGCAGGAGGTTAGATCACACACATCTACCCAAACAGCAGTGACTCAAGCTGTCGCAAAGGAACAATTGAGCAAATTAGGTGATTCTAAATGACTGTGAAAGGAAAATTATGGAGACAATGATTGAAAATAAACATATTATTTTCCAGACTTATGTCCTAATACACACTTACCTTGGTTGACAGCTTTCAGTAAGTGCTCGTTGGCTGTTTTTTTTCTTTTTTAACAGGCTTTGTTTGATTATGTTTCCCATCTCTGTAGATCCAGTGTAAGGATTTTGAGCATACCGTGGATAAAACCCTGAAAAGCCCATCACAGAGCTGTGAACTGGGGCTTGAAAAGGGGAAGGCAGCAGGGGGAACATGTGATGAGTGGAGAAAGGGAATGGGTACGCTAGGGTGGACTGGTTTGGGGACTGGAGTGGATGAGATGTGATTAGGTTTGAATAATTTTCAGCTATTCTTCTTAAGGTGCTCACAGAGTTCAACATGGTGGTAGGGAACGACCAGGGAGAAGAGACAGAGCTACTGGAGACTGGCCTGCTGATTACACTGTCTCTATTACAAGGTGTAGCAGTCATGCCAGATGGTCTGTGTTTCTTTCTTGGAGACTGGGGGCTGCTGTGCTCCTTGGCAGCGTCAGTTTGTGAACACCTTTCCATTATAACACAGTCATTTGCTTCCTCAGTGGAGGGAGTACCTTGTTGTAGTGCTTCCTCATGCACTAGATTTCTGTTTTGACTCTGGTCTCTTCCCTTTGCACTTTCTTTTGGTTCTTTTCCATCTGTATTTTCACCTCTTCTGTCATCTTGCATGCGTCTGTAGTTGAGGGTGTCCAGCTGCCTCCTGCATTGGTCCTCCAGTAGCTGCATCTCCAGCAGCTGAGCAGCATGCAGCAGGTGGTGCAGGTCATTTGTAGACACCTCAAGTGTTTGGGTGTAAGTGAAGTCCAGTACCTGCTGGAAGGTGTGAGGTGAGAAATACTCCAGGGTGCAGTGAACCGGGCTGTCTACGTCACCTTGAGAGAGCTGCTGTGCTAGTGTTCTGCTTGCACAGGCCAGGACCAGCCGATGAGCACGGAAGGTTCTGCTCTTTACTGAGATGATGGCATCGCACAGTGACCCTGAGCGTCGTAATTCATCTGCCTGCTGCAGGAAGTGGAAGTATTGGGTGTTGTTGATTCGGATCATTGTCTCATTGCTTTTCTATTAGACTTGTGGTGGGAAGAGATCAAAAGAACAAAAAGAATATTCAGTTAAAAATACGGTCAGGTTTTGCATCATATCAGGCAAAAGTCCTGACCTGTGGACCTGTGTCAGCACATGTTTAAATACTTTTGTTTGCAGTAACTCAAACTTAGATAAAATGCATAGTAACAGATAGTAATAAGTTTAAAGATTTTGAGCAATGAAGGTCAAAGGTCAAGGTCACACTAAAGGTCAACAGCTAAAACACATAAGTGGTAATATCTCGGGATTCAGACAAGATAGAATCTTGCCGTTTTTTGCATTCACATCGTCTCACCTTGGGACATCAGATGGGACAACACCTATGGCTCGATCACATCACGTGTGAATGAAAAATCTAATGAAAATTCTTGGTGCAGGTCTGCTGTCTCTGACTGCATTGTTTCATTTAGAATTTCAATGAACACTGTCACTGAATGTAACTCCTACATTTCATTTAAGTTGCTGTTAATGCTAATTTATTTCATTCAGGTATAGCCTGTTGACTTGTCATTGTGTTAGGCATCCTCTGTTAGTTAAGATGGCTCATTGTTTGGTCAGACTTCTTTCTGATTAGACGATGTGTTGTTGGCTTATTTTTCAATAAATACTCAAACAGCTACTGCACTGTAAAACCTGCCTGTAGAATTAACAGCAAAAAAGTTAGAAAATTGCAACGTAAAAAAACTGTAAGTGAAAATACAATGCAAAGTTGTATTTTTTGAGAAGATTTTTGTGCTAATGATTCAATCACATTTACAGGAACATAGAAATGATATATTTCTATTGTTTTGACAAAAGTGTGGTGCCGTTTAAATTGCAAAACCATAATGTTAAAATAACAGACCATTTACTTAAAAGAAATTTATATAGAAGCAAATATTTAACAATTTAACACTTTGAATACGTAAAATCACAGGTGGCTGGGGTTCAGTTGGTAGAGCAGGTCGCCCAGTGACCAAAGCGTTGGCAATTTCAACCTTAGATTCAACTACTGACATGTCGAAGTGTCCTTACAAAACTCTGAAAACACTAAACCTTAAATTACCCCAGTTTAGACCTGGTGGATTTAGAAAATGCTCTAGGCACCATGTAGGTACTGTTTACATTCAATGTTAAATCTATATGTTTAACACCCCTAGGATTACTTAGGGATCCTTTGATCATTTGATCCCTCTGCCCTGGAACGTGGTCTGATCAGAATGCTAATGTGGCCTATGCTATGCTAATAATGAGCCTGATGATTATGTACTTGCACTTTTTACTGCACTGGCTCTTGCACTTGTCTAGAGCATTTATTCTAAATGTTTTGTCTTTTACTGTGTTTTTATTATTTTATTCATATTGTGTTTTTACTCTTTCACACTGTGTACTCATACTGTGAAGGGTGCTATATAAATAACATTTTATTTACTTACTTCCTAACCAAGAGTAATTTGCCAAAAAGGAAGAACTAGATTTTATAGCAACTGTAACTGTAACTTCATTGCTTCTGACTCTGATCTTCCTTTTGAAAGAAGAAGGTCAAGGTCTGGATTACATGTCACACCTTTCTTTGTACTCCCTGCCTGCCATTAGTGGAAGATTTGAATAACACCAGTGACTGCTGTTAGCCACCACATTCCAAGGAAGGGGATCAAAGGAGTACCTGAAAACTTCAGTCTTGCCAGTGTTAAAATGTTAAATCTACTTGTTTGTTACTCTGTAAAAAGGTTTATGGTTTTATGTTTTTACAGGATTGTTCTAGCAATCACATCTACCTGTTATTTTCTGTCAAAACAACAGGACTTTTTTTTTTTACAGTGTGGCGTCCAAAAGCACTTAGTGATTTAAACTGTTTAATACCAGCTGATCCACTAATCCTATTAATAGATGTAAATAATTGGTCATTGGATATGACCCATTTTAATGTTGAGATGTTGCATAATTATGATGGACACACAGCTATCTTCTACAGCATTGATTCACCATTAAAACCCATGGAGTTTGATAAATAAAAGTGGATGAAGACACATGGTTTACATTCAGTTAATGATATGTTTTGTTTCTTCAGTTTTCTCAGTTTTGTATATAATAACCTTAATTGTTGAGTCTTTATAAACATTAACATGGTCAATAAATCTAATATCAGAAAATTCAGATTTTCACTAAATACAAAATACATAGGATACTATTTTAATAAATGGTGATAAATTACTTAAATAAAGTTAAATCAACACAAAAGTAACTCTGGGTCTTTATGGGTTAGTTTAATTTTCATTTTCATTTCACTAAATGTATTTTTAAAGTAAAAAATAATGTGCTCTGTACCAGTTACTCAGTCCATGACACCCACACGGAGTTAAAATTAGATTTGTCATCCTGCCAAATAATCAGGAAACGATAAGCGATTTCCAGATAAGATGAAAAAAAAAGACTTTACTAATTTTTAGATAACATCTAAACATTACCCTGTACTTGTACTGTTTTCCAACCCTAGAAAAGAGAACTGAAGGTGGAGAATAAAGTTTAAAAGTTGTACATTTGATTTGATGTGGCTGACATCAATACAACTCTGTCTTATTTCAAAACTAAGGAATTTTTACAGTTTTCAAACAGAAATAAAAAAAAAAAAAACACTGTGCTCAATCACAGCCATGTCTGATATTCTGTGTCAATGTCTGGTTGATGTGTGGAAATGTACTCTGTTTTCTGAAAGCTTTGATATTCAGCGCTTTCATACACACTCTAAAGCCACAAAGCCCGAACACTATGAAACCATGACTAATGACTGTACACATGAGAAAAGATGAGTAAAGTTTGAATGTCAATAACAATAAGACAACAATGAGGAGTGGAATATGTAAATATGAAACATGTCACAGAATTATTTGGAATTTTATAACTAAAACTGAGAACACAAGGATCAAGAGAAGACAGAAAACTATGATTGCGACAGTGTGTTAAAACAACCGGATGCAGGAGGGTTTTTGTCTTCACACAGTATGAAAACTAATGAACCTTTATGATCATACAGTGTGTGGTTGGTTTCTGCAGCAGAGGTCACAGACCTATTACATTTTTTTTTTCTTTTGCACGATCGTAACCCCATTCGGGCTTTTGATCATGACTGTAAATGGAAAGCATTTGTGAGACAATATGACATTTGTCATCCACTTACAGGAATGTAGAAAAAAGTACATATTTAGTATTTTTGTGCATCCTCTTAATCTGTTTTCTGTTTATTTACGGAAACTAATTCATGAATGTTGTAGCAAAGTAACAAGACTTCTTATTTATAGATTGCTTTGTTTTACAATTCAAATATAATAAAGTTTTATTCTGTACATAATGTTTTTTTGTTTGTCACGTCTCAAGGCAATAAAGGCTATTCTATTCTATTCTATTCTATTCTATTCTATTCTTCTTTTTCACATCAGTCCTATAATGTTCATGTACAAAACAGATCGGAGTTGTGGGCTGCTTGTCAAAAGTACAGCACATTGAGACTGAAATTGACAGTGTTGCAGTGATATGAACTGTACCCATATCTAAAAAATTTGCATTTTAGTTTAATTTAAAAAAACAAAACAAAAGAGTACAGTCTCACAGGTACAGTTGTGCTGAAAAAAATTATATAAAATGAAGCAAGATAAACAGTCTTGATGAGAGATTTGAAGGTAAAAGCTAAAGTATTTAAAAATGGCTAAAATACACAGACTCCTAAGGGTTAATATTCATGTAGTCCTGCCATAATTGCATAATTTCCACATAGAAATATATTAAACTTCAAAAGGAATAAAGTAGGGCAAGCACAATACATCCAACATGCAGCGCCTTTGCCGTCTGTTTGACCTGGCAGTTAAATAGAAATATACTTTTGATATTTGTTCATGTTTTGTTGCTTTGAGTGTAAGTGACAGTGCTGAATATCAATATCTTAAATTTCTAGATACTGACCAGACATTGCTTAATGTTTTACGTATGGTTTAAATCCAGATAATTGATCATTTTAATTATCAGGATCATACAAAATGCCACAGTATCAAAAACGGTATAGCATATAAACAGTATATATAGCACCTAACACATGTTATGTTGCATATAAATGTATGTCGGTTAATAATTATTTAAAGTGGTACTGTATGTGTTAAAAATGTGATACTATAAAATTTTATAATATTGATAAATTGGTCAAATCATTGTATTTTATGCAGTTACTTTAAAATATAGACATATTTGCGGATGGAGTTGATACATTTATTTGCGTGTGCGTTTGCGTCTTCTATTGAAATTGTTCCTTACATTTCCGCTCTACTTCTCAATCCAAACTTAAAATATTAGATATAATAATTCTCTAATAAAAACTAAAAACGACAGATTCTTTTTTATTTATATTTTACTGTGATGTCTGATGTTGTGTAATGAGCATCGTCTAACATTATCGGCATTAAACTGATAAACTTATCTAAATATCTCATCTGTTTTAGACATGCATGCTTGTGTAATATTCATATCCCCTGCTTTGAAAAGCTGTGAGATGATTAGCAGAGGTGGTGTTGCAGTGTTAAATTTGGAAATCTTCTCTGCATACATAGAGTAGAATAGAATAAGACTTTATTCATCTTTACAGTTACAGCAGCATGTGTAAAAGTGCAGGTAGAATGAGCAGAAAAACATATTCATATACTTAGAATGTGAATATGGAAAATCTAATTAGAAATTTAAATATATATATATATATATATTATTTTTTTTTTACAGATATTAATGCTTCTTTTGTTTTGTAAAGTCAACCTGCCTTAAATTAGGTTCATCTACAGAGGGAACAGATGATCCACACTGTTATGTTTACAGTACATCACTCACAACTAAAGATAAAGATGTTCTGTGCTAAAGTGCATGTGGTTTTTTTTGTGTCAGAAAGTTCAATACCAGCGAGCTGTACGAATGAAACACCTACCTGTTCAGTGAATATTCTGTCTGGAGAACGATGAGCTACTCTGCATCATGAATGTGACTCCTACAGTGTCATAATCTGTCTGCTTACAGGTTTGATGAGGGACAGGGTGGTTTCCACTTTACAGTCCCTCCTCTTTAACACATCTCTTCCTCATTGGTTCATTGATTATAAAACTAAATCATTTGCTTTTTGGTAGTTTGGTTTAATTTCTCAAAATTCCCTTGATATGTAATATGACTGACTTAACATTCTACACACTCACACACACACACACACACACACACACACACACACACACACACACACACGCACACACACACACACACACACACACCTCCGTTATTACATGAAAAAACAAACCATTAATTTCCTAATTTAATTCATTATTTTTTTTAATTTCATTTCTTGTTGAATCATACATTATAGTAAATGCCAAAACGTGTGTGTTTCTGTGTATGTAAAATACAAATATAGCAAATGGGGTCAGTGGTTTGAGGGACATTTACATAGTTTTCTGATGCTATGCAGTGTAGCTGTAAATGCTGTACATAATTTCCTCTCCTCCACCATCACTTACTGGTCACCACACTAATAGACCAGTCACTACAGAGTAAATAACCACATCAAACAACCTGTTCTGTGACAGGAAATGTACAGACAAAAGCCTGCTGGTATCGATATGTAGACGTCACTGAAACCTGCACCTTTGAAAGTGAAATATATTTATCACTCTTTCTGTGTGTATTAAACATCGGTGTTAAAATATATGAACAATAAGCCAAAAGTAGAGAGCTGGTTAGTTCATCAGACCTTGATGTTCCTGTTACTAGACTATAGTTACATGTATGATTGCATTCAGTTCTGTCATAATTATCATTTAATCATGTTCATAGCTGTTGAGAAAGCAATTTTTTTCTTTTCTTCTTCATTCAGTTCTATCCAAGTCACTTATATTGTTGCTGATGTACTTTAGCGACACATCCGTTCAGTGACATTACAACTAATGTAACTTGTAAATATGGCCACTGGTGTTCGCTTGAAAAACAACTGACTAAGATGTACTGCAAAAGGAAGTGAATCATAGATGATAGTTGGAGGACCACTCTGACCCCTTTTAGTGTAAAGAGTGAAATATTCTAATAATGTTAACCAAGCTCATGTAACACATTAAAACATAGATGAATATGTGCATATCTTTATATGTTTATGGATAGTAGTGGCAACAGTATACATAGATACTCATATGTAATATAACACTTTAGTAAAAGTTCGAGTATTGACTGAGCTTTGTTACTTAATTGAAAGTGAAAAAGTACAGGCTCTGAAATGCAATAAAAAGAAAACAAGTATGTATATGAGGAATTTTTACAGTTTGTTTCTGTGCAAATGTAATTCAGCTTCTCATCATATAAACAGAATTTACAAGTAAATGAAATATAGACTAAAATAATTGTGAACATTAGCTTTATTTTCAACAATAGGAAACATTGCTATGTTTGTCATGTTTCATGTGCTGACATTACTAAAATGGATACAGTTTTTTTTTCATGTTATTGTCACATTGGTTAAGGTTGTCCTCCCTCTTGATGTTAGAAAAGTGTGCAATAATGCAAAATAAAAATTATGACCAATTTTCAAATATTAATTAGGTATCCAGAACGTAAGGTTGCATTGTTTACAATATTGAGGTTTTTTTTGTTTTTTGTTTTTGTTTTTTTAATCTTTATTGAACCAGGAGGGGGGGGGGGTCCCATTGAGATTAAGAACCTCTTTTCCAAGGGAGTCCTGGCCAAAAGGCAGCAGCATAAAATACAACACACATTTTCAAAATAAAGTTAAAACATACAACAATTTACAAGACAACTCAAACTATGAAAAACATGTGCAAGTCATTGAGTTAGTCTCTAGCACTTTGAGTTTGAATTTAAACGCATTCAAGGAGATCAGTTCAGTCAGTTTCCATTCATTTAGTAACATATTAACTGATAGAGGAGCAGAGTAGATGAATGACAAATGAAGGTAGAAATAGAATTCTATCAGAAAAAAAATTGATACACAAAAATTTAGTGAAGTCCTGAACATTACTGAACATTACTGAACATTACTGAACATTACTGAACATTACTGAACATTACTGAACATTACTGCAATACATTTGGAACATGTCACCTCTGTTTATGGTTAGTGTTTGTATATATTATATCATAAACTACTACTACTGCAGCTGTTAGTAATAGAAACCATCTTTGTACACTATCACAACACACATGTGACTTTCTACTGTAGACCAACATTGTTTGATACAGATATAGAATAGTGAAGCTAAAATATCATGGTTAGAGGAGCTGACCTATAGCATCTTCACACTAGAGGTACATCTGACAGATTGACAGATGAGTAATCAGCTGTTTTTACATTCCCCACAAAAGAAGACTAGTTAAATTACAATATGATTAAATATACCTTGCCCAACCTATCTATTCAAGCTTTAACATTGCTTAAAATAAATAGATCACATAAATGATCAGAGAAATGTAAAAAAAAATAGAGTTAACAGTTAACAAAAAAGCATCTTGAAGCATCAAAATTAGATCACATGTGCTTTTAGGAAAGGTGGTGGTGTTGACCAAAATGGAGCCTGAAGAAAAATAATCCATGTCATCCATTTAATAGTCCATTAATCCATTAATAATACTTTTTTAAAAAGTAGCCAAGGCAAACTCTAGAGATTTCTAATATGCTGAATCAGGTCGACTTTAAGTGTAGGGAAAAATGCTGATTACTTGCTGAAACAAAAACTAAATAATCTCTCCCAAAGCTGTCCTCTGTGGTTTCCTTTTCAACAGCTGGGATAGACTGTAGCAAATTGGAATTGGAGACCAGATGGCAGTATTTCTGATGCGATGAAATCTGATTAATAGGACAGTGTAAGCCCATGTAATATCTGAAGAGAAAAGCCCTTTGAAGTCACATCTGGCATGAATTTTGCAGCAGGACTGAAGACAAAGTAATGTTACACATGCATTTATTAAATATTATTGTTTCTGGTCAAGATTTTGAGAGTAGATTCTTGGATGAATTGTTCTAAATGTCTGTTTACATGATGAAAGAAAATGTTTTTGTGCTGCAACTGACATCTTTCTGAATTGACTGACGCTGTATTAATGATCTTAAGTCTCTTTACGCAGGTCTGTCACAAGTAGTTTTTCAATTGGAGGTATGTGTAAAAATGCACAAATGTTTACTAAATATAAAAAGAACTGCATAAGTGCATAATGTCGATTTTTTGTTAAATCATAAACACAAAGATTTTTTTATTTATTATTATTGTGATATGACACAAGAAGTCATCCCATATATATATATATATATATATATATATATATATATATATATATATATATATATATATATATATATATATATATATATATATATATATATATATATATATATATATATATATATATATATATATATATATATACATATATGGGATGACTTCTTGTGTCATATCTTCTTGTGTATATATATATATATATATATATATATATATATATATATATATACATAGTAGTATGATACATAGTAGTTTGACATCAACAGCATCAGCATCAGCTGTCACCTGTTGCTAACAGGTGTGCCTTATCAGCAGCTCGGGCTCAGCTATTCTCTGCCTGACTGTTCTACCACCATGTCTGACTCTCCAGTGCTCTGTTCCCCCTCGATTTCTCGGTTTCAACCCCATCTGATTCTGTTCCCATTTCCTAATCTCTGCCCCAGTAATTCATCCCTGACTACTGTATGTGATCTGCCTGTGATGGCCTCGTACTTCCCTGAGCTCTGGTTTTTCTCTCCATGTCTGTGTTTTTTGCATCACCTCACCTCCATGGTTCTGACGCTCCAAACCCTTGGTGGTCCTGAGCATCACACCTGCCCACCTCACCTCTCCCACAGCCTTCAATAAAACATCTGGAAGTGTTCATCTTGGTGTGATGTTGTTAAAGTAATATGTAATAATGTTATCGTTCTAATATTGTGTGTTTTGCTGTTCTTTTCCTTCTGAGTGGAAGTGGATCTGCAAGTTGGAGGTCGTAAAGATCTGACCAGGCCAATAAACCAGCTGACCATTTGTCTAACCATTTGTCTTTTGTGAAACCTTAGACTAACCAACCCATGTAAATTAGGGAACACCCTTTTTTCCAATAAAATGAGGTTTGCAGGCAGAAACAAATTTCAGAAAAAGGTGGATGTTGTAACTGGTTTGTTCTCTGTCTTTTTATTCGTTATACTCTCTCTTGTCTCATTTGTGTGTGTTTTTCTTACAGTTTGAACCTGACAGATGCATTTAGGTCTTCCGTCCTGTACACCACCCATTTCAGTATGGGAATCACCTAAGTTTTCCGATGAGCAGAGGTGTGAAGTAATGGAGTACTTTGTTACTGTACTTAAGTATATAATTTTAGGTATCTGTACTTTATTTGAGTATTTACTCCCTATATTTTTTCATAAATATATGTACTTTTGACTCCTTATATTCTCTTATAGGCTCCTTCAAACAGACTTTTTCAAATAAAACAGATGTGACAGGATGTAAAATATGTCGCTTCATGGGGAAAATAAGTGGAGAGAAGAAGCACAGGGTCAGAGTCCTACCCACCTGCATTTCATTTTAGCTGTGAAAATTCGTAAAATTTCTAATTTTGCCAGGTTAAATTATTATTGTTTCACTCATAGCAAAAAAAAGCACTTTTACTTTTTACTTTTGTACTTTATTACAATTCAGAAGTTGTACTTTTTTTTTTTTTTTTTACTTTTACTTAAAGGTGCTACTATTGATTACTATTGTGTACTAGTACTATTGTGCCAATCCGTGTTTTTCAACATAGATACAATATTATGTATATGTACAAAGTTACAAAACATGAGCTATAGTTCTTATGCCATAATCCTGCAACATGGTTTCGTGCCACTGTTGCGAGATGTTCCAGAGATGTGTACAAAACCTGACGTCAGGTTGAAGTGTCCAATTGGGACAAATGTTCCAACCAGCCCCAAAACACGCCCACCCCGCATATAATTCAAACTTTCCCTGGAGTTAAGTTTCCAACCTGAAGAAGAGAGAAGATGCCTCCCAAAAGTCATTGTTTTTTTCTACTGTGAAGGAAAATGTCAGCTGTTTTACTTTCCAAAAGATGTCTGTGGGAAGCTTTTATTTTTTCCAGCCAATGTAAGTGTGTGGTCCAAAATATCAAAATGCTTGATTCCTCCTGGTTCAATAGTCTGAGCGGTGCGTCAGAGAAATTTATATTAACACCGAAAAGCGTGTGACTTGATATCTCTGTGTACAGTAGCCTATGTTATCCTACTGGTATCACACAGTAAACAAATACACATGTGGGGGTGAACCCAAAAACCTCAGTCTGTCTCTCGCTCTGTTCTGTTTCTGTGTTCTGGCTTTCTGTGTTGTGTTGTGTTATGGCTTTTTGGTGTGTACATTTGTGTTGTGGCTTTTGTTTTAGTTCTGAGCCTTCCCAGCCACCGTACATACAGTACCAAACAACTGAGCATTTTTCTACCTGACTGGTCACCTCATTAGCAAATTTGACGCTATAGCCCAAATTAATGATAGATAATGTGGACGAATACCTAAAATAGTGTTGGTAGACTTTGTAAATCTATCTGTTAAACTGAACATTTTATTTTGTGTAGGTTTTGTAGGCAGGCAACATAAATGAACACATGAACAATAAACATTTAATTTACAATTTACATTTAATCCTCATTTCCTGAGAAAATATCCCTATATAGGACATGGCACCAAGGAGGATACTGCTTTAGTATAGTCCACTTTACTACAGTGTGTTATTAGCAAGGCCTGCAGTGGAGGGTAAACACACATTTATCTACTGCAAAGATACCATTTACACACCTCTGTCCAGAGTTTACCGAAGCAATTGACAATGACTGTATATAGATAATATAGGGTTAGGGTTTTTTATTTATTTATGTTATTTTATTTTCAAAAAATTATTATTATTAATTTTATTACATTATTTCAGCTACAAGAAGGTCTTATAGCAATATAGTGCATAGTACAAAAATTATGATAATGATAAAAATAATAACAATACTAATAATACATAATTGAAGTACTAAACATATACATATATACAAAAAACAAAACAGAACACAAAAAAAACCACAAACAAAAAACAAAACAAAAACTAAACAAAACAAATGAGCAGATGGGAAAGTAGGTAACAAATAATGTTTTTTTTTGTTTTTTTTGTCCTTCTTCCTCTTCCTTCCTTTTTTTTTCCTTTTTCTAATTTGTCTGCATTTTGTTCTTATTTTTTATTTTATTTATTTTATTTTATTAATTTTTTTAATTAATTAATCAATTAATTAATTAATCTATTTATTTATTTTTATATATCTTTTAACCCCACAGAGGGGGAGTCAACATTGCTTGAGATCAATGCATATTCCAGTCTTGCAGCCATATACTATACTATTTAGTGCATGTGTGTGACCATCAGTGGTCCTCCCTGAAAGCTGAGCAGACATCACCCATTAGAACTCTCCCTTACAAGCCAGTGAGGGCAATGCTACACCTCAGTGATGTGTGGAGCAAACACAGACTGGACAGGACGGATAGGACGAACTGGGACAGAAACCAACAGGCAGTGCTATTGTAATTAAAGACTGCAAGGTGGTGTGTTATCCCAACTACCAACTGTCCATCAATAAAAACAAAAATAAATAGATTGCAAAAAGAGGAGAAAACCAAACCAGGGAGGGGGGCAACCAGCCCATCACAAGGCAGGCTGACACCGGGAGCCTGCCAGAGGACATCGGAGCCGTGACTCAACGCGAGTCAAGAGGGCAAAAATGGACAGTGTGTTGGGGCCTGGTAACGCCAACAGGGAGGCACCCAGCACATCCCCCACACCCTGCCCCAGGTGAGTGCAGTACACCCAGGTTTAAAGATATTACAGTTGGTAAAAGTAACATACACATTGAATTCGAATATTTCTACTTGAAGTGTTTTGTTATGTGATGTAGAAGGTAGATAACATGAAAAAGAGCATGTAACAAATATATAGTGAAAGTGTTGAACTGGTCTCATGTGCGCATGTTCCTTAACATACTTCCTCTAGTACACATTGATTCAGTGAATCACTATCTTAAATGTACTTGTCATGTCTTTGTGTCATGATTAGAGTGATACTATATAAGCATATAAAGATAAAAATATGTAAATAGAAACAGAAATAAGTCATTATAGTGTGCAGATACTCCTGTATACTACATACATACACATGAATCTAAAAATCTCAACTGTTATGAAATCAGATTTTTATTCACTGTTTTAATTTGAAGTTTTTACCATATGAAATTTCACATGTAAATTTCATGGAAATAATTCAGTGTCCTTTACTCCTCTCTTAAACATCATAGATAAGTGTGTGGTGTTAACCACAAGGTTGTTTCCTTATAATCAGTTTTCTCACACCTTTAAAAAGTTGATGCATAAGAGGCCACACTAACATTTCTTTTGGCATGTTTTGTGTTTGATATGCATTGCTTCAGAAATTATTTTTTATTTGTTATACACCACATCGTGTGAATTAGGACGACAACTTTATCTAAATGTTTGTGGAAGGATGAGTATATATGTGTGTAGGTGCATTAGGGGGGGTGTTGTACGTACTAGAGTCGAGCTGCTTAAACCACTGGACAGTGTGATCTCATCTACTCCTTTCAGAACACTTAGCATCATACTAACAGTTAAATGTCATCTGATTTTATATGAGATGGAGAGAACCGATACCCAGAGATGTACCTTCCAGTAATATCAAGACTGTCACCCCCCCCCCCCCTAACATCAGACTCCTCAGCACCTGCTATCCCCTCAGTGTCAGTTGAACAATCACCATCAGACACGCTACCAAACATCAATGCTGACTCACTGAGGTGTCTAAATGTGTGGGATAGTTGAGGTAATTGCTCTCATCCCTGCACATTCCGCAATCATACATCATTTGGCAGCCACATGTCATAAAATGGTAGGATGTCAATCTTTATCTCATCTTACTGAGCTTAGTTTCTGCATGCTAAGGAGTTTCATGTTGTTTTATTGAATGAATCAAAGTGTTACTGAACTAAAAAAAAAAAAGCACACTTGGAGTGCAATGTGATAAAAGTGGATGAATATGAGTTGTTCTGCATCACCACAGTGGTGGTATTTAAGTAGCAAACTTCAGAAGAATGACTTCCATTATGACTGATCTGTGCTGGAACCTTCAATGATAAACTGTCACTGTATAGCCACAAAGCATTTTCACAGTAATCTGGGTAAGCAACACTACCCGTCAGGGTTGTGGTTTGGAAGAAGTGAACCTGTGCATGGCTGGGGAGTGGGGCTTCACACTTCTTTGTAATTTGTGGGTGAAAAAGTATAAGGCGTACACATGTTGTAGACTGTCAGGTTAATATGTGTTTGAGAACTGTGACAGGTCTTCAAGTCAATTTATCACTTAACATCTCTGAGGGTCTTATGCTTATTGAAGCTTATTATATTTGTATAACATAAAACTGAGTACTTAATTCTCACAATATTCAAACAGTGGGTGCTGCGTATGAGAGTGATCATTCAGAAGAACTGAATACTACTAGTGTTTATGCATACTATATATGTTATAAGATTGAGATCATATAAACAAAGTGCCACCTATATCTGAAAACAAAATTATTTCCTGTAATTATGTTTCGCTGAATGAATTAAGTGCTCATCACATTTTCTTGAGATGCTGATTTTTTTGCTTCACAAAAATTAAACAATACTGAAAATGAAAGGACTTTTGTTCAGCTGAAAGGACATTGATCTTTATCTTGTTGAAAGTTTTACTATCTGTTGTGTGCATACAGTATGACAATTACACATGCTTTCTAGATTAAGTTTCTTCTTCCTAAGAAATTCAACTGAGGAGATACAGGAGAAAAAAAACTTTTTTCAGTGTGAGTCGTTTCCAGTGTAGAGTTTCCACTTGGTGACTGTGACTTTTACATCATCATTATGGTCAGTCCTCAGAAAAAAGAGAAAAAAAAGAGACTCTAAAAAGAGAAAAAATGACTGACTGAAGTTTCCTATCCATGTGAACATAATCCAAGTCATTTACATATTAGATAAAGTATGTAAAGAAGGCACCAGGGGCGGCCTAACCCGTTATTGTGTCTATTGGGAGGTGTAAATATACTGTTACTGTACATAAATATACTGTTAATTTTTTCTTTATGTTGGACTGAAAAGCTGTTCTGACCCAATAGGTTGGAGAAGAACCTCTTTCAATACATTTGTGCAAGTCTTTGCTATCGGACTGTATTTCTCTGGAAAGACTGAGGTTTTATATTAAAGATCACATTTTTATAGTAAAGTTTGAAAAAGTGTGGGAGTATTTGGGACCAGTGATGAGCAGCATCTAAACCAGGGGTCAGCAACTCATAACACTGAAAGAGCCATTTGAACCTGGTGTCCACAGAAAAGAACATTGTAGACTACTTCTGAAGTTGTAGTCTACGTCAAATTCAGGCAATAAAGTGTATGTATTAATAATAGAAAAGTGTACCTAATGTTTAAATTACAATGATTTACCAGGTTATTTTAATGTTTATCTCAAACAACCAGACCGACTGCAACCCGAATATCATTAAAAATATTTTTCAATGACTCGCGACTACGGATGACCGTGGGTGACCGCAGGCACCCGCTCACTTCGGGTCAGACCACGCGTCACTGTTGGTAACTCAAACTGCAACTGCTGGAAACAGACTCGATACGGACTTTTAAGATCATTGCTCATCATATATATGATATCCAATATATAATCATTGAGATCATATATTGGATATACTATATATTTCATACAACCTTTATGTACTGCACTGGACTGTATAATGTAGAAAATGCACAATAAAAAGAATGTTTAGAAAAAAAGGATGAAAAGAAGAACTTCAATAATCACACGCAATGTGTTATGGGTCATTCATTTTTATTACACTATTAATTAGCTTGACCAGTTTTATATCTCCGATTGCTTGCAAATACAGTTACACAACAGAGAACATTCTGCCAAATTAGAATATCTGTCTGCTTATTTGTGGAGCATGTCTTTGGTTAAGGTCTAAATGAAAATGAAAAACAGCTCTCTAAATGATGCTATCAATGTCTCTAGATCTAATGCAATATATTTGAAATTAGACAGACAGAATCAATGTCTAACATTTAGCAACCTGTACACAAATGGAGAAATTTGGTTGTACTTGTGCTTAGTGCCATACCTTGTCAATTAGGCAGAGGCCATACACCAGTCTGTATTTCACATTTTCTGAACGTACAGTATCAAACTTGTAAATGTTTTCTCATACAAGTTCCTAAAATTACATTACAGGTGAAAAGCATGACCCAAACTGATTATTACATACAAATAAAAAATACAGAATAATTACATCCAAAACACAGCATTGTAAAAGGCATTAATGCAGCAATTAAAATCTCAGTAACATTGTTTATATCTCATTGGGGGAGGGAGGGGGAAAGGGGACAGACCAACAAAGAAGTCTAGATTTTGACAGAGGACATACGTACAAATGTGATCTGAGTAACTACAGTATACACCATTCTAAGTCTGCTAAATGCTGGTAGGAAACCTTCAGTGGTTTGGGAAACACAGGCAAGCTTATTCTCTTCTATGTTTCAGCAGTATCATTACAAGATCAACTGACTTAAACTGTGAACATACAACATTTTCATTCACTAGCTGTACAAATTATACAAGGGCTATGACTCTTCTCTTCATCTGTCATAACACAATCACAACCTGCAATCAACCTGCCTTACAAGAAAAACAGAAATCGGATGCCAAATGATAGTGTTTTTTGTCTTTTTTTTTTTTTTTTTTTTGCTTATTTTAAAGCAAACCGAAAAAAAACCCAAACAAACAAAAAGAAAAAAACCCACACACAACGTAAATAGTTTCAATTACAATGAAAAAAAAATCTTGGAAAACTTAAAACCATAACAAAGAAATAAAACATGACCTCCTTTGGGTATGAATGATAGTATATTACAATTAAAGCCTGATGAATATAAAGCAACGCACAACTACATGACATGTTTTAACCAAGACTGTCTGGTTAAATTAAAAGGTGAAAGGAAATCGACCTGTCACACAAGCAAATAATCATCTAGAACCAGAAAAAGGGGCAATCCCTCTTTAACCTTTTACCTACACAGGGAACTATGTTTATCATCATTATGACAAACTAAAATGAGTCATTAGCTGACACGCTATTTATGAGGAGAATAACTTAAATAATTTATAGCGCACTAACATTCAATGTAGTTGGGCCCAAAGATGTTAAACTGGCAGCATACTGAATCAATGGATTTAAAGACAGACATTATGTTTTTACTATTACCATGCCTGAGTGTGATCTGTTTTTAGGACTCAATATACACACTGACACCTCACTTTACTTGTAATATAGCTGTGGTTTGTCTGCATAAAATGTCTAAGCCTGAAGTTCCACTCCTCATATTCACACCTGCCAAATTTGAAAAATAAAATAAAATAAAAATTAACAGGCTGCTACAGGAAGTGATGAGAAGGACATCAGGTGTGTGGTCTGTCTCTTAGATGTGTTGAACTTCTCTACTCTTATGAGGTCTACTAGGGGAATGACGCATTACTGAAAAGAAGATGGAATCTCAACGTCTACCTTAAATACATTCAGAAAGAAGTTACTGTGTCGTTGTCTTGTGCTGGTTTTTACAACAGTCCGTTTTCAATCAGCCATGTTAGGAAAATGTTTCTCCTCTTCATAACAGCACAATGTACTATTTTTATGTATTATTCCATTACATCAATGCAAATTAATCATAGAAATGTCTACAACTAGTAGTATGTATTTCTTACGTTATTTACAGTGTCTATTTTGAACGGTGACATTTCTGACTTTTCAAACGCAATGACAGGAACAACACAAATAATACAGCAGCATCATACACCAAGTTGTCATGCTTTCAGTAAAATAACAGATTTCTGATTATCTGCTTTTACAGATCTTTAGGTAGCAGTACAAATAATAATAAAAAAAAAAATCATTCACCGACTAAATTAGTTTAATGAGGACAGATCCTCAAAACCATATTAAGCCCAATAATTATGTACCACCAGCACTTAGTTCAACTAACGTGATCTTCAGTTGGCCTTCTGGATTTTATGTGAAAAACCAGCGACCCTAAATGTCTCACACATTCAAAGTAAACACCGACACACTCAGTGTTAACATCTTGATATTACAGTAGCTCATGGAGGTAAGATTAGTCAGACAATTAGCATTTTATAATTGTCTTTTCATCACTGAGTGACTTTAAAATTGAGAATTACAGCATAATTTATCCAGGCTGTCATTCACACTCATCTACACAGATACATTAGTGTATATCTAACTGTGGTACAATTTCAACAAAGAGAATACTACTCAAAAATACATACTATAAAGCATTATGCACCGCTCAACTTCAGTTTCTAGTGAGGAACAATAGATCAAGTCATGCCACTGGGATGATTTTCCTGTTTATGAGGTGAATGTTTTCAGGACTATGAAATGCTGTGGCACTGCTAATGGAAAGAACAATCATCAGACTCTAATTCAGGAGTATATTATTACAATAGATGATGTGACTTGGTATCTTATCTCATTATTCGCATTCTGGTGATGATGATAGGTTGTTGTTGATCATTTACATTGGGTTTGGGATGTAGCCCATACTTTTATCAGTATCTTTATGTTTTTAACACATCATAAATCCATCACAGAGAGTGTGGCTGGAACACCACGTCAGGGAAAAGTGGAGGGGCAAAACAAGTGGTTGGACATGACTTGTTGGCAGCCCCGATAACCTCAGTTCATCTGTTCAAAGAATTTATAAGTGGGGTTTTCATAACCATGGTTTTGCATTTTGTTGAGCTGTCGTTCTTCTGGGGTCAGCATGGGGTCAACCTGCTGTGAGACACAAAATCATGAGTTATTACATATTCGTGACATGACACCCCATAGAGGTAAAAATCGGGCCTAAAAAATCCAGCCCGACCCGACCCAGGCCCACAGGCATTAAAGCCCGACCCAGACCGAGCCCGACCAATTAACTTGATTTGCAGGCCCGAGCCCGAAGCAAACCCGAAATTTCAATTTATCCCATAGTATTTTTGGCAGAAAAAAAACGCAAGATTTTTTAAGATTAAAGAGAGAGATTATAGAGATAAGATTATAGAGAGAAGCCCAAGGCCGACCCGACCCGAACATAATGATTGACATTTTAGGCCCGACCCGACATGAATTTCGGGCCGGGTTGGGCTTGGGCTTGGGCTAAAGATCTTACCTCTAACACCACATCATCATCATCACAAATTGCTTTTCCATTGACCCTCAAATTGCAAAAATATAACTTGTGTATAAAAATGTACCTAATGGAAAACCACAATTTTGATAAAACTGTAATTTTAAAACATTTTTGCACTGGGAAGAGGTGTTTTTTTGGACGTAGCACCAAAACTGCAATGGAATTGTTCTAAATGCATTTTATTATCATTATAATTATTCAACTTCAGAATGATTTTGTTGCAGAGACAACAGGGGTGTCCAATCCTGGTCCTCAAGAGATACTATCCTGCATGTTTTAGACGTATCCCCCTTCCAACACACCTTTCAGTCATTATCAGGCTTCTGCAGAGCTTGATAAGAGCTTTATCATTTGAAACAGGTTTGTTGGAATGTAGATACATCTAAAACATGCAGGATAGTAGCTCTCGAGGACCAGGATTGGGGTCCCTTGATCTACAATATTTCTAATTTTGTTTTGACTAGTGAGTAAACCTCCTGAAAACAGCAACTGTCATGTTTCTGTAACATAAAAAAGAGCAGTTTGCATCTCAGAGGTCACCTTCATAGAATGACATCTGATTTACAACTCAAAATGCTTTTGTGTACTCGCATTTTTATAAGTGACTATAGAGAAGAGAAACTATTACAGTGATTTCAATCGGCCCATATTTACAACTAAGCATAATGCTGACACTACAACTCATTTTTATAACTCATTGGCTGAGTATGAAAAACTGAAATTAAAAGGGTAAATATCACATTAAACTGTACTTGTCACTTGTTAAAACTGACTCAATTGGCTCGTATTTCATTCTAGACAATATCAGCACAACATATTGAATGTTTTTATCTGGTCAACTTCCTGAATGTCAGGCATGGATGTATATTTATAGATGAAATGAAGCTTGCATATGTGATCCCTTCAGGGCTTGTGTGGGGTCGTACCTCTACGATGCCATGACTGATAGTGCCATAGGGCTTCCTGCGCACCAGCAGCAAGCTGATTACCATCACCATGGCAATTGCCACAGCAACCACAAGCAACCCCACCATGGCACCACGGTTAAACGTCTCCAAAGCGTCAGGTTGCTGTGGAAAGAATTAAATGAGCACAGAGACTTTTGAGACAAATAATTTATATATAAACATCATTTTATTAGAAATGACACTCGCATAAGCATCCAGCAGAAATGTATTAGAATTTATTTAATATACCAGGCACCTACCAATTCATCTCTTTCAATCTCAGGAGGCTTGGAGTCTACTAACTTGAGCTCAGCAGAGGTGTTACTCTAAGAGTGGCAGGCAGTAGAGGAAAAGGAAAAAGGGGACATGCATAAAGTAAGTAAGTAGTCAAATTTATTTAAAAAGCACTTTTCACAGATAAAAATCACAAAGTGTTGTACATAAAATGGGTACAATAAAACAACATGAGAATATTTCATAAAAACAAGTAAAAAAGGAGAAATCCATCAATTAAAGTCTTTCTACAGTGAAACATACTGTCCATTATAAGAACATACTACAACTTTAAACAAGTAGTTTGCGAAAAAAAAAAATAATTGTTATCTTACCTTTTCCTCATAATCATAAGTTGCACTTCTCTCAGACGTGTTATCATTATATTCATCGACTGCACACACAAATAGAAACAGACACAGAATAATGTTCAGCAATGAGAAAACGCGAGACAAATGGAAACAAATTTGAAGCAAAACTGTAACAAATATATACTATTCAGTTATAAGCTCACCTTTCTTATTGGACTGCAGATCTTTAAAGAGAAAAAAAGGGGGGAGGGGGCATTAGCAGCAGTTTTATACAACAGAAAGACAGCAAACACTGTTGATGTAGTGGGTGGTGTGTAAATAAGTACCAATGCGAGGAGGGTAAGGCCTGTTCTGAAACGCTGCCTCCTCCTCCTCTTCATCATCCTTCACCTCCTCACTCTCAGCTGGCAGAAGTTCCTCAGTAGTATGGGTCTCAGAGAAAGAGGTGGTCATCAGCTCACTGATGTCTCCCAGTTCTGCTTTGACCAGTTCCTCTACAGGTCATTAAAGAAAACACACTTTGAGCTGCTGTTGCTGTGATGCTCCCACCATCCAAACACATGCAGTAATAGGTTAAATGGTGAATCAAAATGGCTCATACTTAAGTGTGATTGGTAAAAGACAAAAAAGACGGTAATATCTAGTACATCACACAACCCAAATTTATCTAACACATCAGATAAATTTATGCAACAATTACAGGCTTTTCGGTGGAGCACATTGTAATCAGTGTGTGTGTGTGTGTGTGTGCGTGCTGAGACATATCATGCTACAGTATAACTCAATGAATACTTGAGATATCACCATGAAATTACATGGGCATATACATATAGCTAATGCGCATCAGATGCAATTATCCATTTGAATAAAGGTCAAAAGTCAATGTCATTTTTAGCAGATAGGTCAAAATCACATTATTGGCTATTATTATTATTATTATTATTATTATTATTATTATTATGGGTTAGATTTCTATAGTTATTTTCAAAGGCACCCAGAGCACTTGACGTTACTGATCCATTATTCATTCACCCACACGTTCACGTTGTGGTAGGAGTGTGTATTGGCAAGAATATGCTAATATGATACAAATCACAATTCTCGGACCATGATACGATACATTGCAATATATCTTGAATCATGATACTGTTAACAAGGTGATATTTTCTTTTTGTTTTTAGTTGATTTCCTGAAAAAAAAAATGAAGTACACTACAAATACTAAACATATTTTTATTTGATCAGAGCAGGATCTAGTGGTTTATCACAAAATGTCCTTTTATAAAAACTTGTGGGACAGCTTCCAGCACCCTCATGACCTGCTCGAGAATGAAACTTCATTTCACAGTGTTGTCAAGTTCTGTTTTTGTCATTTTTAAATGTTTTTGTGTCTATTTCCTGTTTTATTTTGTTATCTTTCCTCTTTCCTGGTGTTCCTCTTCTCTTGTCTGTTTTGTGTGTCTTCATGACCCTTGACCTAGTTTCCCTTCTGTCAGCTGTGTCTCCTCATTGTGTCCACCTATGTCTTGTTACCTGTCTTTATATATTCTGTGTTCTCCTTTACCTCATTGACAGTTTGTCTCTGTCTTTATGGCATATGTTTTCCTTGCGTTGCCTTTGCCTGTGTTTTGTGGATTCTTCCTTTTCCCTTCCATTTACAGTATTTATCTGCTTGACTCTTCACCTGTGTACCGACCCATGTTTTGCTATCTCCATATCTGACCTGTTTTTGCCACTGACTGACCTCCCATGTACCGAACCCTGTGCTTCATTAAAGAGATTAATTTTATATATACTGTCCCTGAGTCATGTATTTGGGTCGAACCATCTGATCCTTCATCCTCACACTGTTCTGAGGATGAATGATTGAATGAAATGATGAGCTATTGTAGCGTATCTTACGAATGTCGCTGTGCAGCTCTTTAGCCAAGGTAGGATCCTTGTAAAGCAGAGCAAGACTCTGGTTCATCCGTTCTTCAATCACATGGAGGTGTGTGTATACCTGTAAAAAGAAAAAAAAGAAAAAAAAAGAAAAATGAAATATCAGTTCAGGACTATCGTTTTTAATGCTGCTTTTAAAGATTTAAGGCTTTGATTTTAATTGAATAAAAAACAGCCACTGCACCACTTTATTTCTCTTTTCATGTATCTGTAGCTGTGTGCTAACTCGTCAGCACTTTATGTTCTGTGTGTCAGCAGAAAGAAGCTTCACATCTCAAACAGCACAGGTGCATATAAAGAGCATATATCTCATACATTCTCAAACACACCTGGAACTTCATCTGCTCAGCCTTCTGGGGGTCGACGGCCACAATATGCCGATAGTGCCTGAGTGTATGTCTGCGGTCCTTCTGCTCTGCAGCAATGTACCGCTTCAGAGCCTGCAGCACATGCTCTGGCTGGAAGATGAAGGAAAATGCCACACAGTGTCAAAAACAGTCTTAAACCATATTCACACAGAACTAATATAACCTGTGCACCTCCAGTCATGTGGAAATGATCTACCCTCATCTGAGTTTCACGTGGCACATTCTCACATGGCAAGTGGTATTTGTTTTTTACTCTGATTTGCTGATATTATTCACTGATTCCAATGTCAAAGGTAATTTCAACACTGACAGAAAATGAATGTTCCCTATCGTAGCTGTCATGCATCTCCTTGTCTGTCTTGTTTACTTTTTCCTGTGAATTTCCTTAATATATCACAACATGATCCTCTTGAATTTCCTCCTAAAACTCAATTAAAACTTACTTTATCTTCACCAGTGTATCCTCTATCTTCCTCAACAGGTAAATTAACTTAATGAATCAGCAGGGGAAACAAAATATGCTGCATATCCCATCAAATTACAGAGATGTCAATTCATGGGGGACTAATGTTATAACAAGACTTGTGTGTTCACTGAAAAAATAGGTCATTTGTGGTGGAAGTTTAACTTTGCTAATGACAGACTTGGCTGATTTTCATGGGATTAAGATCACAGATGACCTCTGCAGTTACAAACATCACATTACAATATACCAGAAGTTCACATGTAGCTTTAATCGACTGGTTCTCAGTATTTTTCTGTTGGGCCCCCTTTTTAAAGAGAAAAATATTTCAGGCTCACCTCAAGCTCAACAATATTGTAACAGTGGTACAATTCTAATTTGTATTGTACTTTTTACTTTTTCTTGAATAATATGTTGTTCAAATTAAACATTAGTTCTACCTGCTACATATTCTAACCTGAAGAAAAAAAACCAACACTCAACACTTTTGGAAGTCAAATAGGGTCATGTGAAATTTATAGTAATTACTAATAATAAAAAATAAAAATGTACTGAGAAAAAATATATGGTGAGTTGAGAGAGACAATCATAATTCATAAAAGACATGACAAGCTATGAGTCTGAAAGTGAAACACTGTGGTACTGTTCATCAGTCAAATGTTCACTGTGGTCAGATGCTGCAGCTCTTTTATAATTAATAATTTAAGTTATTGTTTGTTCACTATTAATTCTCAGCCTTTTAAATACAAACTGGACTGACTGTACATATCCTGACCAAGGAAAATAAAATTCTCAGTTTGTGCAGTAACCTACCGCTGTCCTAATAATATATATTATACAGCCTAAATATCATGTAAAATTAACCTTCATTTGCAACATACTACAGCTAACTATTGCATGATAAAAACAAGATACATTTTAGCCCCTCTCTGTTTTGAATGTCTGGGGTCACTAGAAATTTGTGATATTAAAATGGGGTCATGTGCCAAAAAAGCTTGGGAACCACTGCCGTAGATTAGGACAGTGGCTCAGGCTATTTAGTTAAGACACCATTTCTGCACTTCTCTGTTGTTATGAAGGCTTTACCTGGGGATGATCGGACTGGACAGCAGTCAGATAGTTCTCCAGGGCCAGACGGCGGTTATTATTGAGTATGGCTTCTACTCTTGCAAGATGAGTCTCCACCAGCCGCTGCCTCTCACTAGCAATCTGCTCCTCCAGCGTCTGAAGCACTGACTGGAAGTGCTAGTAAAGGACAGAAACACAAGCAAATGCACAGATGATTACAATTAGCACTACGTCTACATTTTGATCATCATCTCACATTTCAATATGAAGATTCCTAGTAAAAAAGAGCAATTTGATAAATGTCTGCTTACCTCATTCAGGGCCTGTCGCTCTGATTTTGGAAGGTTCTTTGACTGATTGTCTGCCTCTGCCCATTCCTTCATAATCTATAGGATAGAAATATACAAAATTTGATCAATACTAGCATAATAATTCTTTGAAATAGGGGCAAAGATGTTCATTCAGCAGAAGCTTTAATTCATGCCTCCCAGCTCTAGTGACATAGATATGTGTATTTTTTAATATGCTCTCCCTGACTGCAGGTGAGACCTGTACAGGCCAGTGCCCCTGTCATTTGGAGAATTAGATTACGGATTAAGAGTGATGGAACTGCAAGACCTATTTGAGATTAATGAATCGACCGTCAATCGTTCAACCTGCCCGCCAACAAACTATTAGCCTGTTCTTAGCCCTGTGAAATTCACCTCATTTATGCGCTTCATTCTCCGCTCCTCCAAGTCTGTTTTAGCACGGAGGAAGTTGGCGTGCTCAGTCTCATCCACAGGCTTTTCGAAATAAACATCAACTCCGTCTGTGGGCCTAGGTGTAGTCACTGGAGGGGAAACACAGAAAACAGAGGTTATTACTGTCATGCAGCCCTGACGTGAAAGGGAGCAATTATCCTGTAATTAAATGGACAGGCCTGCTCAAAATAAATACACGGTGCACATTATGTGATTAAGACCTGAAAGGGCAGACCGTGTCAAACACACAAGACAAATCACTACAAAGTGTGTTAGAGCTGTCTACTGCTCCCAAATAGAAAAGTAACAACAGAGATAAAAAATGTAAGAGTTTTAACTAGAAAACAGAGTAAATGAATTGAATGTTAATCTGTGTTGACCGTGGGTGATGCATCCTGGTTATCATGACTGTCCACTCAGCTATAGCAGCATGACCAGAGAAAGTCTCTCAAAGTGTTTTTTGAATTAGTGTGTGGTCTCTGATCTTCTTTGTTTGTGCTGCGTTGTCTGCTGTCAATGTTAGTTTCATTTCTGCTGTTTTAAGACCGATAACTACAACTACAAGTACCAGTGTTGAGTACCTCCTTATTTTGGGGTGTAAATGGTCATTCATCCTGACTCCAATGTATTTTCGGATTTATCTACCCACACAGTGAACATGGATCGACATATTGAGTATGACATATTGGTATGGGTCTTTTGTCCCTGCCATGATTTACTGACAGGCAAAGTTCATGGTACCTTCATGTTCTTGGAGATACTGCTGTCCACACTGGAAAATGGTTTTGAATTACATAAGAGCGTAGTTCAATAAATGCCAGAATAATCGCATTCACAACTTCCCGTTCATTTGGCAAAAGTGAACGAGTCGGTCAAGATTGTAGTGTATGAAAGTGAGTTAAGAGCTGCATATGTTAGACATGAAAGAAGACTTAACACATTCAATGTGAGATATAGATATAGTATATATATATATATATATATATATATAATCTGGTACACATGTGGTTCTCATCTAGAGTGAAGACAGTCCTAAAGACAGTAGCCGTACAGGACGAGTGTGTTTGCTAATGTTTCAGATGCTGAGGTGCACCACTGAACTCTACAGTCCATTCCATTTGTCTGTGGAAAAATATGATCATGCTTCATTCCAGGGGTTCCAAACTTATTTTAGTTCAAGGGCCACAATAAGCTAAATTTGATCTGAAGTGGACCAAACCAGTGAAATAATAAAATGATAATATATAAGTAATGTCAACTCCAAACGTTCCATTACATTTTAGAGCAAAAAAGGAAAATAACGTGATGAAAATGTATATATCTACCAACTATCCTTTAAACAATAGGAATAACAAGAACAAACTGAAAATCCTTCTGAAAACGAAGTTAAATTTTAACAATATTATGTCTCAGTTTGTCATTTACACATGTCAATTATAACATACAGATCACAGTGGATCAACAAATACACAAAACACTTAATTAATAACAGGCATAATATTGGTAAAGTTGTACTTCAGACATTTCAAAATATTCATATATGTTCAAGTTAATGACATTTTTGTGAAATGATAGTTTGCCTTAGTATAAATACAGTAACATGAAACATGAAAAGCTTTGCATTTACAAAGAGGAAAAAATTGAGTTGTGAGCATTTATAGATTATTATGATAGTATTTTACTCATTTGACCCACTTGAGATTAAATTGTTCTGTATGTGGAACTTGAACTAAAATGACTATTATCTTTATTGTAATTTTTGAACTTTACAAAATCATCCTAGGGGCCAAACTGGACTCTTTCGCAGGCCAGATTTGGGCCATGTGTTTAAGACCTCAGGTTTAGATTGTGGATCTATGAGAGAATCCTACAAATACTTTGCCTACTGACCAGGTCTAATGTGTTGGTCAGGTGACTGTGGATAAACTGTATTCTACATGTTTGTTTATACCTATGGGTTTCAGTAAAGTCACATTGACCTTAGTTAAGTGGTGCACACTTGTTGATTCTGCATTTATTATATGTATCATTCCAGTACTGAACACTATGATGACAATTTTGTTTGATGAAGTTTTCAAACAAAAAGAAAAATGTTATAGGGACTGAACTGGGTGTTTTTAGTGTTTAACTTAAGGTGAGATTGAAAGTTGGGAAGTATAATATAGGTATTTATCTGTTGTGATGGATTTCATAGGATTATATTCACCACTTTAAACCAGTGCCACCCCTCACTGAAATTCTTACCTTACACATACACCGTAAACCCGAATAAGTTAGCAGAACTCCAAAAATGTAAGGCAATCGATTGCCTCAATTATTTTAAATTGATGAAACTTAAAAAATACAACTTTCCAGAACTTAAAATTTAGTTGGTTATTAAAGTATACTTATTAATCTAAGGTTCTGTCAGTCGTACTGGGAGCGCAAGTCAGGGTTCAGTGTCTTTGCCCAAGGACACTTGGACAGACAGAGTCAGGACACAAACCTCTAACCCTTCAGTCATTGGACGACCCACTCTACCAACTGTACCACAGCCGCCCCTGATTAAAATGACTGTGTTTTGTGATTGTAATTTGTTTTGGTGTGATAGATAGTGGTGATATTTGGAGTGCTCTGAAGTGCTACTACATCAGTTAAGTATATTTTTTTCAATCATCCTTATTTGAAACAATAAAAATAACAGTACAATATCATTCTCAATATTTAATGACTTAATTCCACTAAGTTGTACCTCATCTATGTTTCTATGTTCACTTATATCCACAATATTTCCCCTTAATAAAAAAAAAAATATTAGTTGGAAGTACTTAAAAAGAAGAACCTGTTACAGCAACTGAATACATTTGAGTTAGTAGTACTATTACTGAAACTTTGAGCATTCTCAACTTAATATATTTAATTATTCTTAACGTTCAGGTTTACAGTGTATATTTGACTCATTCATACACATGTATAAGAAGTTCAGCTGCTCTATTTACTGCGCATGAATTCTGACACACTGCATTAGGGACACTCACAGCTGTCTCCCTTCATCAGAGGTACTGAGGTGGTGGGTGTGTGGTCTTTTTCATCGTAGAAAAAGTCCAGATAGTTGGATGTCTGGTACGGACCTGAGTCAATAGGGTATTCATCATATTCCTCTGGATCTTTCACTGCTACTGCCCCTTCTTCATCATCCTCCTCATCGTCCTCCACATCGTCCTCGTCTACTTCCTCTTCTTCTTCTTCTTCTTCTTCCTCTTCTTCCACCACTTCGTCATCCTCCTCTTCCATATCAGCCTCTTCCACATCTGTGTCAGGAGACGGGCTTGGAGTAGGGGCTGTCACTTTTGCACTGTAAAAAAAAGAAAAAAAGAAGTGAGATCACATTATTACACAACCTCTCCTCATCAGGTCATGCTGAATCAATTAGTAGCTGTCTTACACAGAATTGGTTCTTCCACTAGTCTGGGATGTGAGTATCTGAGGAACAGCAGGGATGTCTCCCTCTGTTTCTCCTTTGCTGGTAGAGCTGCTTCTGCCAGGGCAACACACATACTCAACCCCACGGTAATGGTCCCCACACGGTAACAACATCCCATAACTGTGGAGTTCCAGACTTTCTGCAGTGCATGCCTATAACAGTCGTAAAAAAAGAGAGGGTTAATACAAATTCAGAGAAGTTATGCAAGTAAAAACAGATATCATAAAGTAAAAAGATATTTGTGGTTTTGTAACAAGTTATCCCTATCACTAAATAGAACATGCTATAAACTGCACCTAAATGCATTTATTTTGTGACATTTTTAAGGTATGTATGTGCATATTAAAACCACAATGTGATTTTATCACGTGTACTCCTCAAAATGACTGGTGCATCTAATAAAGATAACATTATAACTTAAGCAGTGTTCAATTATGTGGTTTGTATTTAGCTTACATTAGGGCTTTAGTAACATAAATAAATAAATAAAACATGGGGAATGCTGTTTTAGAGTACTGGGTTGTTAGGAAGAATGTGCACAAGGCACTAAATGTACACAGAAAAATTATTTTTGTACATAAAATATGACACACACACACATATATATATATATATATATATGTATATATATATATATATATATATATATATATATATATATATGTATATATATATATATATATATATATATATATATATATATATATATATATATATATATATATATACACACACACACACAGCACTCATGGCAAATCTGGAAATGTCACCCATAGGCAGATAAATATTATGCCTTTATTCCGAAATTTAAATTTTAAGTGAATAATAATAATAATAATAATAATAATAATACAAATAATAAGAATAACAAGAATAAGTAGTAGTAGTATGGTATAGTTACATAACCCTCATCACCTCTTTAGCAATGTTGTGCCAGTAAACGTAGCTCTCGCATGCATCCATCTGTTCCTGGTGGAGGAAACGGCATCGGTCTGGAACCAGCAGGGCCTCACTCACATACTCACCCTCTGCAGAATCAGCAAAAACTGGTGTTAATGGAATATCATTTCACGCAGTGCAAGGGAAATGATAGAAAGCCGAACATCGAGAATGAATGTGGAAAAAGGCAGAGCAATAAGAATATAATGTATAAATAACTATAAAGCTGTATAATGCATCAATTAAATATAACATATGTTGGGGAGTGGATTGAATAATAGTGATTTTTAATATTTTTAAACAGGGAGGACAGGTTAAGTTCACACTTACTACAGTCAGAAATTCATATGACTGTGGTATTTCATTTAATAGGCCACCATTTTGTACAGTGAATAATACACAAATGGAGATGGTTTTACATTCACCTTATTATATTCTCACAGGCATATGCATGAAGAAATATTCATACAACATGTAGTACAACAGAAATCAGACATGCTAGAGACAGATTTACATCAGCGTGCAAATGTTTCAAAGTACCTCAGATCATTTTAGTACTGGATTATTCATTCAGTGCAGCAGTGTTAGCCTATCTTTCCCCCTAGTGGCTTTTAGCTGGTATGACCTCCCTGCACCACTGCTGTGTGTTCAGCTGCATACACAGTGTACAGCCATATGTCATAACCACAGAACAAAACTGAACTAAAGTACTTATCCATCTTGTTTGTTGTATGCCTGTACAACAAAAATACAAGTATTTTTTTCACTTTGATGCAAGATGATGTTATGTAGTATTTTACTTGGATTACAGTCACAAAGCCATCACTTTTCCCCCTTATACAGTTACGGTGTGGCTCTTTTGTCAATCTGTATGTGTATGAATGGTGTTTGGGCAGAGCTTTCTCATATTTCTTTGTTAAAGACGTTAAAGTCTATGCACTGAAAACATCTCATATTCAACTCTTACAAGTGCAAAATGGAAACATAAATCTACCACTAAAATATTTAGTTAGTACCAAATAACATAAATGTTACAAATCACAGAGGTTCTACGTTTTCGAAATGTGAGAGGTAATCTACATAATTACATTTTTATTTAGATTATAGAACCACATCAAGACACTTAGAGGTGCAGAGGTTACCGCTAAAAATTCTATTTATGAATGCAATAGAAAATATTCAGAATGTCAGATGTATGTGTTGTTAATTATTCTCAATATCTGCTAAATGTTTTGCCTTACACATTGAAACGGTCGCTAACTTGTGGAAAAAAAAAAACATTCTGCAGGAAGATATTACGTAAATTTAGGAAAACTATAAGATTAACTGTTTTCTTTTTCAGTGATGAAAGTGGCAAAGTATATTTGTAACATGCCACCCCACATCCTCTTTTCATGTTTCCTGTCTGTTTTTTTCTGTGCATTACTAACCTGAAACAGCTTGAGGCAAAAAAATACATAAATAGCATAAGATTCCAAAGGCCTGAGGACAGATTGAAAACTTAAATCTAAAAAGCCTCTTGGGTGATAATGTGATAGTTCATAGGAATGGGAAGCAATAAAATATACAGTCTGTTTCTCTTAACACGTCTGTCACTGCTTTCTCGACAAAATATAAATGTATAAAAGAGGCGTGTGTGTGTTTGTTTCCTTTCGACTAAGTGTTGTGTGTTATTCTTACCTACACAGCGGAAGGGCACAACTATGAAGGGGCGGTTCTGGCAGTAGCCCCAGCCCTTCTTACACCAGAAGGTGACAGGTTTTGTTGCCTCCTTGGCATGGGAGATTTGAAGATTTGGGTACATCTGGACATTCATGCAGAGACAATAGAGACAGAGAAACAAACAAGGACAGAACAGAGGGATATAAGACAAGAGGAGAAGTGGACAGGGAGGAAATGTTAGAGAAGAGGCACATAGATTTGTTGGGAGGAGTAAAATAAATGTAGCAGGATCAGGGAGGAGGGAGGAGAGCACAGTTAGTGAGTGGGGAATGACTAACAAGGGAAAGAGTAATGCAACAGAATTTTTTTTCTCTGAAAGGCTTTTGTTTGAAGCTGAAAACATCATTTTAGTTATGTATAATTGCCTTTTAATATTCCCTTTTTTGTTTATTTGACTGCTTTTATTTAAATCTAGGTCAAAATTGGAAACACAGAACATTAATGAATGTTTAATAGAAAGATAAATGACACTGACCCGGGCTCTAAATTAATCTGAAATGCTTTCTTTTTTAAAGTCAAGAAAAAAAAAGAAAGGATTTTGTGTATAAGCCATCACAGATGCACAATGTGGCTGCTAATCGCATTACGGTCTATTCAGGCTCATACTGTAGCTACTAAAATATATACCATATTTGGCCTCCAGGTGGCACATAGGTTGCCTGTACTGTTGATCATATTTTTCCCCCAAAGGACAGTGTGTAGAGTATGTGTATCACAGCTTAACAGTTTATAATATCAATACACATACTGTACAAGGAGAGGTGGGTAATGACACAAATGAAATGAACAGCTTTGAACAACAACTGTTACCTCCTGACAGTAGGACAGGAATTGGCTGGGCTCAGTGAAGCAGCCCTGGCGACCCTGAGGATCATGCTCCCACTGGCCCGTCTGTGTGTTCATGTACAGGAGAACACGGCCACAGTACATGGCAATCTGAGGCTGCGGGTCTGTGGAACCTGGTCCGGTCACCTCGGTCATGGCTAAAGCCTGGAGAGAAATAAGGAGGCAGAGGAGAAGCCAATTCAAATACAGTCACATAATACAGTGTTTGAAGCTGAAGCTGGTACACCACATATAATGAATGCAGATGAGAGGAGATAATGCACAGAAGAATTCAATCTGCCCTCCTTCACAAACACTACTACTACTTGTTCAAGTAATACTATATTTAGGACGTCAATATCCAGTAACCGTGTGCCTTGTTGACAGGTGGCTTTTGACAGCTCTGTGAGATGAGAAGAAAGAAGGTGTGTAACAAAAATATACACAAGTATGTAAAAACACTGCCCCCCAACCACCCCTCCTTTTCTTCTTCTCCCGTGGCCTTCTAGGATGTTGTTATTGATCATGGGATATGTTGCTTCTGCCTGGTGGAGGACTCAAGGGACCCTGCATAGAGGAACAAACAGCATCTAGGGCTGAGAGTCAGGTGTTAATACAAGCTCATTGACCGATGGGCCACTTCACTACATTAACACACAGCACAGAGAGAGCCCAGGGAGGGATAAACATGGAGAGGGGTTACATATAAGGAGGACAAAACTCTATAAACAGCACCAAAGCCAACTATCTGCCTTAATATTTTCTTGTTTTTTGTTTTTTTCAGGCGACTTCACTTATTTCTGGGTAAAAAACCATGGAAGTGCACAAAAGTATATCATGTTCCACTGGGTGTCTGAGTCATCCCTGGTGCAAAAATGTGCCTTTTACTACAGACAAGCACACAATAGCTTGCAGGTCCTCTAAAGCAAATGATGTGAGTTCTAAGTGCACTTTTTGACAGCAACATTCATGGCAGAGCACATTCAGTAATTCTAACTTTCTAACCCTGAACTGCCTCATAAAGGCAACCCGCACCCCCCCAAGCCCATGTATACTGTAGCTAATATCCTTTCATCTATGCTGACAGAAAGAGAGATAGACCTACTGACGACAGACAAGACGACTGACACTGAGCCAATTAGAAGAAGGGTGCCCAAAGGGAAGAAATGGACGAGGAAAAGTATGTGAGTGAAGCCTGATCAAAGGGAAGCCCTGCTTTGGCTCAAGTGTTTGAAGTCCTAATTAAAATTCATACAGAATAAAATAAATATATAACACTCTATGAGTAAATGTACAATAAAAATAATAAGCCCTGAGCAGTCTAAAGACTATAACTATGCTAAGAGGAGTGAGTGCTTTTGCATGTCTTTGCAGATTTCTTACAAATTACACATCTAGTTTTCATTACTGCTATTTTTCCAAACCTTTCTATATTTGTGAATGCATTTTTTTCTCACCTTGAAATCAACTGTTTCAGAAATATGAGAGAATCACGTCGCTGAGTCTTGAAAAGTGTATACACTCTATTTCTGTATATCCAACATTGACCTTTGGTTCACTTTACCGACTACAAAAAAATGAAGATAATGTTTAGTTTTGTATGTCAATAGGCAACCAATAATGTGGGGTATTTTTACATCTAACACTGCAGCATGAGGGAGACGTAATCCTTTAATTTGACTAACATGCTGAGTCACATGTTTGAGTGGATATATGGTTATTCAATGATCTATACAACTTCATAAAATTATCTTTTTTCAGTGTGAATCATCTCATATTTTGTTATGGTTTCTCCAAAACAATGTTGTTTTGTCAATAATCATCTGTCAACACCCTCACTGTGATAATTACTCGACTCAAACAAGTTTCATACATCTGACCAAATCTGATCAATGGCCATGATCTCTTGAGACCCAGCAATCCATTTTTGTTATTTGTAGGAAAGAAGACTTTTACAACTTTATACCAAAAACAAAACAGTCTTAACTGTTAATATTTGATCTTTTTTTCCTTTTTATTTTTTTTCCAAAATGGCTGCTGTGCCAAACACTACATGTGCACATGAAAAAGTTACTTGCTTGAATTTTATAGCTACATTTTAGTCTTTAAACAAAAATGTATTTACACTTACTAATTGAATAATTCTCAGTTTTCATATGAAATACCAAGTATTTAGTGTGAACTGTATGTTCATTTGGCTTTAAGCTTTTTTCTGTATATGATCACATTAATAGAGTTAATATAAGCATCCAAAATGCTTGAACTGTTGTGGGCTCCATTTTAAATTACAAATGATTTCCCTTTTCCTTCATGAAAACATTTTCCTCATTAATCTAAGTGCATGGTAGAAACAAATTTGGGTGCAAGAAATATCCAGTTAATAGTAAGTAAGTCCAGTTGTCCACTGCAAAGGACACTCCTAAAAAGTGATATTCACTGAAATAATAGAATATGTCAAATAGTTTTATTAGTAATGGTTTGGCTTAAACTAATTAGTAATATTTTAACCAAGTGTGATTTCACACAGAATTCAAATCAAAACCAACCATATCCTAGAATTATTATTGACAGAGAGGAAATGGATCTTTTTTTTTATTGGTTGTGTATTGTTGGATAAGCACAGGAAAACACTGCTGAAGCTGCTTAAATAGTCTGTCTAGTGTAGCTGCTGAGCTAATGTCTAAATAGATATCTCTTTGACTCAGGGAAGGTCAGTGCTACAAAGAAAAAAACTTCCGGATATTTGAGAAGATAACCTGGCAGCTCCCCCTGGCCCAGCTCTCTCATTCTGCCTGCTCTTCACTACTGCATTTGCAGAAAATCAATGCTGAGCGACTGCAACTGTATCGCCACGTTCTCCTGAATCAATAGCAGTCCATCAGGAGCCTGAGGCCCTGACCTCCAGCATGGCAAGGCTGCACACCCAATCTCCAGGCTGATCTGGGACCAGATTAGATCTCCCTCTTGTGATAACCCCCTATAAGAAATAATGTTTTAAAATGAACACTTCTGTTCTTCTCCTCCTACTCAGCATGCGAGCAGTGGCAGAAAATATCCTGCTTGTTTTTGACCCAGTTTGGAGTCAAATAACTTTTTTCTCTTCATATTGGTCACTGCTGCAGAAAGTCTTGACAGCATCACACACACATCAGTGTTTGACGTCACATGCTGGGTACATGTGTGCGGATGCCACATGGCGCCTTGTGTGTCATTGTACTTCCACATTATATACATAATATATCAATAGCAAACACAGATACAGCCATCAGGTATGTTTATTTCCTACTAAGGGCTACATCAAAGACATGATAAAGAAGTATTGTGGACATGTTTTTGCTATAAATAAGAAATGATTTGAAACCACTAGTGAATCTTGCTGTAGTTGTAGAACACACTGTCAGTGTTGTTGTAACAGGACGGTCGAAACAGTCTGTTGAAGTGCAATGCAATATAAGTGGAAGGCTGTAGATAAGAGAAGTGAACAGAACAAGTGAGTTTGCGGATTGGTGATTTTAAAAAGAAAAGGGAACATGGGAAAAAATGCAGTTCTGGCCTATTTCCTCCATACAGACGAAATAGACACAAACAACAGTCCTCTGTTGTAAGAAATAAGGCTTTCATTCACAGCTAAAAATATGATTTCCTACAGTGAATAGATCACATTCTTGAGCTTTGATTAAGCTCATTTTGTCCAAAATACTAGCAAATTATAGATACAATCCCCTTTGGACTGACAGGAAGTCAAAGAACTTCAGTGTCTCTTTGCTGTCCAATCTCCATGTTAATGCAAATTATACCTAGAGTTTTTAGACTGCTGTGGTATGAATATGGTACTGTAACTCCCTCAAAGTAGTCCCCATCTCCACTGGGAGCCAAAGCATACTGAGCCAACTGGCTTCACAATAATGCATCACAGTCTGTCAAAAATTACCTTCACGAGTCGAAGACTAGCTACAAAGTGGATGTTAAAATTTCAGTCAATCTAAAGTAAATACTGTAAGTACTGAAGCATGGGTCCATCTGTAGACTTCAGAAGTGTGATATGGGGGAAGTGGCTTGGGTGGATTGGAAGGGGGGGCAAAGAGGTCGGTAACGCTGTGCTGTTCAACCATCTAGAGTCCCACATATCATTCCTAGTGCTGATGAGGCTGAACAGGCAGACAGCCTAGAAGCCTGGCAACTCCCCACTGCAGAAAACAGCATCATTAATAACAACCTAGTGATATAAAGCCAGAGACATTGATTGGCTTCCTGCCTTTTCACCAGGTTCTTTCCCTGTGTTAGCTCCCCTGATATATTATTTTTCGTTGCTCTGCCTTTCCATATCTGCTGCATACTGACTGTGCTACTTCAATAGTCTTCATTGCATAAAGTGATCCCACAGAGATGAGAGCATACTGTGCACTGGACCAGAAGTTGTGGAACAGCTGGTGCAGTTATGAAAATGGTTATTATATTTTCACAGTTAGCCGGCTAGTTGAGGAAATTGTGCTGCAGTGTGGAGAATGCAGAATGTCAGGAGAAAACAGAATAAGAGTGCATGATAGATCTGTCTACACAAATATATCTTTCAGCCAGCTTTGACTTTGGGCCAGGGCAGTACATTTACATGTTCCTCCAACAACATCAACCCTGTTCTAATTAAATTTTCAGCACCTGTTCCACCCTTATGTTGCAGGATGACTTCATCCTCCATAATGATGCAATCTCTTGGCCCTGGCAGGCAAGTTAGAGTGGTGGACGGGGAGGGGAGGAACCTACCCATCATTTGTCACCTTTTACAAGTTGCTGCCAGACTGTGTACTTAAGCACAAAGCTGTAAACACATCAAAAATTTCAGGCACAGAATCCAGGAGTCACACGACATGTTACAGTATGCCCATAGCTGCAGTCACATAGTCTTTGATATTCAGAAAACCTTTCTTAGTCGCTATGATCATGTCATTGATCTCATTTTATCCTGCATTTGTTCAGTTAAACGGTTCTATTATCCTTTGTTTTCAAATGTGATTTAACTAATGTGCTCTGAAGTACATGACCTCTGCAACTTCACTTATGTAATTACAATGAAAATGACTAAATGTTTTTGTATTAAGTTTCATTGGTTACACACATCTACAGCAACACGAACATAAAAATACATGACTTCATATAAATACAGTTCTTAAGGGGGGAAATGGCAGGGTGCTTGCTTAGTACCTAATGATTAACTGGATACATCAGACCCCTGAGGAGAAAATCTCAAATTAGCAACAGGGATCTGGGATGCCCCATCTAGTCAAAATACACTGTAATGACAGTAACATCAATCAGCCATGCATTGCAGAAACTACAGCTAGCTCAACATACTAAGATCTGTTTGTTTGTCTGTGTGTTGCTAGGAAAACAGTCCTTGATATTTGGTTAACACTATCTTTTAAGTCAGCAATTAAATGGAGAGCTTAACTGATGCCGGCAAACATGACTACTGTAGCTAATGAGTCCTATCCTCCCAAGTCAGAAAACTGGAGTTCAGCTCAGAGCTAGGAGAAGGGACTGAGCAGGCTGTAATCAGGGGTGGAAAAGCCTGAATTTGATCATACACACCTTTTTCCTGTAGCACTCTTCTCTCCTTCCTCTACTTCACACTCGAAGGCTGCCATCTTACTTTAACACCAAAATATCACAGGTATGGGACTTGCCATGTTGCTGACAATAACTGATCATTAAAGCTGCTTTTATGTCCCCCCTGGTTGAAAATAACTATGAATGGCCCAAATGTCATCTGAATGTGATCCAATGTGTATAAAAATACTAATGATTTTTCTTTTTTTTTTTTTTTTGCAAAGTGATGTCAAAAATCTCAATTATTAAAGCTTAAAGGTGACTGCATTTGGTAATATGTAATTGTTTCTAAAGTCCTAAAATTTCCATAGAATTTCCAACATGTATGTTTCTCATTACTTGCTATAAATTAAAAACAAGCTAATGTAGGAGGCACGGCATAAACTACATGCTTTGAGGCCTGCTTAGCTGGGGTTACTCTTCTATTTTAATAACTGTGTGAAGTGGCCAATTGCCATCATTATGGTAGAGAACACACCCACACACAAATGGGCCTCAGAGGTAAATAGCCCATGCATGTACAAAAATCATGCCTTCCTGAGAATGTCTTTGTACTTCTCTGCAACGCAGATGGTCAAATAGTGGGTGTCTTCCTGCTCTGAGGGCCCCTCCTTTAGACTCTCTCCTCTCCCTCTGCCTCCTCTCAAGACTCACTCAACCCACCTCATCCACCTTATCCTTGATCTCCCTCTTGTCTCTCTTTCCCTCCCTAACAGCTTTCACACAATGCCTGACACTCTGCTGTTTGGCCTACCTCCCTCGGCTGGTGCTAAATGGCCAGATAGATTTGGGAGCATTCATCATTGTAATCATGTTGGTTAATTATTCATAGGCTCCATCAGGCCTCTTCCTGGTGTGGCATGTAGTTATTAGAGTAGCAACATTAGTCCACCAGACTCTCATGGTGCAGAAGGGACAAAGGAGGATGGAGCAGGTTAGCTCTGCACATTGACACTCATTATTATATATCTCTGACTAATGGCTAATTGAAGCCATTCATTTTCAATTCACAGGAAACTGCTGGGAGTGGAAATTGCTGCATGGGGTTTTATTCATTGGGTTATAGTTGCGTATTGCAGAGCATGTATAGTTGTAAAGTAACTTATTGAAACCTAAACGGAACACCCTGTGTTAATATTTGATTACCAGCCATTATGATACAGGCTTTTGTTTGCAAAGATGTGCATACATCATGTCTTTCTCTAAGTCAGGCTTCATCAGTCCAGATTACAGCGATGCAGTCTCCAGCTGGGCGCACTGGGAGCAGATGGCCCTATAATCACTAGGGTTCATCTAGGTCTGAAACAGCAGCCAAAACCAGCTACCGAAATTTGATTTCATTTCAAGTATAGCTTAAAATACACAACATGTCAGCTGGCATCCCTGCAAGACACTACATAGATTTGGAAAAAGTGCTGGTACCAACTCTATCATGCCTTATTTACCAGGATGTTTATTTGTGTCTGCATCCACTACTGTCTCAGTATACCATCCCAGAGCTGACATTTAACTTTTCAGAACAATATAGGCTGCTTGAAATAGGGAGCAGGAAACAGTCAGACTTGATTTCTTGCTTCTGTAAAGGTCACCGTTTCGTCTCAAATCACATGACTTGGATAATGGAAGTTATAAGTCCTCACTGATTACAACAGAACCATGGGATATAACTGGAACTCCATATCCATATGAGCAAAGTCCTTCTTTATCTGGAACACATCTCTTGATAAATATCATGCTTACATATACCCCACCCCCTTCTCACCTGTCCTATCTTTAAAACACACTTCATAATCAACACAACTGAATTTAGCATCCATGTGCAAACTATGTTCCTGTATGTTATTATCAAACATCCTGCCTTTCAGCAGCATCCTCCACGAGATTTATAAAAAAAATGTCCAATACAATCAGAGAGCATGACAGGAAACTCCCACAGACATAAAAGATGAATTTCCTGTGTGGTTTTCCCAGTTCTACAGAAAGGCTGTATTGAGCAATATTTGGAATGAGACAAGTGATTGTGATACTTGTGTTGCAGAGTAGGCTGAACATGTCTTTGCACGTCTTCCTCTCTGTTCCACCCACATTTTAATGAATACGTATTTTGACACATCCACAGTAATGATGCAAGACAGTACGTGTATTCGGTCCTGAAAAGATTAAAAATCCAAAAGACTGTTGGTCATTTTTGCCTCTCTCTGCCTCCTCCTCCTGTAACAAATGTGGGAGACAACAAATGCGTAGTAATCTTTGCATAAATCCTGCCAGAAAAACACAGTCCAGAATGATTAAATGTGGGTGTGATTCAGTCTTTTGAGCACAGCCACGCTGAAATGATTTGTCTTCGGGTAGCATTGTTGATAAATTTCTGCTGTTGCATAACACTGCTGAACCTCCTTCACAGTTAAGCAACACAACATGGGAATGCCAACATGTTAATTCCAAACACTGTGAGCCCACAGATGAGATTTCAAGCTGAAGAGCTACCTTAGCGGATTGAAAGAATCAAGGGCTTAATGGAGATTTGAGCACTACAGGTCCATCTAAAACAACCTAATGTCAACACAATTGTCCATGAATCAGGGATTTTCTGCACACAGATTGAGATTGACACAATACAAACAACCTCCTTCAACTGGTAGATAAAAAAAATCCTGAAATTATACCAGCATTTAATGGCTTCAATTTATATCAATGAGATTGTTTGTAGTGAATCACAAATCCATAGAGCTTGAATGTACTAAATAGTGAAATGATTTATGAGAGCTGTACTTGCCTGTACTTGCTTTTGTCCAACACAATAAAAGCTTCCACGTTTTGATAAACAATCCATTTATATATATATATATATATATATATATATATATATATATATATATATATATATATATATATATATATATATATATATGTATATGTGTGTGTGTGTGTGTGTGTGTGTGTGTATATATATATGTGTGTGTGTATTTATTGAATTCTGTGAACACCTCCTTAATTTATCATGTTAATAGGTATCATCAAGCAACATTATTCTCTTTATGAGAGAAAACCTTCCAGTGTTTTTTTTTATTGCTTTGTTAAAAATTGCTCTCTGCATATTTCAGTGCATAAACAGACTAAAATATAAATATCAACAAACTCCATACCCTTGAGCATTTGCCCTAAGCTTTTGGGTTTCAGAGCCTAAATGAGGCCATGTTTATGTCAAAAGAGTATAATAGCTGATCCAATTCTGGACAGAGTATCACACAGGAGGAGGCAGTCTGCATAAATATCATTTGACACTTCTTCATATTGCCTTCTTAAATCATACACTTTTTTTTCTGTCTCTCAAGCCCTTCTCTTTGCCTCAGATTCTGTTTTCTTTGGAAACAAATCTGTTGTGAAATCTTTCTTCCTGTGTATTCTCCTTTGGCTCCATGTGTCAATTTACTGGAACTCTGATGTTACTTTCCTGTCACTTCGTGCTCCTTCTGAGGATTGCGCATCATGTGTACTTTCCAGTGATCTATCTACACTGCCTCCTCTACTTTTTTCTTTTTAAAATAACAAAAGAAATCTGGCAACAAAGGGAAACAGTTTTTATCTCCAGTTCCAGCTGCAGTTTGGGGAGTTTTACTCAAGCTATCAAGGGCAATTGCAATACAAAGTTATTTAATTTTAACACATTTATTCATATTGATCATCTTTTTAGATGCTTATATGTTAATATGAATTTTCAGCTTTGTAATACGCAATTTCCTTGTCTATCCTCTACTTCCCTGTTTGTAATTAACAGTGTATTTTCATTCTGTGTTCATTGGCAGAGCAATAAATCACAGCAGCTGAGTGATAGAGATATAGAGCAGAAGATGGAGTTATATCCTGCATATGAGAAAGAGCAATGACAGAAAAAGGGGAAATGGAGAGGGAATAAGGGTTAAAACATTCATATATCTCTTTCTTCCTTTCTCATATTTATGCACATATATAATTCTGATAGTATTGTGCCAACTCCCTTGGGAACCAGTCTAGCAGATGCATCTTATGGAAATCAAGCTTTGAGGTTATACATATATATATATATATATATATATATATATATATATATATATATATACGTTGTGTGAACCCCACAAAGAGAAAACAATGGGAGATGCAGAATGGTAATATTTATATTGTTCAAGTGATGGATGTATATATTAATGGGGGTCACGTGGATCCATACCACCTACATTGCATTATACATCAAAGTAAGTGTAACAGTATGTACTATATAACATTAAACCAGTCTTGAGTTGCTTCATTGTTGTTTCAGAGGCATGTGGTATCACAGCAGTGGGAACAAATTGGTCATTAATGTGCAGTAACGGGTCAGACTGTACACCATTACTATTAAAATGTTTGACCCGGCACAGGTACAAAGACATTCTGACCTCCTCCCAGGGAGTTTGTTTTCCAGTAGCTTTACTTTACTGCTCAGTGAGGTGTGCTGCTAATGAACAGCTCAGAAAGAAAGTAGGACTCCATGAAACTCAAACTTGATTAAACACTGTGCAGTGTGTCTTATGTCTCGCTGCCATGTTTTTCATCACCCTCTACTCACTCGGCGTCCTCTTCATCCGTCTCACTTGTTCCTATCGAACCCATAAACACACATTTCTTTTAGCCCTCTCCTCTACGTTCTCCCTCTCAGCATCACTTGGCCACTGAGGGTGGTTGCCATGGCTACACCACCCACAGGAGCCGGCTACCTTCCCTGTTACCGTAGCAACGGGTTCCCTACAGAATTTCAAGCATGTCACTCATGTTCTCTCTCTCATTATGACTGTGCCTCTCTCACCCGGTCTTTCTCACATGAAAGAATCCCCATATGTTTGGTTCAACTTTCTATCGTCAGCAGGTCATTGATCACCTACTTAAAGGTTGGTTCCCTTTCTGTATCACTGCCTGTCAGCTGCACAAACGGCACTCAAATTGCTTATGCAACACTGGGCCCTGCTAACTTAAGTTTCTTTTTATACCCTCCTGACATGAATTTGAGACACAAACACTATTTTCTACAACCTCCTCAGAGAAATGCTATCATACAACAACAACAACAATAACAATCATAGAATATGAACATAACCAGTTATCAAGGGGGGCACAACCTTTAGCTAAGAGGTTAAGTCTAGTTATAGAGCAAAATGTCAACTAGAAAATGTATGATAACTGTAATATAGTCAAGTAACCAAACCCTGACAGACATGATAGGATCTTTTGCTTTGTCACTGTCCTATAACTGTAAAGTGATAGTTCTTCTTTGGTTGAACATTAAACTATTGTACATTAATGATGTCAGTGATGGCATTTCATTTATATTTGGATTTATATTTACAGGTTCCCAGACTTACTATTCATTTTAAACACATTCTGCTATAAATGTTATATTAGGTTATATTAACAGTATTGAATGATATCAACAACTGTTACACCACTACCACTGACTCAGATATCATTTTATGAGATGTTTTTGATGAACCCACACTTGCTCCCTAGGTGTTTGGGTAAATTTCAGTACGGTGATTCAGAGGATGACTTCATGATTTGTCATGCTCCTCTTGATTCCTCTGGCTTCATGGTCACACATACAGCATGTTACAACACAAATGAGTACATGCCATAAGCACTTGATAACTACCAACTGCTGCTTCAGTCAGTGTTTATAACTGATGCCATCCCTATGATAATCACCTTTATTCATGTTAAAATATAAAATTATTCATCCTTGGTGTTGGCTAATGTTTTTTTTTAACAGCACTTTATTTCCAGAAAAAGAAAGTTCAGTGTGTTAATCCTGACAGAAAAAAAAAAATCTAAAACAAATTCACAGTCATCATGTCAGGCTGATGTGGTAGAAAATTATTTCATGTTCCATGTGACTTCTGCTATTCTAAGACTTTGTCCATGGCATACTGAAGGAGTAATGTGAGCCAATAAGCAAATACTGCAAAGACATATTATGTACCATAGCTTGGATTTTAAGTTCAGCAACCTATACTGCATACTGGAGTTTGTTAACCCATACTGTGTATCCGACCGTTCCAGTATAAAAGAGATGAGTCCCTGTGAATCTGATCGTTGATTATCAATGGTTGTTCATTTTAATGTGATATCTTTTTCTGTAATAAATTCTTGTTAATCTCAACAACCTTATTGTTGTAATTACTTCTTCATTGTAGAAGAGTGTCCTCCACAGCTGACATGTCCTAACTCGCTTTGGCCCTCTCTGTGTAATTTTAGACTGGGGCACTCTGGCAAGATAATGTGTGCTGGCTGTGCAGTCTGCCAGTTTGTGCTGCAGAATCACTCAGTAGATTAAATATTAGTGTTATCTGATTTCCTCAGGCCATAAAATCTCCATGGACTGTCCAACTGAAGGGAAAATGGTTTAATCATTGAGACAATCTGTAAAAGACCCATCATTTGTGCTTTTATTGCATTCTTTTTTCAAAGCTATACTTCTACGAAGTCTCCAATTTGTCAGCCAAGCTTGACTGAACAGTGGCTGCTAGCAGGCACCGCGTGGCCTTGACGACTTTTATTACACTCAGGAGGGAAAGAAAATAATTTTATTTGTCTCTGCCCATAAGGTTCTCTGGCTGAATCGTATTGTTGAGTATCAACACCAGTCAGAGCAGCACCTGAATATCTTGATTGTCTATAGCTGTTTGCACTGGCACCTCTTCTGTGGCTACTTTATCATCTGTCTATTTAGACTAAAATACAGTAAACTGGAGACAGAGCTGAGAGAATCAGTGCAGGGTTTTGGAACAATGAGTCAAATGCTGTGGGAGCATTTTGTCTCAAGGGAAGGGTGGGTATGTTTGAGAAATGTACCCTCTTCTAAAGGAAATTCCATCCTAAAAACACTGGCAGATAAACTGAAAGCACAGTTTATGTTTCCCAAATGTGGAAAAATCATTCTGAAGTAAATAAATTAAGCTTGTGTAATATATTTTGTAGGCTGTATCAAATATTCAGAGAAAAACACAATTTTATTAAAATAATATTTAACATGTGAATAATGTGAATAAAGCCTATAAAGGTATTTCAACATAAATTTTCATCATCTGGTGAAAACAACATCTCTCGTGATTCCAAACAAATTCACAATGGTAACTATATGCTGTTTTAAATTAAAGCACAAAAATCACTAAATTACTACTGGTTTAAGGCCAATTCAGCAATATTGGGTCATAGACATCAACAGATGCAAAATTCAAGATTCACATTATTGTCATTCAGATGCCATATCAACACGGATACAGTCTCATGTCACCTCGTCATCTGAACCCGCTTTATCCTCACTAGGGTCACGGGTCACTGGGGGCCTAATCCAGCTACAGAACAATAGGCCAAGGCGAGGTACACCCTGTATGAGTCACCAGTTCATCTCAGGGCTGAACATATATAGACAAATAATCACTCTCACATTCACACCTATGGGCAATTTAGATCAAACAGTTAACCTATCAGTGCATGTGTTTGAATGGAGTACCCAGAGAAAACCCACACAGACATGGGGAGAACATGCAAACTCCACACAGAAAGGTCCGGTGTGGGAATTAAACCTGGGTCCTTCTTGCTGTGAGGCATGAACCACCGTACTGCCCCATGGATACAGAGTAGAATGAAATTTTGTTTCATCAACTCATACACAAAAACAATGAATATAAAAACACCTTAGCAGACAAAAATATAAAGCAGCAGCTTTTAGAGCAATAAAGAAAATAATACATCATAAAAGGGCACAAAAACTGTAATGTAAATGTAATAATGCAATGTATAAATAGAGTAATAAATAGAGAGATATTAAAAATTTGCACAGAAAACCAAATCTGTACTAAAAGATTAAAATGTGCACTATAGGATTATTCTTGAGTTCAACAGCATTAAAAGTAGTGGTCAGGGGACTAGCAAAGTAAAGTGAAAAATAACAAAATGAAGGGTGAGTTTGGCACATGAATTATTTAAGAATGTTCAAAGGATACATGAGGAAAGTGAAAAGATGTCCCTGGCCAGAGAAAGCTGCTGAGGCAGATGGGGGAGCAGTATCTGAGAGGGCAGGCAGGGGTGGGGCAGGGAGTGCCTCTGGGATGTGGCAGGAGAGAACAGAAGAGGCTGGAAAGAGAGACAGAGGAGGGAGGGAGAGTGACGGATGAATGGGGAGGATGTGGAAGGTAGGAGACAGGCGTGGGGATTTTCTTTTGTGTATTTGTAAAGGGAGGCTGGGGGAGTGGGAAGGAACGCCGGGAAGGGGGGGGCACTTAAAAACCAGGTAGAATGAAGACAGGGTTGCTGGTGGGGTGTTTAAAGGCTGCGTGACAAATACTGAAGCCCAGCCGACATAGCAAGAACCCAGACCTTTCTGTGGCCTTCAATAATTAATGCAGCTTCTGCAGCATGCCATCTTTATAAAGCAGCAAGTGTGTGGAGAATGTGTGCGTCAGTGTACATCTAAGTTGTCTTTGAGCGAAGGGAGTGACCTCATTTTGTGTATGTGAGAACACACTGATTTCTACCCATCACTGCATTTGGGTTTAGAGAGTGAGCTGTTCTGAAGAAACGGCATGTTGGAGGCAGAGTGCACACAATTTAAAAAAGCACATCCGTTTCCCTCCATAACAGCATCCACAATGTTGTTCCTGAATGTTAATATTGGTCTGATCAGTCTCAGTGGACTCGGCCCCCCTCCCCACACACACTCTTAAACCCTACAGCCAGGGCTGTTTAGGAAATTAGATTTTGCAGCCCTGCTTTCAAACAACTCGGGGCTTAGACCACAGGGTTTTTACTTGCCTGTTCCCCTCTTTGTCTCATTTCAAGGCCACCTGTGAATACATACACATGACAGAGACGGATCTCTCTGCCTTTCCAGCTGCTCGAGATGAGTAGCAACAGGGCTGGGTCGCTCCATTAGCATGCACTCCACCCTGCAACCCACATAAAATTCTACATGCTCTTCATCACTTACACACTCTCTCTCCTCCTACACCATCATGCTCTCTGTTTCTGAAATCATCCACAGTGCCAGGGCAATCCCCACTCTCTACCAGCTCTCAATCTCTTTCACTGCACTCACACCACTTTCCTCCTGAACATGGAGGACAAGTGTTATCACTACACTGCAGATGTTTTTGACAGGCCTCCTATGAATCCTCCCACTGGCTGTGGCAGGACTAAACATCATGCTTTGCCCTAGTATTACATTTTCTACAAAAATCAGACCCATTAGGGCTTACTGATGCGGTTATATGAAGGGTGAGGACCTTGGGCTACAGCGATATCTCTGTCCTCCAAGACTCTGAAGAGGAGCTAGACCAGTAAATGATCATGATAGTTATTAGTATCTCACCCCCTCTAGGTAACACTGCCAATCTTATGCAATGTGCAAAAACTCACCAACTCACTCAACAGCCTTCACAGATAAATAGCAGCTATGTGTTGTATTTGATATTTAATGTAAATATGATCAAAAACAACTGTACTGTTTGTAAGCTAAGTCAGGACACACCAACTGTTGGCTGAATATACCATCAATATCAGTCCCATTGACTTCCCACAGTCTAGCACTGAATAAGATGATTTTCATCAATAAAGTAGCTGTTTATCTGCTTGTCTTTTATTGAGGAATATTTATATATAAGACAGTATGGCAAGCAGAAAGATGGCAATATTAGCCAGATTGCTGTAATTTCACTATTTATGCATTCTTAACTCTGAGTCATATCCAGTATACATACTGTGCAGTAAAATAAATGAATGAATGAATGAATGAATGAATTACTACAGTGATTATTATGTTTCAGCTGTATCACATTCTTTAAACCTAAATGATGCTCTGGGGAAGTTCTCATTTCTTAACCAACCATCCAGATTAGACTGAAAATGATCATGTGGTCTAATGAGACCGTACTGATCCTGTTCAGGTCTAGGTTCAGTAGCGTGATGCCAAAAAAACAGAATATGTTGAATGATCAAGGTTATCATTAACATGAATGATTTTTTTCTTCCATCATGACACAAACATTTTCCAAGATGACAATAGCAGGATTCATCTGACTCATCAGGTATTTGAAAAGGTGGTTCAAGGAGCATGGCTTTTCACATATTAGCTGCACCCACAGAGAACCTTGGGGATGCACTGGAGAACACGTAAAGTAGTGATCCCACTCTCCATCATCAATACAAGGTCTTGGCATAAAATAGGTACATACTTCAATAAAATAAAAAAATATAAGTATATAATAATAATACATTATTATTATTATTATTATTATTATTATTATTATTATTATTATTATTAAATACATATTCTGATGCTTATTGTGATATTCCATCCACACACAGCCTACTGTTCAGCCTAGGACACCTGTAGTACATTGGTTCATGCACAACACATCCAAACATTAGCAAATTACTCTCTTCCCAAATGGTACAGTCTGTGATTTGAAATATATTTAAGGAGAGCCAAAAGACAATATCCTTAACCAGAATTTGGCAATGTTCCCTTGAGCCCGCTGGGAACATTTTTACAATCTTCGTCTATTTATTTTCTGCAAAAAAAGCTGGATAACCTCATTGCCTTGAGTCACAAACACAAACGTATACTGTAGGTTTCATCTCAGACTTTCTAAACTACTGGCAGCAACAGAGGAAATTAAACCTTCAATAACCCCCTCAACAACAGCACAGTTTCAGCGTTGTCAATAACAAGAGTGGCCCAAAGGGTACATTAATGCCATTCATTACTTTGTCACCGCTGGTAACAGCTCAATTGCTGAAGTACATTCCCAGAACTCTAGTTTCTTCCAGTATAACATTGGTCTCATTTCACAATGATTCTGCCAATTTATTCCAGATGCTGCTCATGCTACACTTTAAAAACTCAGACAGGAATCAAGATGCAAAAGGGAAGAAGCATGTGGTAGAATAAAATGGTACACTTTATGGCCACTGGCTCAGGAACATGGTAGAGAAAAGCAAACACACAGGAATCCATTAGTGGAACCCGATTATCTCCTCGCTCTAAAATTAACTGAGTGAAGGGGAGTGCATGTACATGTGTGTTTGTAACAGAAAACGAGAGAGAGAGAGAGAGAGAGAGAGAGAGAGATTTAGCTCTCTATCTTTTTCCCTCCTTCCATTCTTTTTTTTTTTTTTTTTTTAACAAATCTGCTTGTTACAGCACTGAAAGGCAGATGGGGGTGGGAGGTGGATCTGTATGGCTATGTTCCAGCACCAGGCCTAATGTAGCTGCTGGTAGTCATGTACGATGGAAGAGGGACATAGTGGACAGTTACACAGTGTCTTCATGAGTCAACATTTCTATTTAAACCTTAGTCATCTCCTAACGTATGCCTCCACTACATCCTTCACATTACAACCCCCTACTCAGTCACCCTTTTCCTCCCTTTGTGTGTTATGCTTTACAAGAGCTTCTGTAATTTCCTGAATCCTGGGGATAGGTCTGCCACTACTTTTCTTTAGAAGTCTGAACTGGAGTGAGCAGAGGCTTGGCAGACATTTTTTGATAAACACCTAATAAGTTAAGGACAGCTGAGCATACCTGTAGTCCTTCAGCTACATTTTTGTCAAATATGGCTATACCCAAGTGCATTCATAGGGCAATTGCTTTCTTCGAATAACATTTTTCTGTGTGAAGGATGTGTTGCAACAAATACTGAAATCTCCAACACTGTCTGACTGTGTTTTGTTATGACTCAGTATATACAAAATAAATGTTTCCATGTTTAAGAACTGAGAGCATATAATAATAATAAACCGATATATCGGCTGCTGTTATTTATTTATTTATTTTTTGTATCCATATGGGCCTGTTGCATTGACCGATATGTTCTTTTTCTCTGCCACAATTTACTGACAGACAAAGTTCATGTCACTGACATGTTCTTGGAGAGATTGTTTCCACACTGTTTAGAAATATTTATTAGCCTGTCACAATTTTTATTTTGTAATTGTAAGCATAGAATTATTCTGACATTTGAAAGAGAAAAAAAATCACTATCAGCTCCAAATATTGGCTTATAAATATTGGTGGCCTGTATTAGTCATTGGCTAAGGCTCATCCCCTAAAAAATCCATATCGGTCAACCACTACCATATAGCAATTAAATAACATTTTCATTTGTCATGTATGTGAGACTTTGCTCGACTCTTTACCACATACCTCTTTAACTTTTCTTTTTTTAGTCTGAGTGATCAAACAGCTATTCTATTAATTTACTGATCAATCAAAACAAACATAACTGCACAAAACTATCTTTGGATAAATTCAGTGTGATCTGTATATATAATTATCTCATTTAATGCAAAAAGAGAGGTTTCATTAAATGCATCTGGTTTATTCAAAAATGTTTAGATTGATCATTGCTGTTAAATGAAAGAACTACATGCACCACACATAGGCCCCCGCTCATTGCTAATGACACAAACCACACACACACACACACACACACACACACACACACACACACACACACACACACACACACACACACACACACACACACACATTGTCTTTGCATTTTCAACACTATTAAATCTATGCCAACATGTGCAGGTTCCTCATGACACTGGGAGTTTTCAAATTTTTACGGGTCACCTTTAGTTTCACAACCAGCAGCAAGTACATCAATCAGCAAAATGCACTGGATGCTACAGAGCTGAATAGAGGTAGATCAATATATAGATTTTTTTCAACATCAACCATCTGCCTTGTTTTTTTTTTTTGTTTAAATATTAGATCAGTAGTAAAAACAGGCACATATGTGGCAACATTTGAAGTTCAATAAATGCTAAACAGTGCTATGTGTAATTTCATTTACATTGCTGCATAAAAATGTTAATTATTATATTATATGTTTCAATTAATGATAGACTGATATACAGCTCTACATTTACATTTTTCTTGTATTAGTATCAGTCTGTTACATTGGCTGTTACAGTATGTTCTTTTTTCCCTAACACAATTTACTGAGAGGCAAAGCTCTAGGCACCTCCATGTTCTTGGAGATATTGCTGTTGACACTGGAAAAAAAAGATTTTTAACTGTCAAAATTTTTATTTTAGAATTATAAGTAAAGAAGATTTTGTGACATTTGTTATCATTGGACAGAGAGAAAAAAAATAAGTAGTTTCAATTGTATTTTCTGGTCAATGTGCTTTAAAAAAAAGTTTTTAAATGACATCTTGGCTTAAAAAATCTGCAGATATCAGCTATGAACTGACCAAATAATAATAATAAAAAACTTAAATAAATGACATTATTTGTGAATCACAAAAGGAACATATGACCATGTTGATTCTTTTTATTTGACTTGAGATTTGGTCTAAATGTCTGCTTGATGAAGTCTTCTATGGAGCTGATGCACCAACAAACTTCAGTATTACACAACGAGAGCATAATCAGAGAGTGTGTTCAATTTGTAACGCAGTGAAATAAATTATGAGTGAATTAAAGGATGCTGACAGTTTTATTAGGACTAATACCACAGAGTAATCCAGCCAGCCAACCCTCTTGTGGTGTAATCTTCAGTGTAAACCTTCATGGGCAGGTCTCCTTATACGACACTAAAGCCCATTCCTCACCATAACAGTAATCCCACTAAGGCTCTTAGAGAAGTTAAATTATTTCAGAATGAAAGGAGAGGCTTTATGACTGTAGACGACTCACTGAGGAAGATGGCTAATAAATAAACATCTCACAAATCCTCTTAGGAACTTGGGAAGATACTGAACCAACAGCAAAGATGCTCTATAATCTGTTCAGTCTATCCAACAGATTTCAGGAGCACTTTCGTTCACTCTCACTTCCAGGTGGAAAAGAAAAGTGCATTTGACCTGAACCATATCTCCAGCTGGGACGTTATGACTCATCCTCCACCCTCCTCCTCTTTTTTTATTCCCTTCACACACACACACACACACACTCACAGACGTACACACACACGTACACCAATAACACTAACCATCTTTCACACACAAGTGTACACATTCCAGCATTAATTCATAGCAGTGAAAAAGAGTTAGTGAGAAATCAACCATCAATTTCATGAGTCTGCTGTAAGTCGTGATGCAGGAGGAGCCAGTGGCCCATTGATCTGTCTCTATGTGCAAGAGACTTTAACTATCTCTTCTCTAGCTATAGATGAAGACAAATGCCAATAGGATGACCCCATATCTCTCATTAGTACGCACTGTATCACACTCACCTATGGCCAATGATATATCAAAGTTATCTCTGTTGATTGGTTAAATATCCCAAACTGTACAGCTTATCCTCCTACATTTACATGCTAATATACAAAAAAGTATTTAAATAATCAAGGATAATTCACTAAATAGATATTGATGTTTGACATTGATTGAATCCTAAACCCCTTTTAGTGGGACAATTCTGTGCTCTATTCAGTGACTCCCATACAGACAAAATGGGACAGAGGACAGCAACTGAATATGCATGAGTCCATCCTGCTCAAGAGCACTACAACTCCTCATGAGGATGGATGCAAGCTGATTTCTACATCTGATAAATGAAACCACATAGGATACGGTGAAGGAAATGATTATTATCCATTTTTGTTATTTATTGATTGATTTATCATTGGAACAGGGCAAAGGCCTATATAATATTTCTCATATCAGATACAGGCCCAGACTTGACGCAGCGACCAAAATGTAAACCAACTACCAAGGAAGTCTATTATATTTATGTCCCATGTGAACTTCCATTCATATCTGATTACAGCATTTGCATTTCAGATCCTTTTACTATCACTGCATTTTTGTGGACGTTGTGTGCCATTACTCTTGTTGACACAGGACATTGCTGGAGGATGCATTTGCAAATTAAACCTGCCCTAGATAAGGGTACGTGTCAGCAATATGGAGATAAGAGCGAAATTGTTGTCATATATGATGTCGAGATGAATACAAAAATAAATAAAATACAACACAGTCCCAAAGTCATGTCGACATTCAGGGGAAAATGTGCAGTTAAATTGGAATGCGCAATCGTTTTGGATAATTCGTGTTCTTACCTCGACGTTTTCCAACACGCAATAGGACAATACAGCCATTAATATAGGTATTGCGGTATGTCCCATTTTCTCTCCTCCTTTTGTGTGGCTTTATCACGAAGTTGCTATTCTAAAATAACTGACTCCAACATAAGCTGTCTGGTTACATCAGTTGAAAGTGATGGATACTGGTTTCCTTCGATAGCTCCTGCGTCTGCGTCCTGTGCGCTCGTGCCAGCGGGCTCTCCAATGGCAGCCTGGGCTTTTATGAGGATGAAGTCTGACAGAACCAAGCCCTGTTTCTGCGGGTATTTTATCACAGACATTTACTCGAGACTTCCCCCACTGTGGCTTAGTAGAGAGAGACATCTGGTGGTGACGGATCACAAATACAGAGAAGGAAGACCAGGGCACAGCGTCTTCAAATGGACAGTAGAGGGAATGCATATGATGATAATACAATAAAAAAAAAAAAAAACAGTAAAATTCAATTTACTTCAAATATGCAACAAAAAAAAAAACAATCCCACTGCCCCCACTAGTGAAAACAAAACAAAATAAATAAATAAATAACATGTACATGAAAAACAAAACAAAACGTGGCTTCATTTGCATTTTCGAAAAGGAGTGGGAGGAAATAAACCGTATTTAATCCAACCCCTTCTCCACAAAGCAGTCTATGATTTAACCCCCTATCAATATAATATATGAAAAAATCAAGTCCTTTGGATCAACTCACCTCACTTATCGTCTTCACATGCACACACCTATTCACACAGTACAAACTTAATTTGACATACCAAGAATGTAAGAAAAAAATAAAGAAATAAATACAATTATATATATATATATACATATGTATATATATATATATATATATATATATATATATATATATATATATATATATATATATATATATATATATATATATACATATATATATACAGATATACAGACAAAGGGAAACCCTTGAAGTCTATGCAAAATAAATACACAATAGAGTAAACAATGTGACAAAGTGAGAAGAACAAACAAAACAAAAACATGAACATGAACAAATCCACACACTGCACAACAAATAGTAATGATGATAATCATAATAATAGTAAAATAAACAGATTAAATAAAAAAACAAACCCAACAAATAAACAAAACCAACAAGTTTTCAGAGAAGGCCTCTCGCCCCTATTTTGTGCCAATTGTAAATTTCTATGACAACCTGTTCTTGAATAAGAGCCAATGTGATTTTGACCTTTCTGCTGAATGTGGCCTTGACCTTTGACCTTTTCAAATTTTGATAATTTCATTATTGATTAAGTTATAGCATGATATATCTATGCTTGACACACAAACAGCGTTACAGAAGTTAATTTTGCAACATGTCACCTCTGACCTCCAGAGATCTCAAAAACTATTGGTTGTAGGTGATAACAGATACACTACACCACATTTATGGGAATTGTAGAAATATTCATTCTGCATCATTTGGTACCAATCTGAAAGTTCTGTGACCCTCCATTCTTGAGTTATAACCGATAATGTGATTTTGACCTTTATTCTAAATGCGACCTTGACCTTTGACATTTACTCAAATGGATGATTGCATCTAATGCACATTAGCTATATGTATATGCCCATGTGATTCTATGGTGATATCCCAAGTAATCATTGAGTTGTAGCAGGATATGTCTCTGCGGACACACATACACACACACACACACTGATTACAATCTCTCCCAACCAATGTTGGGCGAGATTAACAAACAGACAAAGAACGAACACAAGAACAAACAGTTCCATGTCTTCATAGTCAAACACCCTCAGTTTATAATGTGTATAAATCATCTGTTTAAACATCTTTTTAAATTGGCTGATGTTTGGACATTCCTTGAGCTTCACCATAAGACTGTTCCATTCTTTTACTGAAACAAAAAACTTCTTGTTCTCACTTTTAAAGTTTTAAACTGATGTTGTCGTCTTAATTCATAGTAAGAAACAGACACACAGCACGTGCGTGATATTAAACACTACATTCCTTTTACCAGTTATTGGGAATTGTTGACAGTTTGAAGTCAAATATAACCAAAATACAGTCAAAACCAACAGGCTACAGACAATGTACATAATATACTAAAAAGACAGCCGTTATTAGAAGAGGTGAAATCATTACATTTTAAGAGAATTTATGGCATATTTTAATGGATATGAATTAAAATACATTTTGAAGTTAGACAAAAACAATCTTTAATAAGTCATGTTTCTGAATAAAATAATAAAAAAAAGATTGACTATAAATTGTATTTTGGAATATGTGTGATCAAGATCAAAATATATATTTATGTTCTCATATGTACTGTCAGTTCTGTTGGTTCTTTTTGAAAAAAAAAAGTCATTTGTAAGAATACACTGGTCTGTAAAATGCTTCCAATAAAAGTAGTTCAACTTTACAAAATTGCAAACACTAATACAAAAAAATAACTCAAAAGTGTTCCTTGGTTGTATCAATTTACAGTCTTTGGTCAAAATAAGAATTTCTGAGAATTACTGAAAGAATGGGTTTTATTAAAGAGGAATGTTGATCTCAGAGTTCCCAGATCTACTTCAAAGCAGTGTCTGCTCTTTATAATATATTCAATTTTCAGGATCTGTCCAGTGGAACATTTATAAATTCATTGTATAAATGTACATCAAACAAAATTCAGTATATGTATGATAACATACCATCATATACAGATCTTAGGGGGAAAAAATCCAAACACACCACTGCAATTTTCTGTTGAATCAGCATGTATGACAACCATTCCATTCCCATGTCTGTGGAATTCCAACACAAACACACCTTATTCTACTCAATAAACACCTGAGCTGTGTTTTATTTAAGACAAGTATAAAACCTATTACTGTGGAGATCACTATTTTCTCATAATAGAACTAGCTGGGCGGGAAAAACAGTGCTATTAGTACTGTAAGAGTAATTAAAATCAAAACTAACTATTGAAAACTACTGGACTTCTGCTCTGACAATGTTCCCAAACTCTCAGGACTGGTTGTCCTCAAGACAGGACAGGACAATGGTAACAACTGGTCTGTCCAGCCCAATCTCCAGACCTGAACCCACTTTGAAAATGTCTAGAGGAACACGGATGATCACAAGCCATGGAACATAAAACTCCTTTAATTTCTCTACCAGGAGCTGCATAAGATCATCCAACAGCAATGGAGGAAGAGACAAGACATATGAAAGCTGTCATTTAAAATCAAGGTTATTCCATCAAATATTTATTTCTGAACTATACGTAACTATAAGAACGGTGAGATTCAGAAAGGATATGAACTGGTTTTCTATGCATTATTTGAGGTCTGAAAACACCTGCACATTTCTGTTATTTAGATAATTCAGATTTGGATTAAGTTACTTATCCCCTAGGGTAATTTCAGTTCACAGTCATGTGTTACAGCAAGACAAGACACTGAACAGACGTTCCACAATCCACAATACATCTCAAATTAGGTCGGATCTGTCAATGCTCCAGACAGCTGAATGGTTCGACAATAAAGTGTAACAGTGACAAAGTGCAATAAGTAACAATAAATACATAAGATACATTAAATCATAAAAAATATGAAAAACAATATCTATGAAATACTTTAAACATCACTGTTATTTCTATTTAAAAGACTGATAGCAGAGAGAACAAGGCAGTCAGACAGCAGACCTCTGCCAAGGGTTGATGTGGCGTCATATGACATCAAAACATGATGTGATTGAGCCATAGTTGTTGACCTATCTGATGTCTGAAGGTGAGACGATGTGAATGCAAAAATCTGCAAGATTCTATCTTGTCTGAATCCTGAGATATTACCAGTAATGTGTTTTACTGTGACCTTGACCTTTGACCTTCATTACTCAACACCTAATGGGTTCTTCCTTGACCCATTATCTATTATTCCTGAAAGTTTCATCAAAATCCGTTCAGAAGTTTTTGCATAATGCTGCTGACAGTCAGACGGACAGACAAACAGACCCGAATGGAATACTTCCTTGGTGGAGGCAATAAAAGAATTTGTCTTCCTACTGGAAGTGGGATAACACCTCCTAGAGGGCTTCAAGGTAAACATGTTATTCAGTACATGGTCGGGGTATACAACAGGGGTCTCAAACTCATTTTCTTTAGGGGCCACATTCTGCACTGCATGAAACTAGCACTGTTCTGGGTGTGCCAGCCTGTGCTACCCTTTGCTGTGGCAGGAAACTAGTGCTCTTAGTAACAGAAGAAATATATATATATATATATATATATATATATATATAGCTCTTCAGTCCAGGGGCTGCATTGGAACATTTGGTGGGCTGCATTTGGCACCTGGGCTGCATGTTTGAGACCTCTGGTATACAATAATACTCCTAGCTTTGTGGAGCAACTGTGAATGTAAATCAGTAGTCTGCACACCCATGACCCGAGCACAAGTTTTCACTTCGCTGAACAAGCTGTTTTTGTTTTTGACTGACAGCTCATGAAACCATGATATAAAATAAAAGGTTAAAAGACTCTCAATAAAGAATGATAAAAGGCACATAAAATAGGTTTGTCCAGGGTGTACACAACCTTTGCCCACTGTAGCTGGAATAGACCACCAGTGACCCCCATGAGCCTAGTGAAGATAAAACAGCGAGTGAGTGAGTGAGTGAGTGAGTGAGTGAGTTTTTATTCTATTCTATTCTATTCTATTCTATTCTATTCTATTCTATTCTATTCTATTCTATTCTATTCTATTCTAAAAAAACGTTTCGTCAATAAAACCAGTTAATTTGATCAATGACAATGGAGACACTTGTTTTTATGTTCAGCTATTTATATACCTACTTGCATTTTTTCTGTTTCTGATATAGTAACCCTGAACATCTGAACACATATGAACATCTATTTAATCAGCAAATAAAATATAAGAAGATGCATGATTTACATTGAGAAAATTCAAAATGAGGAGGGTCATATTAAAATGGGTATAATCACTTAAGAAAGGTTAAATATAAAGATACATTTGTTTAGGAACTATCACAGAAGTAATACCTGGTGTTCCCTGCCATGGGCTGGAACACCTTCATGTGACCTGTCTATGGACCCACCATGACGCAATTACGCATAGTTATTGTGGGCGTGGTCTCCGTAGGTGTGTGAGGAAGAGCTCAAACCCAGGTGATTCCTCTTAACATTAACAACGTTCGACACTACAGGAAGATCAACTGTCATTTGTTTTTTTTTCTTCTTACAAACATTCGCATTATTGTTGTTGTCCCGCGGTTTATCTTTACAGTTCTGTTGGAGAAGTTCTACTGGGAAAACAGGAACAAGTTTGTTGTATTGGACTTCTGCTACAGGGTTCCTTAACCATGTATTCCGCCAGATATGACTACGGCGTAAGTTTTTTTCTAACTGCAGAACGTGTTAAGTCTATCATTGATGTTAATATACAACATTAAGGACACGAACTAGTGTGTGTTGTTTGTTTTCCTGTGAATATATTATTACTTTATCAGTACATGACCTAATGTTTGCTTTAGTGTTATTCTGCAGTACACTAACACTCAGGCCTACTTTCTTAACTGACATATTTATCATGCATGTCATATTTTATCAATTCTTCTCTGGCTATTTTTCATCCTGGTGTCAACACACTTATTTAGCATGTTAGGTTTACTGTCCTATGCATAAAAATGATTAAAGTAGGACATCCTGACACGAGACAAATCACTTGTAGTGTTTCTTATTCTGATGTATGGGTGTCATTTTCAAAAGAGAGACCTAATGTGAATTACATTGCATACAGTATGATGTCTAAATGAGTATAAAAGTAAATATAAAGTAAGACAAATGCATAATATCTTGAGGGGTTCCTCAGAAGGAAAAGTGATTTCAGTGAATAATGTACTTTTTAGTTAATGTGCTTTTAGTAGAATCCTTAAAAAATATCCAGAAAACTATAGTCCTTTTTAAGCTGCATGTAGTTTTAATTTGTTAATTCAAGTTAAAGTAGTTTTTAACTTATTATGTTTCATTCCATTAATTGAAATCTAAACTCTATAGCTGTTTGGCCAAACACACGACCTGTGTGTCTGAGTTAAAATAATTTGTACACCTGCACATTTATTTATCTTAGGAACATTTTGTGTTTGTAGCTTTGATTCATTTTATATAGTTTCCCCCCCCCCCCCTTATTTCATTTGTCTCCAGAAGACACACATTTGCAGTATACAGTGTTGCTGCCTACACTACAGGTTGCTCATAGTGGTTTTCTCGTTTTCGGAAACAACCACAGGCATATTTCATGGTAACACAGTTAATTATTATTGATTGAAAAAAAAAAAATCCCTGAAACTGCATGTTTGAAAAATATGTGAACTGTTGACCATATGAAATTAAGATTTATGCATGCAGGTTATTCACTTTTATTTTCAGTACAGGCTACAGAGAGTATGCTGCTGACTGGGTAGTTAGAGTTTATAGCTCAAACCTCATATATTTCAGTGTCAAAATTCCATTATTATTCAAATTTTTTGGTTGAAAATACAGGCGAACGTAAAGAAGTTGACCTGGGTACCACAGTAATTCAACTTGTACAGACAGCAAATATATGGATGATATTTTTTTTAAACGTTGATATATTTTTTCCCTTTTACTCTTGAATCTGAAACTGTGCTGTATAATTGAGAACGTTCAATATCCCACAGACACTTGAGGTGAGGTCAGCCGTGGATGTTATGTAGGTGGGGAATACGATGATTAATGTAGGCAGTCGGTTTCTGCTTGTGTGGTGACTCAGCAGAGCTTTTTTGTTGTTGTTGTTTTTAAGATGAGGCTGTTCTGTTCTGTTATATTTCAGACTATATTTTGAAATAAGTTAGGTTGAAACCAAACTGAAGTAAAAGCCGTATTAATGTTGCATCTTTTACTTTTGGCTCCACTGATTTAAGTATAAAAACAGACTTCAGAACAGAACTTAGACCAAGTTTAATCTTTAACTATTTAGCCATGTTGTGTTAGTTTACTCACACACGCTTTGACCTTAAAGAGGGCTTTACAGTCTCAGCCACTGTACAGTATCTATTATGAATGCACTCCACTTAAGCTGCTCTTCATCCAACTGTGAAGAGAATTCAGCAGGGATGATTTGTTCAGTACCTTTTGCATAGCTCCATTTGAGCAGCGGGGTGGAGTTTGTATTGCTATTAAATGTCTGCTTAGGGCTACTGCCAGGTAAGGGAGATTTGTAGGCACAGTTCATTTTGAGGCTGCTGAAGTCCAAAGCACACCATTTTCCCTCCAAAATGTGGAGGGTGTCTTGAGTAAAAATGTGTTTCTCTATCATGGCTACATTTCTGTGTTGTTCCAAGTATATTGACAAATTGCTTGAGGTAGTAGGACTGAGGTATAAATGACATTTAAGCTGGTGCAGATAAAGGCTTGGCTCCATTCATGTTCACTGTAGATGCTCACTTTTTGTCTTTGCTTCAATTATTTTATTATTTCAGATTATAATTTTTTTTAAACATTGAAAATCATTTGCAAATGCAGCGCTAAAAAAATACTGCCAAATGCTTCGGTTACAATTATGATTTGGCAGAGAAAAATAAAAAAATAATGAATAGAAAATGCTTGATTATGTAAACCAGAACAGTTTTGTCTGAATCTATACCCACCTTACAACGGCAGAGATGGTAACAGACTGAGGAAAAAGTTGTGAAGTTCTGTCACACAAAGTTCTCAGGGTAAGGCTGTGAAAAAGTGACTCATGGTGTGTGTAGGATGTGTGTCCACCATAGAGCTGATTGTGTTTTTTTGGGGACAGTGTGACAGTGACAGACAGAAATGAACTATTACAGCTTGAAATTCGAATTTTTATAACGCACCTGCAACACCTGTGTGAGTCACCTAAAATTATCTAATAGAATAGAATAGGGTTTATCATTGTCATTATTGCAGGTGGTCTCTCCCAGTCACAGATCACTTACATGTAAATAATAAAATACAGATGTATATTTTTAAAATGTTCATGTTCTCAAAATATGCAATATTTTAATGCATTTCTTCTTTAACATGCTGAAATCTTATCATTTGGAAGCTGATGAGTGTAGCTCCAGTCCTTAGACTTCAATAATATTGTTATTTTGCTGCATAGTGGATATACTTGTGTATACAGTAGTGGAAAAAAATCTCAAATATTATTGTTATAGTATATTAAATATTTGTGGAAAAAGTATTGTTTGTGTTTCAAAAGGTGTGGATGCATCAGAGAGATAGTGACAAAAGGATTTCTGTTTCTTGTTGGCATGAAAAAAAACAAACATGTCATGCCCTGGACGTGTTTCATTATCTCGCTTTAACCTCAACAGAACAGAGCACATGCAGAAGTGAGCACGACATTGACATAACAGTGATTCTCAGTGTTTCATATTACAGATGCATTGGGTATCCAAACAGTCACCAGATAACTAGACTTAACTTTTATAAAGACCAGTTAACTTTTTTTTTAATAGATTAAGGGCTGTTATAGTCAATGATACATTTTCTCTAAATTCATTTTTTTTTTACCAAAAGGAAATTTAGATAAGTATGGAACAAGATATAATTACAAACAACAACCACCTGGCTTCTTTTTAGCTGCTTTTGAACCACACCCAGTGTAGAGATGGCCTAACCCACTTCCCTCCTGACAAACTGGTCAGACTACTTAGAAATACTCTAAGGTTGACTTATGATTTAGATGTTATGTTTAACTGAGTCTTGAGCACAGTTTGTACTTCATCCCTTTTTTTTGTAAAGTACCCATGCTTTTATCACTTTAGCCACTGTCATTATCAGTATTGAAGGACCCTGTTTATTAATAGCGTAGCACACAGAGTTGGGATTCAAAAAAGTGCCACATATAGTTTTGAAATTGGATAGTATTTCTTTCTAGGAATGAGGAATGGGATATGATGAGGAGCATGTAATGGTTTTATTAGGCTGTGATCAGGGTGACTGATAGAGACAGACCCTGGAGCACTTGCTGACCCCATCTCTAATGATTCCCCTCATTCTGGCCCATGATTGCTATTAGAGATTCCAATTAGAAAGCATGTGTGGAAGCCCGAGCTGGGTAAGAATAGGCCTTAATTGCCATGAGTTATCATCTAGACTCATGTAATTGAGCCCCCATCTTAAGGGGCAGCACATCTGACAAATTGATTTAATACTAAAGTGATTTTCCATCCCTAATGGCACCCGGGCTTCTTCACTCATGGGCTACAGGCACTGAATTCATTGTGTGTTGATTACTAACCAGCCTGAAACCTTTCTTTTCAATACGCCCACTTGAGAAAGCTCAACAACAGACACACATACAGTACTGACACACACACACACATACACAAAAAAGTGATTATAATGACTAAAATGTATGCCTTCGTTTTAATGCTATTTCTGGATGTGTTTACCTGTAAATGATCCTGTCACAAACAGGTCTCACTAGTCCACCATCATACATGAGCTGCTTGTCTCAACTTGTCTTTCTGAAAAAATGCTCTAAGATGGCAATAGTAGTACTTTCAATGCATATTTGTTTGTATTAGATAATTATTGAACTTTGATTTATGCAGTTTATTGTCTTCTGGTCTTCAAATAAAGTTTGATTTTCTTTATTTAAGTAAGTTAAGGATGTTTTCCCTCTAAAATTTAAATGTCTTATTTTTTCTCTTTTCCTGCTTCAGGGTCAGAATGGCCAACACGAACAGATTGAATTCTTGAGCAGTAATCAGAAGGCGCCATCAAAATCGAAGACCGGCATCATCATCATCGGGGTTCTTGTGGGGCTTCTCCTCATCGCAGCTGTTGCAGCATTTCTCATCTGGTTATTTCTCTGTAAGCACAATTATTAGCCTTATTCATGACATCATAAACTATAGTAATTGTGATAATATTTAGGTTTCTGTTTTTTAAAGTAAGACAACTATGAAATATTGATGGGCATTTTTTATAATGGTCTATAAGCTATGGTTTTCTTACATTACTTATATTAGTCGCTGCCAAGACAGACCTGACATCAAAAACTGTAAAGTGGATCATTTACACTTCCTCTGAAGGCTCAGTTCTTTGAAATGAAATCGTAAGTCTGGGCTGTTTGGACTTTGTAATTTCCCATTAGTATTAAGAGTTTCTGAAAGCTCTGACATTCTCTTTTAATGATGCAAAGAAGAAAAATGTCGCATGGCACAGCTTCTCTCACTTACACATACAGCATCTGATAGAAAGGCTTGTGAAGTTGCCATAAACAGACTCTTGATTCAACTGGCTGTTAAATTTGCTCATAGAGACAGACTGTCTTCTCTATGTGAGTTCACCGTCAGGCTTTCAAGTCCTGTTTTCAAACCCTGTCTTGTCTTTCATCAGCAGGAGCCATCTGATAACAGTAGTTGATTAACACCCTGTTAACCATGCGTTCTGGAAAACCTAGAAAATTACCAATTTTCCAGCCATGGAAAACGTATGAGAGAGAAAAAAGGTCATATGTCCAGGAAAATGATTTATCCTCATGGCCTTGTCTGCCTAAACTGAGATGGAAATCGGTTTTTGGTGCTTTATTAAAAATGTGCAAATATTTTTAGAGGAAGTGCTGTTGATAAAGTAAGAGAGAAGAGAAAGTTGAACATTGTAGCTCCAGTTTATCAGGCTAATGAAATGTTGCACTGAAATCTATGGGTGTGTTTGCATTATTCTGTGATACATTTGTCGTAATTACTTTTCAACAATAAATTGTAGCTAAGGCAACACAGTGGTTCACAGCAAGAAGGTCCTGGGTTTGATTCCAACATGGGGGTGGGACCTTTCTGTGTGGATTTACATGTTCTCCCTGTGTCTGCATGGGTTGTTTCCAGGTACTCTGGCTTCCTGCCACCATCCAAAGGCATGCACTGATAGGTTAATTGGTTAATCGAAATTGCCCATAGGTGTGAATGTGAGACTGATTGTCTATATGTTCAGCTGTGTGATGAACCAGCAACTTGTCCAGGGTGTACCCAGCCTTCACCCATAAGTAGCTGAAATAGGCTCCATATGACCCTAGAGAGGATAAAGCGGGTTCAGAAAACAAATGAGTATAGACTATAGACTGCTATAGACTGCACATAAAATAAACAGAAACCATGTGGGTAAATGCAAGTCAAAACTGTAGAAAAGAATACTACAAGGAATGAGGGTAGGACAGATTAGTGTATGACATAACTTGTCTCTGTAGTGGTTGAAAATATCCTGGAAAGGCCTGGAAAATAATTTCATGGAGAGAGCAGGAACCCCAATTAACACAAAAACCTCCTCTGTCTCTGTGATTGAAGTTAAAGATGCTGATCCAAACGCCACCATCAGCAAACACCTCCTCCCTACAGAGCAGGTGTTCAGTGGGCACATGACGCTGTCGGGTATACCATATGATGAGAAGTTGGAGGACACCAACAGTCCGGAGTTTGGGAACTTGGCAGAGAAGCTACAGACCATTGTGAGTTCACCTGCAATCCATTTAGTTAATTTTCCATCACTGCCATTGTGTTTGTTAATAAGTATTACACTCGGTTCCATTACCTCTCCAAGGGCTAGTTGTGCATGTTCTTTGGCATTGTAGAAATGCTTTTTATGTATGCCACTACAAGTGCACAGAAACTGCTCAAGGCACTTTTGCGTGGGTGGAATAAAAAACATACATTCCCTTAGTAACTCCCTCAACAGCATCTCCTATTATTGAAGGCTGTGGATATGTTTGTAGCACTACTAAAGAGCACGGTGATGCTAAAATCCCTGCTCAAACCCTGTCAAGTGCACACTGTCTCACTAAAAAGCTACAGAAGTGAGGGTGTTGGGTGAAGATTAGGAGATGAAGTGGTCATCTGGAATATTAGATGAGTAGACGGTTCAGGGTAAAGCTTCATGATGTGCTGGGTTTGCACTTGCATCCAACAAAGAAGAGAGCTTTTAAAGTACATGTTAATATTTACTGGGCTGAAGGTTTAGAGCATGTAGCTCAAAGGAATGAATGCTGGACCAAACTGTCGATGAAGACCTTAAGATAGAAAGGCTTTAAGTTAAATCAGTCATGTTGCAGTTTTTTTTTGTTTTTTTTTTCTCTTTTACCTCTCCCGCAATCCACATTACAGTCCCTGGAAATGGTTTGTGTGTTTTATCCTCTTGATGGGTTAAGAAAATAGCATACTTTATGTCACCAACTCAAAGTTAAAAATGGCCACTTTACAACTATTTTTAATATTTTACCTCATCCCAATTGGACACTTCAGTCCTGTGAACAGCCCTCTGCTCTCCTTTATACAGTATCACATTGGGCTTTTATCACCAAACTTAAGTAAAAAATAAAAAAGCAGATATTCATCCCCTACAGCTAGTTCTCTTCCCTTTTTGATGTACTAAGAGAGAACTTCTGGAAACCCAAAACAGTCTGTTTATAATAGTCAGTAGTAGCTGCTTTTTTATTCCTCACAAAGGGAATTTGCTCTAAATGTAGCTACCATTTAAACATGCATAATGAATGGCGGTGATGTGCATTTAACATTTGTGGCTGTGGCTTTGTCTGACACAGTTCGTAGCTCTCTGTAGCTGAAGGCAATTGACGGTTAATTGAGAATCCCACTGTTGTGTATTTTTCATGAAAGGCATTTTTAGCTTCACATGCTAATTTCTACTTTTTTCTTTAGGCAGACAAGTACAAATCTTTTACACAATCTATTCAGTAAAAATATTTTTTCTCTCTACACAGCTGGGGGATCACTACAAAAAAGATCCAGTCCTTGCAAAATACTATGATAAATCTGTGGTTACTGCATTCAGGTATGGTTGAGATCTTTGATTTATTTTTTCATTCTGCAACACAGTTAGTTAGAATGCCAGCTGCTCTTCACTAAATATAATATGAACCAAGAGCTGTGCTCCACTGACCTCTGTGGATCCATGTAATAATATATACACTGCACTATATTGAATTATGTTTTTCTGGACAAACAGCAGCCATAAAGAGCCACTGTTGGTGCCCTTTTTTCTGATACTGTGAGACAGGGTTGGTCAATCCAACCTAAAGATCATATCACACAGTCAATTATTATTTAAATAATAAACTCTCCGTCTTCTTAATTCGTATTAAAATTTTATTGCAATACAAATTTCTCAATTTGTTTAACTAAAACACACTAGTTGCTTTTCCATTGGACATATGTGCAAAACTGGACAGATAGTTATTAAATATAAAAAAACCAGAATCATTAAATCACAAATATGATTTATTTATGGCAAGATGACTTGAGACGTCATTCCATGAACATGGCGATGGACGTAAATATCATGCTTCACAGATATATCTGTTATTATTACACATTACCTTTTTATCCCATACTAAATGTAAAAAATATTGGGTTTCCTGGTGTATCCACACATGTGCCATGTTTCTTTTAAAAACCTTCTTCTTTGTTGTAATGTCTGTCAACATCCAGTTGACTGTAGCTGTGAAAAAAGGTTCTTATGTTGAAGCCAGTGCCAAAAGCTTTAATTGAAAAATTAGGGTTTTGTGGAAACTATAATTATAATATATAATTACTATAGGTACATTTCTATTCACAGGTTATATTTACACACTTTGAGGGTCAAAGTAAACACAAGAATCCTCTACCTTAGCTGACTTAACCAAAAAATGTTTATCTTGTATAATAACACAATACATGTCTAATATTATATTCCGCTGATCTATCTATCCATGAGTTCTATCTGTATGTAACCAAGATCAAACATCTGGTCACAGGTCTGTATTCTCATGGACCATGACTTATTATGTGCCAGTGCATTAACATGATTGAACCCACTGTCAAAACTAACTCGCAAGCAAACGTGTTTAGTGCTTACAGACTAAAGAATCACTATAAATGGACTTGCATAAACTTTCAAGCATAGCAGCATTAATACTCCAATCTATGGGCCAAAATATATTACAATGCAGATGATAGAATACTGTTTTTTTAATTGACTATGTGATCTAATCTGTATAGTTGTCTGTGTATAGCAGGGGTGTTGAACTTGTGTTAGTTCAGGGGCCACATACAGCCGCATTTGATCTCAACAGGGCTTGACATGTATAATCTATAAAAGTCAACTCCAGGTTTTTCTCATCTACATATACCAACTATTCTTTAAGAAATGTGAGTAACATGAACAACCATGAAAAAAAACCCTTAACAAAAATAAGTGCAGTTTGACTAATATCTCACTTTAACATTTAAACACAGATGAGTGGATCTATAAATGGACAAACCATTTAGTAAGATGCAGAATATTATTAAAATTAGACATTTCAGGGTCTTCATATTGTTTGCTAGCCGAGATGCCCCGAGCAGCTACTACTGCCATAGTAGTCCAGTTATGCTCAATTTAAATTTTGGCTAGATTTCCATGAAACTGTCAGACGAATCACAGTGAAGTATAGAGTCAGAGGGCGGGCGTAACAAAGTAATGCTGCAACAATACGTAGAGAAGCATCCGGAAGCAACCGTAGAAGAAGAACAAGAGTGACAATAGATGGCTGTTGACTGGGTGGCGATTTTCCTTTTACGAAGAATGTGAGAAAACGCCAGCAATCTTTTTACAGAAGTGACAGCGGTCATTAAGTTCCATAATCCCCAATTTTGTTTAGTCATTTGTAACTTTCTCCCGACTCCTCCGGAAACTTTCCAGCGCTCTAACTACGTCATCCTAAAGATTACGCTGATTGGTTGTAGTACCATTTATCGCATCCATCTATACAGAGGATTTGAAAGACAACCTTTTAGCCCTCCTCTCCTGACTATGAAGCACGACTAGACACATGCATGTAATGAATGGGGATAGTGTGGCTAGGCTAATTGTTTGCAATATTGTAAAGGTTTTTATGTCATTTTACATTTTGACATTAAAGCAAAGACAAACTAAACCAAAAATTGTCTGTATGTGGAACCTGAAATAAAATTATTTTAACATAATTGACTGTTATCTGTTTATATTTTATATTTCACAAATTCATCCTGTGGGCTGGTTTTGGCCCATAGGCTGCATGTTTGTTTTTGTTTACTTGTTTGTTTGTTTCTACTCTGTATGTGTATATAAATCTATAAACACACACATTTGGTACTGAAGTTTTGACATTTACTTACTGGCATAAAGGGGAGCATACTGTATGTGAAGTTAAGGTCAGTCACACTACAGGGTGGTCACAACACTCAGCCTTTACTCTGTTTTTTGCAATTTAGTCAGAAGTTAACATCATTCAATGTTCTACACAACACATTTTTCTTACGCTTCCTTAATTTCTCTCTCTTCTCTGTTGTCTCCAGTGAAGGTATAATGGCCTACTACTGGTCAGAGTTTAAGGTTCCACATGAAGACCTTGACATTTTGCCAGAGATCTCAGAGGAACGAGTGTCAGAAGCACTAGAAGGTGTCATTAATGAAAAACGCAGCAGTCAAAACCCCAGTGCATTGAGCATCAGCGAAGTCACTGCCACATGTAGGTACCACTGTCCCATCACCGTGGGGTTGGGGTGGGGGTTCATACCAGGGGTCAGAAGACCATGGTTCAGTGGGTCTTCTCTAAGCCTGGTTCCAGTTTGTGACATTTCGCAATCAGCAGAAATAAAGCACTGTGAATACAGATGTAAAAAGGTCATTGTCAACTCCTATCAGCATTGGTATTCTGTTTTCTTTCCATTTGTATGATAGGAGCTCTGTCTGAGTTGTGCTGATAAGATGATAGCAGATAAGCCAGAGCTCTCTGCTTGTGCTGCATTTGAGATTGCACATTTTATGCTCCTTGGATCCTCTAATGATATTAACTAGGCCTTAGCCTGGCTCGAGATGGCCATTTTTCTTCCTTCTGTCTTCTCAGCATTCACATTGCATTTGTCCACATCCTGGCCACCAGCCAAAAGCCGGCCCTGTGACTCAGTGGTTTTTGGTTCTCTTTAAAATGATTTCTGTGGGTATGATTTGATGTTGCTGTCCCAGATAGTTAGACAGAGATGTATGGGTTGCTGCTGTAGGGCAAGGTGAGATGGAGCAGAAAGAGCTACACACCATCACAGGTTCCCTTAACCGCAGGGAAATGGAACAGAAAATGTGCAACCCAAATATTTTAGGCTCATGCATCAAATTCTATCAACCTCCCAACTTTAGTGACCCATTCTTACCTTTCCTCCTGTTTTTCTGCCAACCCCCCCACCCCTCTTCTTTCCCTGTCTCCAGTCACAGATCCTCGTATGGCCAGAAACCCCAGAGCCAGTGAGTACAGCTTGTCCCATTTCAATCACTCGCAGCTGTAATTTTCCAGGTGGCTAGATGCTCACCCTCCTGCCCATCTGTACTGAATGGCTGCACTGGCCTGGACTGTACCACGTTCTGCTCCAGTCACAGATTGATAACCTTGTTTTAGGCCAGGCTACAAAGTCCACCATACCTGGCACTTTTTATGGGCAGAGTTTGATGATTTATTATCTCAAGATGATTATACTACTTTATATTGCTGCAGTGACTATTCACTACAATACTGTCCACTTTTTTATAAATTTGGTCAGTATTGTGTTCAAATGCATTTTTGGTAGATTTCCACTATAAGATCATGTTCCCATTTTATATTCACTTTTTGTTTAAAGATGAATGTTGTGTTTCAGATGAATGCTTCTACCGTTTGGAAGCTGACGAAACTGAGAAAACATTTACATCTCCAGGATACCCCGAACTCTACCCTCCTAAGTCCCGGTGTCAGTGGCAAATTCGAGCTTCAGTAGAAAACGTTATATCTGTGCGTTTCCCTTTTTTCCACATTGAGGATGACTGCACAAATGACTTTGTTTCTATCTATGACTCCTTGAGTCCAGATGACTCTCAGGTCATCACAGAGTAAGTCGCAGGACACAGTGTGTGAGACACATGCTGCACACATGGCTTTTAAATCTTTTTCCTTAACATCTTTTTACTCTTAGAACATATATCAGTGTTGCATGCATTTAAGACATTCTGTTAGAAGATCTGTTTTAACAAAGAAAATAAAACGGTAAACGATTTACGTCTGTTCTTTAAGGTAAACAAAATTCTGAAAAAAAAAATCCCCTTCTTACTCTGTGCTAAACCTTGGTAATATTTGTTTGATAGGGAGCAGCCAACATAGTTTTTCATTTATTTAGCCTTGAAGATCAGAGAGAAGAAAAATATTCTTTATGATTCCCAAAGGACAAACTACAAATCACTTTGTCTGAAATGTTGTGGAGGGATTTAGGAGTAAAAGGTGTTTTGATGTGGGTGGAAAACATGTTCCACTTCATTCCTTTGACTGGATTTGTGATTACAACTTTTTTTTTCTCCCCTTTTTGGCCCTGAAGCCTTTAGCACTGCACATCCCATTTTATTGTTAACTTTTCAGACCTCAGTGAGATTGAGTTGGCTCAAAAAGACCTCTTCTTCCAAATCTGTGGAGGCTGCCAACCTGAGTCCTGCTACACCACTGTGTGTAATTGCACTTTTTCAATGAGGGACTGGCATGATTTTAAAACTACAGGCTCCTGAATGCAACCTCACTTGTAGTAGGCAATTTTAAACTCAGAATCCATTGCCAAACAAATATGCGTTACCAAGTGATGCATAAAAATTTTATAATGCTATTGAGCGATCAGCTTTATCCAAGGTGACATGGGGTTTATGAGAGCCATAATATAATACTCTATAATGACATTATTCTACAGGAGTGAGATGTATTACTGTTCTTGCAGCGTCATTCACACCTCCACAACTCTGCCGCCAGCAGTGTTGAAAGTTTTTACTAATGGACCTAATGTTTGACTTTGAAACTCCACCTAAGCAATTTCTCTCTGGTGTTGGCACATCTCTCCTTATTTATCTCTTTCTCTTGCTTTCTCCGCTTATCTATTGATTTCTTTTCAAATTATTTTTGTACATCATTTTAAAGTTGTTTGCTGAATTGATATTTTAGAGTGCTTCTGACTAAAAAGAATTACACCATAAGTATTGCACATCCTAACAGACAAGTGCAAATCTATTCAGAAAGTGCATCAGAAACTCAGCTTATGCTTCATGGTGTGTTACACCCACACACATAGAGACACACAGACATTTTATAAGTTATAATTAAGCTACATCTGATTTTTGTAATGCGTTGCGGTTTCTCTCCCATCAGAAAGTGCGGTCAGAGGCCTCCAACAAACCCTCTGGAGGTGCTGTCATCTGGTAATATCATGTTGATCAACATGATTACTGACAGTCAGAAGCAAAGGCCTGGTTTTCAGGCTGTGTATAAAGTTCTGCGCAAGACTACAGGTAATCAAATAGACATTTCCAGATTTTGCTTTATGCCGTTACCACCTTGTTGTAAACATCATTTAAGATTGATAGGTGTTTTTTACATAAATCCTGTAAAAATTTAAGACTGGGCTTATAAATAACTCATAAATAGGTTATAATTTATTGACATAGCATTCATTATTAAGCTTTCACAGCACAGGAGGAAAAAAGTAACTCACCTGTTGCTTGCCAACTAGTGAGTCCATATTTACTGACTTGTTTTGTCTCAGATGTAATTGCTTGTTTCACCATCAGCCATTTATAACAATCGGCTTCATTTAATAAGTATTTAACCACATTTAGCATTTATTAATACTTAAAAAGATGTGTTTCAAATGAACAAATTCATATACTAAGGCTTTAATTATTTAGCTTTGTTTACTTTATACACATACTCAATGTTTTATACCTTTTAATAAAGTTGCCAGCTATAAATGGAAACCACTCATTTCATCAGTACAGTAATTCACAAGATAGTGAGCTGAAACCCACAAGTGTTGACGATCTAATTATTAACCTTATTATACGTAATTTCTAAACAATTTACAAGGGTTTCTCTGTGAAGTCGTGCTGAATTTTTATTTGGTATGTCTTTATTTTTCTAGTTATAAAGTGCGGAGGTGTCCTTTCTGACAAAACTGGAGTCCTTACTTCCCCACTGCACCCCAGCTTTTACCCTCCTTCCATGGACTGCAGGTGGACCATCAAGGTTTGTGCCACTGCTCCTCTCCCTGCCCCCCTCCTCTACCTGAAAACCCTCTCCTCTTCTCCTCCTCCTCCACCACCATCTTTAGCCTGCCATGAGAGGAATGCTGAGGCAGCACTAGAGAAGCCAAGCTGTTCAGTACCTCTTCTATCTTCATCTGTCAGGCTGCTGTTGCTGCCGCAGCCACAGCCAGGCTGCGGGTGTGTTGTTTTGGTTTTGTCTCTGTATGTGTTGTGTGTAGTGTGTGCTGTGTACATGCCTGTTAGGATGTGATGCAGCTTGAGTGTTTCCGTATTCAGCACACAATACACACCTATGCACAATACCTGTGTGTGTGTGTGTGTGTGTAGGGTGAGGAGTGACATGCATGGCAAATAAGGTTGTGATGAACTAATCACCTCTTCCTCTGTGCTGTAGGTTCCTGCTGGTAACAAAGTACGGGTAAAATTCACCATGTTCCGCATGAAAGAACCTGGAGTGGACGTCTTTTCTTGTCACAAAGACTATGTGGAGGTTATGGGTCACAAGTAAGCATTAAAACACCATTTGTGTGTGTGTGTTTTTCTTGCTGGCTGTGAGTAAATGGAAATTACGGTTCATTTTATTGGTTTATTTCAAAGTAGATTTGATTTCTTAATCTGTACCATCAGTAAAACATGTTGTTCTTTTCAAGTAATAAAAACTGAAAGCTCTAGCTTGGCAAAAAACTGAAAATATCTCACTGGCATTAATGAGGGTGAAACAAACCCAAGAGCCAAGTTACCTGCAGACATCCATTAGTTAATAAACCTACTCCTGATTCTGCATAAAGACACGCCATGTGCCATAGTTGTTTCCACATAGTAATTCATTCATGTTTTATCAGCATTTTTAGTGCATTGTTTTTTGTTGATTTATTAACACACACACACACACACACACACCCAAATAGCAATATTAATTGAAATTTGCAATGAATCATCGGTCTTTTCCATCAGGTACTGTGGAGAGTTGTCCTCTTTGGCTTTGACTAGCATCAACAACGTGTTGGACATTTTGTTCCACTCTGATGAAGCCTACACTGACAAAGGCTTCAGAGCTGAATACAGCGCCTATGATCCGTCAAACCGTGAGTTTAAAGTCTGTCACATTTACACACAACATTTGGGGAGATGGGTAAAATGTGACGGCAACACTCATAGCCTGTCATTACAGAGCAAGGCAGAGTATAAACTGTGTAGTCTGGGAGACGCAGAGACAGTGGCTGACTGACAGTCAAATAGAGCCGTTTAGTGATCGAGGCACAGAAATTGCAGCAGTGAAACTCAAGAGCTAGACTAATCACCAGAGAGCATGTTTATTGGGTCCATTTTATTTGCCACTGTCAGTCAGCAGCACTCTACTTTCAATACACTCCATTCTTTATATTGTCTCTCATTTTGACTGAAATGGATTTATAATTGTTTTGACCAACAGGGACAAGTATTGGAGACATGATGGATGTTATGAACATACACTATCACTCCCTCTCACTCAATTTGTCACCAACATCTTTTTTTGTGCTCCCTCCCACTTTTGTCCATTTTGTGAACAGCTTGCCCCAATAAGTTTGAATGTGCCTCGGGCATCTGCATTGGAAAGGAGCTGCGTTGTGATGGCTGGAATGACTGCGGTGATATGAGCGATGAGAGGAACTGCGGTAAGTTTTCCCTTGACCCAGTCACACTTTCTTCCTTCACTTTCCTTATTTCTTATCCACTCTAATATACCCTTCGTTGCTCCTTAAAGGAGTCAACCGGCAATGTTGCACATGAAAGCCAGTTTCTTCTTCTCTGTGAAAGTCTGAGAAAATAGTGTAGGTGATGTCATTGTGTGTTGAATGTATATGTTAAAGCCTCTGTTAGCAACTGGGTTTGTAAAGTGTAGGCATCAAGGAAGGTTCAAGTAATAAAAGATGCCATGAAATCACATACTCTTGACACCAAGGAAAGTAAAATAAAATTCAGTAATTGTCTTGATTGGAAATGGCCTAATGAAACCGTTTTACCCCTTGGCCAACTTCTGGCAAAAGGGGTAATATAATTGTTTTATTATCCACCTGCCTATTCAATGACATAATTGCAGCATTAGAAGAATGTATTGAAATATCTGCACCAAATTTATACTTGGACATGGATCAGAAGCCTATAGAAAATAGCTGACCGTTACCTGCTTTTTCAAGGTCAAATTTTAATACGCGAGTACATTCAAATACTAAATATGTATGCATTAAGTTTTACAAGACAGGACAATCTAATCTAAATTATAGGGTAGTGACTTTTAACAGAATTTTATTCCATATTTGGCCAAGGGGTATTCAAGTGCACAGAATTTTGTTTTCTTAATAGAAAGTTATTTGCAGTGGACAGCATTTTTTTAATAGTAAAGCTGTAAAACTCGGGATACAAGAGGCATTATTGGATGTCAAGAAAATATAGCATTTTTCATAAGAACTCAAAATGAATTTATCTTACAATGAGCGTTTTATATTTGAAGGGTGTGGATCTGGCTCTATGGTGCCACAGTCATGTTTCTGTTGAAACATGTTATTGGTATCCAATATTACTGTGCTTTACCGTCTACTATGTTGAAATGTAGGCTGGATTTAATACCATGAAAGACTTGAAATAAACAAATCGAATACTCTATCTGGTTATATTTAACTATGACACTTTTGATATAAGTTTAAGTTTGCATGATTTATGTATATGTATTTACTAGAATGATCCATACTTTCAACTCATACTTTAAAGTTCCACTAGATATAATCTGTAATTAATATACTGAGGTGGATTCTGTTTAAATCACAACATAGATTTGATACATCTTTGTCAATGCATTCTTTTCACTTTAGACTTTTTTCCCCCCCTGCAGCGTGTGCAACCGACCAGTTTTCTTGTGAGAACGGCATGTGCAAACCAAAACTATGGGTGTGTGATCGAGTCAATGATTGTGGAGACGGTAGTGATGAGGTTGCATGTAGTAAGTATTTCTAACTCTCAAGGTGCTCTTTAGGGGATACAAACCCTATTTAATGTTATTCTATTTGTGCTAACATTAATAGTCTAGTCCTGATCCCCATAGACCCAATGGTAAACCCAGACATGTTGAGTTTTATTGCATGAATATAATCTATAGGCCAAATGAATAGAATTTAACGTGGGTTGTGGGCAATTTGCATAATCGATAAAAGTGACATTATTACAGGTGAATAGGCAATAGTAAATAATGGATCTCACCATAAAACACTCTGTTGATTACTCATATCAAGATGAGAAAAATGTAATTCTTTTAAATATGCAAATAAGGCTATAAATCAACCAAAATATGCTAATTAGCATACACTCTAAACTAAATCAGTTTGATAATGCTGGGGTCAAAGAACATTTCTAAAGGCAAATATGTGTACTTGGGGGTCTGAGTTGGTAAAAAACCTTTTTAAGGACTCTAGTTGACAGTACTCGTAGTAATAGACAGTCTTGGCCCATTAGGGCAAAGTCAGACCAAGACAACTGCTATTAGTTGCCTGAAAAAGGAGTCGGACAATACAGCTGAACTGTATCCAAATATGGGAAGTTAAATGTCATCTATAGGCCTAATAGATGGAATTTAGGTCAGTTATCCAAAGTTGCACTTTGGTGAATTAGTATAATTAGCGTAAATAGGTCATCAAAGATAAATTATTACAGGTGAATAGGCAAAACATGTCAAATAATAGATATCACCATGAAACTCTATTAGTTGACTACTCATTAAGATGGCAAAACATTTATCACATATTGTGTAATTTGATATTTAACTATGCAAATAATAATAATAATAATGGATTGGATTTATATATCACTTTTTTGGCCACTCAAAGTGCTTCACATTAGTGAGCCATTATTCATTCGCTCTCACATGGACCCTCTGGTGGTGGTAAACGACATATGTAGCCACAGCTGCCTTGGGGCAGACTGACAGAAGCTTTGCGACCATTTTGCTCTTACTTGTCCTTTGACCACCATCAAACATTCAAACACCAGTGTGAGTGACACTGGAGGTAAAGAGGGTAAGCTTTTACTTAGTTATTGTTCTATGGTATTGCATAATTAGCTTTTACTCTTCACTTACTACTTAACTCTTCACTTGGTTACTTTGCTCTCCCATGGTGAATGACTACACCCCTAACAATACCATCTGGACTGAATAACGTAATCTAGGTGTAACAGTACGGCAATGCATAACCACATACAGTTTACTGTAGTGGATACTGTAAGCATTTCATTAAAGTACAAGCAGTTGCTTATCATTTGCTTGTATGGATAATATGAATTTCATATTCATGCAGTATCGTTAACGTCCCTGATGTAAGGTTATATTTTGTTGATATAATGCCTACAATTAGACTCGAGCAATATTAACAACTTGTTTTTGACCCATTCCCTCATTCATGGTCAGTATGGACAGCAAAATGGTGCACTGCTTCTTTGCACCATGTAATGGCAAAGGTCGGTGTCAAATTTTCAAAAGGTCGGACATCAACAAAATTATCTCTCAAAGCAAAGAGAATGGATGACCCGCACATATTCTTAGCATCCCATGTTGCCACTGAGGGGGAAAGTGTTTCCATTCATGCACATTTGCAGTTCATGTACATAGTTATTTTGTTATTGTTGTATTGGGTTTGTGTGTTTGTGCATGCTGGATACTTATTCTTCATATAATAGTAAACACTGCCACCTTATCAGATTCCTGAAAAGTTTTTCACCAACTTGTACCCCCAAGGGGTCATGTAAAAGTAAAAATAATTTCGACCCAGGCTTTATCAATGAATATGATTTTGGGTGTATGCAAATTTGATGGTTAATTGCCTTTTTCTCTCATCTTGTTATGAGTAACCAACTGAGTGAGTTTCATGGTGATATCTATTATTTGCCATGTTTTGCCTATTCACCTGTAATAATTTCTCTTTAATGACCTTTTTAGGCTAGTTACACTAATTTGCCAAAGTGCAACTTTGGACGACTGACCTGAATTCCATCTATTAGGGCTATAGATGACATTTAACTTCCCATATTTGGATACAGTAGAGCTGTATTGTCTGACTCCTTTTTCAGGAAACTATTGGCAGTTGTCTTGGTCTGACTTTGCCTTAATGGGTCAAATGCAAATTTGATGGTTAATGGTCTCATTTGCATATGTAAACATTAAATTACAAAAACATGCAATACATTTTTTTCTCATCTTGTTACGAGTAATCAACTGAATGAGTTTCATGGTGATACCTATTTTTTTGGCCTATTTACCTGTAATATTCTCACTTTTATGGCCTATTTATGCTAATTATACAAATTGCCCAAAGTGCAACTTTAGCCAACCAAGCTAAATTCTATCCATTAGACCTGTAGAGGATATTTCTGCAATAAAACTCTAGGGTACTCAACATTTCCGGGTTCATGAAATCACAACTAGACTATAAAAGCACATTACTGCTAATGCTCTGGTCACTGTCTCTTGGGTTGTGTGTAGTCATTTTTCTATCACTGATAGTTTGTTTGAAGCCTTAACCAATTTGCTCATCATCCATTCAGACATTTAATCATGTGTGATACACACCAAATGAATGGAGGCAGTGATGACTACTGTGGTTACACTACTGCAGCCTCATTCTAAGCTCACAGCTTTCAGTTTTAGTGCCGTTATCTATATTTGATCATATGTTATCCACTCCTTTGTTTCTTTACTTTCAGGTTGTGAGGATAATGAGTGGCGTTGTGGAGACGGGATATGCATGCCTCAGGATGTTGTCTGTGATGGCAAAAAGGATTGTGACGATGGGAGCGATGAGGCCTCTTGTAAAACCTGTAAGTGGCAGAAAGTCGTCTTCTGTCTAGTCATACACCTCGAATTTAAAGTTACAACCTTGTCCAGCTTTGTTACAGTATCCATCAAGTAATTAACCTTCAGAGGGTGTAGATTTATTTTACAAAGAGGCTCCAGTGAAAAATTTGTTCTTTATTTGAAGTGTTCTTCTTTCACTTTGTAAATTTTTTTCTGACTTGTTTCTTCTTCAGTTTTTATCAATTTCCCTTTTACTTGCTCCACCTTCGGTCTCGCGCACAGGGAATGCACTCTTGCATTTCCTTTTGATTTTCACTTCTGTGAATAAAGAGGGATATTAGACCTCAACCTCAATCAATATGCCCAATCAATGCAATCTGCTCCTCAATCACTATGCATTGTGCATTCAAGCCTTACTTTGAAGCCTCACTGATTGCATAGTGTTTTACCGGTTAAACTTGGCTATGCTCTAATGCTTTGATTGAAATATAGTATGTGTTTTGATTTTTGGGATGCCTCTACTCCATTTCAGCTCCAAGTATTTGCTCTGACTTCAGCTTCACATGTAATAATGGCGCATGTGTCAACAAGGTGAATGCCGAATGTGACCGTATCAATGACTGTGATGATCTTTCCGATGAGGCTGGATGTGGTAAGACATGTCCTCATCTCTTCAATCCCTATAATATGTTTTTTTATTTGTTCTAAAATTTATAAAATAGATGAAAGTGGATCTAATCTCTTCAGTGTCATTCAAAGTAGATTATAGAGGAGCTGGGTTGAGCTCCACGTTGGGCTGTCTGTTAGAAAAGAGCCCCAGGCCATGACTGCCTTATTTATTTAATTCTTCTTTGAAAGTGGCTCTTGTCATCTCTGAAGTTATTGTTTTTTTTCCTCTATTTAAGCCTCAGGCTGGTCTGGGTTTTTTTTTTCCATCAGCTAATATGCCATCCTTATTAGGATTCCAAGAGTCATAGCTTTCACAGCCAAGGCCATTGTCATAATGGCTCCAAGTCAACTTAATCTAATTTTCAGATTTCTCCCTCTGATCAGTCATGCCAGTCTCTCCTCATGTTATAGACTCAGCCTTCAGTATGCCTTGCTTCCCATTTCTTTCTCTGTTTAATGACAGAATGTGGCACGAGGCCATATAAACTGAACCGAATCGTAGGAGGTCAGAATGCAGAGCAGGGGGAATGGCCCTGGCAGGTTAGCCTCCACTTCTTGACCAATGGACACACTTGCGGTGCCTCAATCCTCTCCGAGAAGTGGCTCCTCTCAGCTGCTCACTGCTTTAAATCAGGCAATCCCAAGTAAGTCTAAACTTAAACGTCTATAAGATTATGCATACTGTGGAGATTTCCTTTTATACATTTTGATGTGTAATCTTACAGTTTCCCTGATATTTTATTATTCATCATGTTATTTAAAATTTTTATCAGATCCTGTTATGCAATACATATTAGAATATGTATCCTGCTGGTAAAAAATAGAAATGTTCACAACAGAGGGCCATTTATATTCTAATTGCAGTGTCTGAAAATTAGGCCCTGATGATACAGTTAATTCAGAAAAACCTTGGGGGGGTGGGGGGGGGGGGCAAATTTACATCTCATGCATTAAAGCATAACAATGCATGCACCAAAGTGTCCTGTAGGTGGAGCACTCACCATGCTGTTTGACCTCAGTTACTCCTATTGCTTCTGTGCAGGGAATGTGTTCATTTTCAGATATTCATTGTTGGGGTCTATATTTGTTTATTATATTATTGCTATTGATTGTTAACAATTTTTTTTAGATATTTAGTGAAACAACCTACACATTTTTTAAGGACAGATTCAGGCAAGTATAATAGTATTGAGGTAAATGTCAGGTTTTGGTTTTGACAGTTAAGTAGTATTGATTCTGGTTACTTGTTGTAGTTACCATGTATACATAACCTTTGCACCATTATATGGCTCTCTTTCCTATTGCAGCCACTTCATTGCATCTAACTGGCAAACCTATAGTGGCATGCAGTCCCAGTACAACCAGAATGATGTACAACGGCGTGCAATACAGCGGATCATCACCCACCCAGATTACAACGATATGACCAATGACTATGACGTTGCAGTGCTGGAACTCAGTCAGCCACTGGAGTTCACCAACACCATCCAACCCATCTGCTTACCCTCTTCCTCCCACGTCTTCCCCGCAGGCATAGCCTGCTGGGTCACAGGCTGGGGTGCACTCAGAGAAGCAGGTATAATATGAGAATTGGTGATTTTTAGGTACATTAGTGGTCAGTTTTTCCCACTGGAAGTGGTTATTATGCATATTTGTAATATTTATGAAGTTGCTCCAATTAATGGGTGACCCACACTATTGTAGCATTATTCCCCTTTGCATATCACATCAAAATTAAGACACCCCACTCCTCTATTTTGTTATTCAGAGGTATTCATGTTCTTTATCTTTTTTTGCTTCCTTCTTGTTACCTTCATCGCATCTTCATTCCATTTTGTGTCTTCTTTTAATGTCCCACCCATTTCTCTTTTTCCTCTCATCCTGACACATCTTTGCTCTACCCTCTCTCTCTCTTCTCTCATCTTTTTCTAATCTGCTCTCTTCCATTAAGCCTTTTTCCATATCCATGTATCAAGACAGACATCACCTCTCCTGGGAAGCCTCTTAAACCTTCATTAGCTAACACTAATCCAGCCCATTACCACCTTTGATGTTAGTGATGAACAGAGAGGTCATATGATAGAGTGCTGACCCCTTTGTCCTGTTCTTACAGGTCAGACAGCAGTGGTGCTACAAAAGGCATTAGTGAAAATCATCAATGACACGGTATGTAACGTGGTCACAGAGGGCCAGGTGACCTCCAGGATGATGTGCAGTGGATTCTTGGCTGGAGGAGTTGACTCATGTCAGGTGAGGTTGTGAAACATGTTCTCCAGAAATGTATGAAAAGACAGAGCTCCAATAGATTTTTTTTTTCTAGAGTTTTACACATAAAATGCTTTGATACTCAATCTAATAATCATTCTCACCCAATTGTACTCACCAGGGAGACTCTGGAGGCCCCCTGGCCTGTTTTGAGGAGAGTGGGAAGTGGTTCCAGGCTGGCATTGTGAGCTGGGGTGAGGGTTGTGCTCGTCGAAACAAGCCAGGTATCTACTCGCGTGTCACCGAACTGAGAAATTGGATCAAGAAGGAGACAGGGATTTGATGTTGTGGTGAGAACCCAGGAAGGGGTACAGATGGGGGAGATGTCATTGTACTATAAATAATGGAGATGAAACATTTGAGTCTAATTAAGAACAAGACTCTCAATGATTTATTTTTTTTTAGCATCAGACTTGCACTGAAGATTTTGTTGCATGGACCCGTTATCTTCTTTCCTTCCCCATTGTTTTATACTCTACTACTCAGACAAACATTCAATGAAGCCACACCGGATCTTTTGTAGTTTCTAAATGTATAAGTCATCATTGTGTTTTACTTTTTTTTTTTTTTTTACCCTGAAAACATCACTGTAAATTAGAGCATTTTTACCAAGTTGATTTATTCATATGGAAGCAGGCTATCAACTTGAAGTTTTTAACCAAATTTTGAAATGCAACAACCTGAAAAAGTAATTGTATTTTTCCAGCTTTCAGGCTTTGGATTACTTTGCCAGTGGCCTTTTCCCTGTTGATAAAATTGAAGGTTGTTCTTTTAAGGGCATTAATACTTCATTTAAAATAGTTAATACATTATTAGAATACATTCCTGGCGGTCATTCCTTACAGCATTGTTACATTTTAAGGTTTGTAAGGTGTACTGTAAATATTGAGTGAACATATTAAAGTGCACAAGATTTGTACACGGTTAAAAGCATCAGCATGGTCCTTCAAGAGGGCCAATTTGAGACTGGGTTGATGCTTAAACTGCTGCAAACAGTGGTTCTACATCAGTATTTTAATATTAACATATGCTTACTGGCCTTGCCTGGTCTGCAAAGGATTTTCCAAAATTTAAATGCAGAATGGGAGTTTTGGAGGATAAGGATTATATATATCTGGCTCTGCACAGGTCACTAGCTAAACTCAGGGTGGTCGGGGTCTACAGTCACACACCAAAGAGCCAAAGCATGTCATCCAAGTGGTTAAGTGGCTGCTAGAGCTGTGCAATGAGTTCTTATCTCTGGGAATTTCTTCTTTTAGCCATGGCTCAATGAATTAAGTCTTAAATCTAAGACATAACTCATGGGGGTTTTCCACTATTTATATTAATCTATAATGTATCCTGGAAAATTATAACCTGGATAAACAGACTAAAGATTTATGTAAGTATTATTTATTGAGGGGTAAAAATGTCCACGAAAAAGCTGATGAACTTGTTAAGTGGACCATTTTTAATAATTCCACATGAACTTTACAATAAAACTATGCAAATGTAAATGTTTCCCTTCAGAAATTACATGCAGGGCCTCAATTTTAATGAGATATTTTCATGAAAATTGTATATTGGATTGTAGACATATTTTTATCATTTTGTATTTGTGTGTATTGATATACAGGATGTTTTTGTATGAAAGAGTTTAATAATAAATGTCTTATCTGATTTCTCAGCACCTAATTACGTTACCTGTTTTATTTGTCTGGGTTTCATTCAGTACCATGTTGTGCATAATAAATACATGCCTTGTGAGACCTTATCCCTTCTCACAGTAGAATCATAATGAGCATGTACATCTCCTCCCCGTTGTGAGAGGCTTGCATACTACCTGGGGGAACAGAGGTGACACAACAAACTCATATTGTCAAATAATGCCTACCTTTGTCACAGCTCTATTCTATTATCCTAGAAGATGGGCACATCTGCATCAGGAGGTGGATATACATGCAGTAGGGGTTCTACTGTCTCATCTGTCTTCATTAAAAGCAGCGCACCACTGGGAGAATAGGAAAATCAACATAGACAGTGCCACTAATTTATGTATTCATCATTGTTTCTACATGGGAAGCTTTGTTGCTGTGCCTCCATGAAGCTGCTTTACTCACCACGAGGATAAACTTCCAAGATTCAAAACAGCCAGTTCTTTATCGGAAATGGTTTTATTTAAATATAAATATGTGTACAAAGGTACAAGCAACAATAGCTCATTTTTAGCAAATAAAATTCTTAATACATTATTAAAAGAACAACCAAATGGCAATTAGTTGTGACCCCCACCCCCCCCACCCCCAAAAAAAGCATATTAACGGCATTCAATGATTGATGAACAACTTATAGAAGAAAATCTGTGGACCCAAATAAAACAAGATAGATACATATGTATATAAAGATACTTTACAATATAGCAGCTTACACGCTGTACATTAAGGCTTATATAAAATATAAAAATAAAGACAAGCGATGATATTTGCTTCCTCACTTTAAGTGTTCTCTTGTAGGCTGCCTGGTAACAGCTTTTTAGACAAATGGCAGTACAGGCATCCATACTGAAACATCCAGGAAGTGGAATGCAACTGGACCAGGTGCAGAAACCAATGTGTCAAACATGAAATGGACATGAATATAAACGCTGAAGATTTTCACTAGACACATCATTTGCATGCAACAGAGAGAAAGTATGGACTCAGCCATTTGTACAGTTATTTAGTGTTTCAGGGTAGTACTGTTTTTTGTAAACATGTTGAGAAAATCTGATTGAGTTGTAAAACTTGAGTGTATGGTCCACATTAGGACAGCCTAACACATCTAACCACACCTGAGCCTGATGAAATTGAAGCTGCAATTCAAGTTTATTTCAAGTTCAAGATTGCCACCATCTTTTTTCCCAAACCACCACATTTGATTGTTCTGGTAAAAGCCTACTCTTCATTCTGCAATCAGATAAACACAGTAGAAAACAGTACCAGGGTAGGACGGAAATATTCAGCTTCAGCCTCCCTTTAGCTCTGTACAATTATCACCATCTTTGGGTTGTCATGGCCTTACTGTGTCCCTCTTGGTACAATACACATACTGTATTTAACATACAGTCTTCTGTTAAAATGAAGGCTAAATTACACATTCTCTTCATAGCTCCCTCTTTTATCCACCAGTAAGACACACTGCCAAGTCCAGCACAGGTGTTATCAGAAGAAACTCTAGGAATACGGCTCAGGCCAAGAGTATTCCACCTCTGATTAAACTCTTCATACAGCACAGTGCCTATAGCACTCGTTGGTCAGTAGAGCTAGCCTATTGTGCAGAACAGGATATGACTGTCTGTGTGGATAGCTCTGTCTTTTGTTGATGATAGAGACACAAATGTGCTTAGAATTCCTTTTGCATGCCAATAAAACACCAAATGACAGACGACAATAGATTTGTTTTTTTCCTCAAATATCTCTTAGCTTGTAGTATCTTCATTCAAAATATTTAAGAGGCCATGTTTGACATTTAGCGTTGACACAAAGTAAACTCTGGAATGCAAGTAAATGGCTACCCCAGTTATTTTGGCCACTCAAATTCAGGAGATTTTCAAGTTGCCCCTCGCACTGGCAGAATATCTCCACAGTTTATCATGTAGAGATAACCTGGTGAGGTATCGCACTGTAATTAGAAGTTGGACTTGAACATCACAATCCGCTGAATTCTCCAGCTCAGGTGCTCTACAGTTTGCATTCTTCCCACCATCAGTCATAACAAAAAGGTTGGTTATCTCATAACCAAAATCACCATTCCTTCCAAATCTTGCACAGACATGTCCGTGAAGGACGATCCAAGTAAGGAAAGTCATTGTTCATGTTAGTCCGGCCACATATTTATGTGGAAGTGACATTGGTTATTGACTCGCTGCTTCCATTCTTAAATAATTTGTCCCATCAGACATGTGTCTGCATTCGCTGCGAAGGCCGGCCATAGTCAGACTGCTGGGAGGACACCTGTGAGGAGGCGTAAGAGAAGCGGGAAGAGCTGGAGACTTTGCTGGCCTGGTCTGACTGGTCATATGCATCCACTTTCTCATAAGAAGCAGGCTTAACATAACTGGTGAAAGCACGGCCATAAGTTGCAGGTAGGTAAGCAGAGCCACTGTAGAGGGGGTCAGTGGGATAAATGCTCGCTGGCTGGGCAGGCTGCTGCTGGGTAGCTTGCTGATGTTCATAAGAGGATCGGGTCACAGTGGTGGTCGCGTATTTATGGGAGAAGTCATAGATGCGAGGCTGGGAGCCGTGCTGACCATACATCGGACTGGGGGAGGGCAGCTGTGATGGAGTGTACACCGGCCGGGAGTTTGGTACATATTCGGAGAATCCACTGCTACGGATGTGGCGGTCATCATGCCCACGGACATTGTAATAGCCATTGGTGGGATCCTAAAAGAAAATGAGCAGGACAAGATTCAGGAATGTGTATTAAACATAATGGAGTACAATAATGCTTCGATGTTACTTTGAAAGTGTATAAAGGAAGCATTTTTGTTGTACCTTGATGTCTGATCGTTCGTCCTCCTCCTCTTCCAAGAGATCACTGTGTTCTGTGCGTGATGTCCCTGGAGACTCACTGCTGTTCGGAGCCTGAGGGAAGACCAAGCATTTGAAGAATTACTAAAATGGTCAAGATCTTGACTGACTGAGAGCAAAACACAAGCATTCAATTACTTTGTTGGTGAAAATATTATTTACCATGGGCTCTTTGACATCCTCTTCATCATCATTGCCTCGGGTAGCATTGTGATCACTGTGAACAATCTGAACTCTGATGTCACTTTTGGACAGACGGGTGCACCTCTTACCTATGGAGATTATTAGGGGAAATATGTGATATATAGTTCATTCTATATACAACAATAGTGGATTTAAAAACCAACATAGATTAAAAAACTAAAAATCAAAAACATTTTGTCTGTTTGATTTGAAGAATTGGCTGCCCATACTAACCGTTGAGCTCACCTTTGCCTGTGTGCCTGCAGCACAGAGAGACCAAAGTAATGACGCAGATGAGCAGGACACAGCCTCCACCTACTGCTCCACCAACAATAATCAGCATAGGCAGGGCTTCTGTAACAAAAACAGTAACAAATGAAAAGTGTGGCACAAGAGGGTTGGGGTAGATAGTTGTCAAAGAGAAGGGGGAAGGATGAAAATAGGATAAATGTCAGTGTACGTGTAAATCACAACAAAAGAAAGAAAGGAGATCTACTCATTTGTTTTGCTAATTCTAGAAACGTCAGCTCCTATATGAATTCATCTGCACTAAGCTCTGTCCTCCTCACCATGAGCATATGCTCATGTGGGCAATCCAGCATCCCACAGCCTGGCTATTGTCTCTAATCTCTCTAAAAGAAGGGTAACAAGGCCTGACATGCAATGAAGCAATAGACAGTAATCTAATTAGAGATTCCAGGAGATACCGCTGCCCATTCCTCTAGAGACCCCACTCTGCTACGTTGATGTAAATTACTGGCGAGGACCTTACTTTTGGTGTCTGCTGCAACAAAGGCCCACTAGCAACAGTGTAGTAGTACTGGCTAATCTTAAAATTACCTAATGGGGCTGCAGTATAAAATACTGAATTTGGCTCCGACACAGTGATGGAGAATATGAGACCAACCGCGAACATATGTGGCTTCATCTAATTGACTTTTGTCCCTAATCAATATCTATGTTATAGGGCAAACATATTCATTAAAGGAACCATCTGCTGATTAAATCAAATCGATCGGAAGAGTATAATTAAGATAAGCACAAGACAGCAGCACTGCATTCAGCTAATCTTGTCCCTCACACAGCAGGGATTGAAACTATTACTATAACATGCTCAGATGGGGATTATTACACTTATCAGTTTCATACCTTGCTCCTTCAGTGTGACCAAGGCAGTACCGGTGCCAAAGCGGTTCCAAGCGGTACAGTTGTAGCGCAGCTGGAAATCTTGGGCCAAAGTCTCAGACAGCACCAGAGAAGACAGGACTTCATGGTCGCCAGTGACTGTCTGCACTGAGTAACGACCAGAAGAACCAGAAGACAACATCATATCTCCAAAGGTCCACACCTGGGGAGAGAAGTAAGAGAATGGAAAACAGGGAGTAAGTCGCATTTTCATGAGAATTCCTCACCTCTGCACAAAGCAGAGGCCAACATGGTGGTCCATCCTTAGATTCCCTGCCAGCCTTCTGACTGAACATCAGTTCTTCTCTGTGTTCTGCTTTCTCTCTATTGACCTCTAAGGTGCTTTATGGCTGACACAGCTCACAGGCTCATGTTTAAGCTGCCTCCCACGTCTGCCCTGCAGGTGAGGCCTAAGGAGGGTTAGGTAGCAGCACTACGAAATTAGGCTCCTCTACTGCTTCCAGCTCAGGGCCAGCAGGGCACCTGTCTCTCACTCCTCCTCACACCCTAATTATCCTTTCTCAGCCCAGTGTATGTTCAGTAGTTCAACAGGGTCAACCGAGTGATGCCTCTTGGGCCTCTAATTGAATGCGGTTTGGCTGAAACCTGCAGGAAGCCTGTCTCCCACAGCTCTTTCGACACTACTGTCTGTGCAATTACAGTTGTGAATATGAGCGTATTCATATTTGTTAGCATGTGCTGGCACCAAGATGTCAAGGTGAGGTCAGGGGTAAAGCTACTATGAGTGACGGTTCTCCTATGGGTGTGTCTAGGAGGGACATGGAATATGCAAGCTACCCAGGATAAGTGAATGACTTACAGGACAAACAAGAGGTTCACTTACAATCTTATCAGGTGGGGGGCTGCTTCCCACCCGGCATTCCAGCTTGCCCTTGGAGTGCTTGACAGCATGCTGTGTGGCATCTGCTGTGATGATAGGAGGGCCTGGTGTGAAAAATACAGAAGAGAGCGGAAGTAATGAGAAAAAAAAAAGAAAAACAGTGTTAAACAAGTACTATATGTCAATTTTCTTGTAACTTTCTTTTTTATACATTATGCCCAACATAACAAGCAGGCTAAGGACAAATGTTACTCACCATTGACAGTAAGAGTAACATCTCTTTCTGCAACTCCAATTCGAGGAACAATGGCCTTGCAGGTGTATACTCCGGCATCCTCCTGGGTAACAGCCTTCAGCTGCAGGGTGTTGCCATTACTGAGAACCTAGGGACAGATCCAGAAAGACAAGTGACAAATGTGTGAGAGAGTGAAGGTGCAAGACAGTTGGGTGAAGAGGTGGCAAAAGTAGATAGGAACTTTTATTAGTTGCCTGCTCATTGTGTAGGCAGCTCAGAGGCGGGCTGACCACTGTAACAAATGCTGGTGGTTTGAGCTTAATTTCTTTGTGAAGAGCTTTAATCAGAGCATTAAGCACTCCAGCCACTGCTGAGTGACCGTGCTGTTGGGGAGATTGTTGTAATTAAACAATGGGGACAGGATTGTGCATACTATGGTGTGAGTGGGCCTTAGCCTTTGGAGCGTCTACACTTACTCACTCCTTAGCTCATTGATCTTGTCATTCCATCAAGCTGTGATTAATCCATTTACCCCCACTCCATCCTCCCCCTCACCTCACCCCCCTTACTCTCTCCAATTTTTTATTTCAACACACTTATGGAGTAACCCAATTAATCCATTACTCGTGGCTCTGTGAGGGATGGTGGCAGTGGGCGGATTAGAAAAATGCTTGTGTGCTTCACTCAGAACAGCTAAAAGCATTTACTCTTTTGAGATGACAGCATCACTTACGCCATCCCACAGCATTCTTTTACTGGGGGTGTTTTCTCCTATATTGCCTCAGAAATTATATTAGTGCCTGTAAAGAAGCTCCTATGGGATGTCCCTACTGATGGTGCGTACAAAAAGACTTTTACTCTAGATGATGTAAAGTGAAGGTGGAAATGTCCCAATTGTTCCACCTACAAAATTGACTTTGAAGAAATTAATACTCAAGTACAGTAAGGGCTTCTTTAATGTGAAGTAAAGATATTGAACTATATGAAGTAATTCTTAAAGCCACAACATGGCTCTCCGGATGACTGACTGATTGATTTAACAATCGATTGACTGACGATGCCGTATGAATCTGTCATTGGACAGTTGTCTGCCAGAGGGTTTAGCCCTCAGGGAGTGTGGTGAAAGGTGTTGAAGATTCAGCTGCAAAGGAATATGTAGGGGGGGTGTGAGGGATTCATGCCTCAAGGCCATGTGTGAAGGCTTCTCTCTAGAGGGAAAGTGTTGAAGGGTGGTGTTGAAGCTTTACCATAAAAAATAAGGAAGTGACTAATGCTTGCTGCCTTACCACACTGGAGCCCTGCTTGGTCCAGGCCAGGGTCAAAGGAGGGTTGCCAGTCCAGGCACAAGTAAAGGCTGCATCCATCCCAATGTCTACTGTCACTGGTTTAGGCTCTGACAAGAGTCTGGGACCAACTAGAGTAAAGTAATAGAGAGAGCAAGTTACAACCAATAAGACCATGCTTCTAAAATAACACATCATGTAGAAAAAGAGCTTAATCATGCAGCATTCAATCTTCCCTACAGTAAAACTCACACTGAACATCCACCAGGGTGCTAACATTTGTGCTGCCCACAGAGTTGGACACCTCACAGGAGACAGGATCTGTGAAGTAAGAGTAGTCTACTGTCACCTCAAGGCTGTCCCCGTTTGCCTCGGAGATGGGAACTCCTCCTTTAGACCACCTGGCACACATGAATAATCACATTATACAGTCGCATTAGTTCAGGAAAGGTTCTTAGCCATGCGTAACAAAGTGGCTATTAGCTGATTCATGACTTGTGCCAATCTCAATCAAATACTGCCAATCAAACAGCCCATTTAGTCCATCCCACTCATCACTTGGCATCCTTGCATTGCTTGTCTTATCTATTTGGCAGTGGTATGTTTGTAGCATATTGTGTCTTGGGATATTTAAATAATTGAACTGTGTTATTAACATTGTTGATCTTGTTACCTGATTGGCTCTGTGTGTAATGTGACTGTGAACAGTTTCAATTAGGATGGTTACCTGTATCCGGTGATTTCCGGATTGGCTGAAGCAGAACAGATGAAGAGAACTTTGGCTCCTTCAGTCACAGTCTGAGGCTGGACCGATAGGGTCACTGATGGAGGATCTGTGAGAACAAAACCTTATATTATTGACAGAAATTATCTAATAGGCATTCAACAAAGTCTTTCCACTTGTGTCAAAAGGTTTGGAATGATGAGGTAGGTTATTTTGGGCATAATGACCTAATTGCATCTTTGAAAATATAATTATGGATAAAATGAAATGTGTTCCACACCATGTGTTTTCCTTACTTTATGCTCTATTGGTTTCCTTTAGTGCACATCCATGTTGGTATACTCACGCTGGACATTGATAGTGATGGATGTCTGTCGTCCGGCAGGTGCAGCTGGGTTGAGAACCCTGCAGGTGTAAGTGCGTCCAGAGTCGCTGTCCTCCGGAACGAGTGGAAGCATACTGACAGCCGCCTCCCGCTTTCCATCTTCCATCAATGTCTGTGGAGTTGGGAAACAGTAAAATGCAACTTTAGTAATGCTATATGTCTGAGAGCCAGCTTACACGTTATGCCTTTAGAGAGGCTTCTTGGATTTTTATTAAAATCAAGCACAGCTGAAAATCTACTAGGTGTGGGACAAGCAAGTCACCTGCCATTTGTGTTTGCACCACTTAGAAATATCTCAATGACACTGCAGGTTTTATTTTTTCATGTGTGAGGCATTAAAATTGCCATCCTGTTCTTTGGCATGGCAGTTAAATCATATATTTTATGATGCAGCAGGGGATATTGTGCTGTTCCCACATTTCTGAGAGTGTTCCCTGTCAGCGCTCCTTGTTTGTCATCATCTTTTGAATCTATTTACTGCTCTCAGAAATCAATACGCCTAAGTGAGGAAAGGTGTAGATTCTGAGGATACGGCTTACAGCTTTCTCACTGTCATTCTCATACATGCACGCATAAAACTGTGAAGGCCAAGATGGGCGTGTGATGGTTTTTTAGGCAGTGACAGTGAGGAAGAAGTGTCACATCTTTGGAAAAGAGCAAGAGCAAGCATAGCCTTTTCCCTGGACAGCCAAATCAATGGACCAGGCCTCTTCACTTTCACAGCTACAGACACAAAAAGCATTTTTATGCTAGATCAAATCACATCAGTTCCTGTCATCACCCCTCACCTGGACAAAGTATTCTCAACTCCTAGTCTTACTAGGATTGGAAATTCTCATTTGCTTTCTTTCTGGATGTCTTACTCTCCTCTCCTCTCCTCTCCTCTCCTCTCCTCTCCTCTCCTCTCCTCTCCTCTCCTCTCCTCTCCTCTCCTCTCCTCTCCTCTCCTCTCCTCTCCTCTCCTCTCCTCTCCTCTCCTCTCCCCCTCCCCCTCCCCCTCCCCCTCCCCCTCCCCCTCCCCCTCCTCTCTCACTGCAGGCTCTCACCTTCTTAAATGTGGTGTTTAGCGTCGTTTAGCATGGTCAGAGAGCATGAAAAATGTGACACTTTCCCAGCCATGGCTGGCTTACGCTCCGGCGCATCCCTATTGTGTTTCTGCATTGTTGTGGGTGATTTCTTCTCTGCAAAAAGTCTACTGTATGAAACACTCATGCCTGTCTGAGCTTTGGCATGCTCCAGTTATGCTGTAGTGTCGCTGCATTGGTGAGCAAGGGGAGGTGGAGGGGTTAGTGCTAGAAGGGGAAGACGAAGAGGTGGGGTGGGATGGGGAGGGTCAGGCATGAGTGAAAATGGGAGGGGGACTGCTGCAGTGAGTGAACAAATCTTGTGAGAGAAGGGTGGCGAAAGGAAAAAAACACAGCAAAAGACCATAGAAGACAGATGAGAAAAATAAAAAATGAAATGGAGGTAAAAGAGAAGGAACAATATACCCTAAGAGAAATTATTTCTGTTTTGAATTGCTTTGCATTTATTTCTGCCTGCTGTTACATTTTGTAATATTGTTTGGGTGTTAGTGATTGAATGATAATGTTAGGCATAGATCTGTCTTCACCGTACCTTGGAATAAATTGCTGTCTCCATGACCTCTCCATCTCTGTACCAGGTGATCTCAGCAGCAGGTTTGGCTCCTGAGGCTTTGCAGGTGAGGTTGTGTGGTGTGTGGGCCTTAAGACGTACAACAGGGCCGCCCTCCACCACAGGGTCTGAGGGAGGAACTATAAAGCAGAACAAACATACCACTCAAAACAAAAAAAAAAAACATTACAGCTGCAGGCCAACACACAGCCACAGTCTTACTGATATTGAGCTTGCTGTTGCTCTTAGCTCAGCATCAATATGTTGCAACAGCAAAAGAGGCAAACAATTTCTTGTAATGACCATGTCTGTTAACAAGATGCAGTTTCAAATTGGAAAAGAACCTGAACAGTTGTCATGTGAAAAAGGAAACAAAAATACAAATAAACTCAACCTTATTTATTTCCTTTCTTGGGACTGCCATTATTGCTCTATTTGCTCTTACTGTTGCAGAGTGATGTTTCAACTGAATTGCTTATTTGTTCATTTATTTGCATGGTTTCTCACGCACCACTGGCAAGCCAAGCGTGCCACCCCTGAAGAAGGCGTCTATCTCCCCGACCAATAAGAGAAGGCGTAAACATGAAGTTTATGCTGGCCTGTCTCGCTCCCTCCACCAAAGCAATTTCACTGTGTGTATCTGAATTGTCAGAGGTCCTTCCGCTGCCGCGGCACGGACACTAATGGAATCCGAGTGCTAGGTGATTTTAATTTCCATGCCGATTCCCCTGACTACACTCCTGCCGTTGACTCCTTTGACTGTGCAGGATTGCTTTGGTGTCATCTGGCCACATTGATTTACACATACACATGCACAGAATAAGGGCCTTTTTCTGTTTAATACCCTTATGTTCACACATAAACATGAGCATTTGAGCGACACACCTGATTTCCTCTTCTTTTTATAGTATGTATAAACCAGCAGTTTTGGTCCTTCAAGGTACATTTAATGGAAAGATGACATTACTTTTAGTTTTCCAGCCTCCACATGTGTGGGTTTGTGATGACCACGCTACTTTATGTTGCTTTGTGCAGCTTTCACAGTGACACTAAACACAGAAAGGTGGGCTGCTGAGCATGAGCCAGGTCTTTGCTTCTATTCATTTAGATCAAATGTTCCTACATGGAGCTTGTTAAATTGCTTGCCTTTCCATGGCAACCCTTTCTGTACCACTCATCACCCTGTCTCAATGAACTAAGTATACACAACTTAATAGCAACAGATTGGTTCAAGGACAGACTCTGTGATGAAAGCTTAACATTGTGTGTTGATGTAAACTACAGCATCTTGTCTGTGTAAATCCTTTGAGTTTCAGCCTCTTTTTGCTCATAGGCAAACACAAGGACAATTGACAGGTTTAATTAATAGAGTGATGTTCCTTTACATGCCACCAGATGCCAGCAGCGCTTTACCGAATCCAATTCCCACAAGACTGAGCCCTCACACTCCTCACCAGCCCCCTTCTCACCCCCTCCACCTCTGAAGGCCTATATGAAGAAGTAGATCACTCACATCATGTTAATGTAAAAACCGCCTTCCAGTTGACAAATGTTGTGGCTCACTGTAAAATGTGCTAACTGTGCAGACCCTGACTTTCAAGTGACTACGCAAGTCATTTGTGACTGCAGCAATCACATTATCCAAGATGTCTACAGTCTTGATTATCGCTTTTTTTTCCAGCTGAATCTCTTGGCTCAGCTTTGATTTAGACTTTAAGGAAATGATTTTTACCAGGAAAGATAGATTTACAGTGTGATTATTCTTAATGGTGATAACAGATTTTTTTTTTTCGCAGTTCTAAAACTCTTAGGGAATACTCCAATTTTGTTCAAAATTATAACTGCCCCTGCTAAGTTTTTGTTCTTTTTACATGTGCTATTTGTGTATTTGTTAACAAGCCTCTCTGCTTTGTGATGAAGACACTCCCCTGATTGTTCACAAGCACCACCAGCCTGCACGCCTTGGCACAAGGGCTTGCTGTGAGGATCATGTATGAGCTTTGTATCTTACCTAGTACAGTGAGCTTGGCACGATGGGAGCGCAGCGCTGCCTGTGTAGCCTGACACTCATACACCGCGTCATCCGCCAAGTCTGCCGAATCGATCAGCAAGCTGTGCTCGCCTGATAGTGGGTCGCCCATTAAGGAATAGCGCGTCCAGCCTGCATGAAGCCAACACAGAGAATAGAGTCAGAGACAAACAAACGAGCCAACGACAAACACATAATGAAAGGACTATAAAATGAACAGACTTGTGCCTTGAACAAAAGCAAGAGAAACGTGGCAAGGTTCTTTAAGACACAAATGAAAGCAAGCAGCACCTCACTGAGCCAGGCATTGAGCTGTTGTGTTAGCAGAGCAGCGTGAGGCTGGAAATGCAACACGTGAGAAGGATGCTGCATGAGGAGTGTGTCCTTTAACACAGACACAATAAAGATGGGGTGGCTAAGGTCAAGAGGAAACCTCTCTACCTTCTCTCTAGTCTTGCACACATTTAAATGTCAGTGCGTGACAAAAGCCAATTGATTATCTAGCTTCCTACAAGACCCTTAAAATGCTAAACAACAAATTAAAGTTTGCCATTTGCCGCAGTAGCAGACCTGTCTGCAGTACATTGTTCTCTTACCCTTCATTTGTGTAAAACCCTAACAGTTAACAGAAAGACTTGGTTTCTAATGAGACGTGGCATTGATCACAACAAGACAGACAGAGGCAGAAATAAACACAGAGAAAGCAGTAAACAAAATCCTCAGACAGGAATAAGAGGTCAATGATGATACCTGGTAGATCTCGTTCTCCACCTAGTGCCAAACCATCTTTGGTCCACTGAACCATTCCCCGATAACCCACAATGACACAGGGTAGAGTCACTGACTGACCAGATACAACCACCTGGTCCTGGGGCTGCTGGGAAAAGTAGGCTGCTTGGGTGGCTGCTGGAAGAAAAAGAGAGAAAGGATCATTTTAATATCACATATTGTATCTGTAGTGCAACATCAAGTTTAAGATAATGAATAGAAACATTCACAAATTCTCAAAAAGTTTCTTTCTCCACTGCCATCAGCAACATATCTTACAAAATGTGAGACATACAAAATAAAGTGTGTACAAATGCAAGCATAAGAGGCCTATGAATTGGTCTGCTTACTATCTTGTATTCGTAGCACTTACTGAGACGATGGATGAGTGTAACGTGTGAAAATATATTTTTTTTCTAAATATGTCTTCTAGAGGAAGAGTCAGCTGTGTCTCATAACTTATTTAACTCTTTCCCAAGACCATATGGTTTATGCTTGCTGACATGAAGCAAACACACTTCTGGGGAGGAAAATCTGCCACTCTTTCCCTGTGCTTTTTAGTAAAAATGGATGTTAAACAATCAAAACTCCATTAGGGTTCCCAGGGGACCCATTCGTTTGAGCCTGCTGAAATTCAGAGGAGACACCTGCCACGGTTCCGCTGCTGTGTTTAAGTATGGTACAGAGTCTCACTGGATTGGCTGGCCTGCCTTCACATGCATGCAGAAACACAGCATGAATAAGGATCCACAGTTTGCACCACTATGCTAAGGATTGAGTATTACAAACCCTACTGGCAGGGGAAGATGGCAACACTCCAGAGGTAACTAATCCATAGGGGACGGTAGGAGGAGACGGAGAGAGGGAGTCGGTTAGTTATCTAAGTTGGGTGTCTGTGTGAGTCTCGAGGAGGACTTTAAAAAAAACCTTTCCTCATTCTCCTTTTTCTCTTTGTTGCACGGTAGAGAATGGTAGGGAAGGGGGGCAGAGGAAGATAAAGAGGGTTCTATTCAGGCAGTGTTAAGCCCCCCCCCCAAACTGCTTCTCTTGGTGGGAGTGCTTAAACAGACAAGCCCCCCCCCCCCCGCCCCCAGCAAAGAAATCTGCTGAAAGGAGGGCAACATACGGCGGCCAGAGACGCGCTATTGTCCCCTTGTCCCTCTCTTTTAATAGGCCTCTTCATTTCCAATCAATCCTGCTAAATGCAAGTTTAATAGCTTTTCAATAGCAGCTTTTCCCCCCAGAGGGTAGCTGGGATTTTCTCTCTCACTCTCACCCCTTTTCTCTTTCCCATCTCGTCCCCCTCTTTCTCACTCTATTCTCTGTAGTTTTTCTTTCTTTTTTGAAAGGGGGCTTCCGAGGTTGTTGGCAGAGTTTATTCCCTACTCAATTATCCACTTCATCTTGGGGTGCACCATGAACTGAACCCTGCCCCTCGCGTCCTCTCTCCCTTTACACCCTCCTGCCTCTCTCCCCCAATAGCACAATTAATGCCGCCAAACAGTTAGCTCATCAGGAACGTGAGTCCTCCATGGTTTAGATCGTCGTGGTTGGGAAAATCTATTTTCACACCAACCCATTGTCTCTTATCCTCCACCTGGGTCTAAAGAGATGCACATAAACAACTGAAAGGGTGAAGAAATATCAAAGAACAATGCACGTTTGTTTACCAATAATGTTTCCCTGTACATCATTTTACCAAAATGCTTGAAAAAATTATTGAGCTGTGTGTGCAAACAGGTAGACTGTATGTGTGTCACGCACTGTGGATCAAAAGAGGCCAATTTGAGAGCGTCAATGAGAAGTGAAACGTCTTCTAGCGCAGGCTATTAGGCGTTTAGCAAAGGCTGGCATTTTCCCGTCATACCTTCAGAAATGCTGTTTTTACAGTCTACCTGTCTGTTCCTAACATTCTGCCGTTACGAGCTACTGAGCATTTTCATATGCCTGTCCTGCAAAGAGAATTAGGGATTTTCCTCTTTGTGTTTGCAACAGAAGAAACATTGATTGCAATTAAGTATCTTACTCAGAGTATCTAAATGTTTACAATGATAATAATAATTCACTGCATTGGTTTATTGTTTGGATGGATTACATGCATTGACTTGTTCTTTTTTTCTTCACCCACGTGCAATTTCACATGTTCACATTTTGCAATTAATGCCATATGCACACTCACATACATATGCAGCCTCACAAATATAGACTACTGGATAGTAAAATGTTTTCACACCATATGAGTGATTCATTCCTCTCCAGATCCCTTATTGAAAATGCTCAACAGAACATCTCGACTGGCTAATGACTCATGCCAGATTCCTTTAATTCCTCCTTGCTGAATTAGACAATTCTTTGACGGTGTATTAGCAGCTTAATTACATGAATACATTTCTGATGAGGAGAGAGGGAGGAATGGAGTAGACAAAGAAATAGTGGAGGAGAAGCAGTCAGAAGAAGCAGGGAGCTGTGGGTGTGATGAGACTTGCACTCGGTGTGCTGCAGTATCATGCACACATGTACATGTACACAAACACATAACGTAGTAGTGGGTCTATCACCAGACTCAAAATGAGAAGCTTCTATATTGGCTGCAGTTGAATCACATTTGGAAAGAAAGATTTGAAACCCCTTGAAATTCAACATTTCTTTAGTGTATGTAAGTTTATTCACCATGTCATCTTGAGTGCAAGCAGGCAAATATGTAAACCATAGATTAGCTGTAGCATATGTGGTGCGTTTAATGCCTCAAATTTCAATTTACAAGTCCTCATCACAAAAAAAAAATGCATTTACTCTCTGTCTTACCTTGCTGTGTGTGTGGTTTTCCATCCACCAGTAACAAGGTCAAAACACATTTGGCCTGATACATTTTAATCCGGATTTCTCAAAATGGAATATCATTTCACGCCGCTGGATGCACAGGGGGTAAGTTTATGCATGTGTGTATTTCTGCTTGTGTGAGCTGAGTTTGTGCAACTGCTTATCTGAAAATGTGTAGGTATGTTTATATCTATGTTTATGTGTGTTCATCTAATGTGCGAATGAGTATGGAGGGTGGGGCAGTGTTAATAGGGAAAGCGACTTGTCAGGCACTGGAGGGACATTTAGCAGTTACAGTGACTTTGCTGCTTCTGTCACATGGCTGGACTTAAGTGCAAAACGGCCTCTCCAACTTGGGCACAACCTATTAAAGAGCTTTGCATCAAATGCTGCACTCCGTCTACTTCATTTCAACTGATACATTCACATCAGGAAGGATCAGGAAGAGATGGACAGATGTCAGCAATGATCCGTCCACCACTGGACATCTGCCTTGATAGAATTAGATTGAAATAGTCAGCATCTGTGTGTGTGTGTGTGTGTGTGTGTGTGTGGGTAAGTAGTTTTGATGTGGCCACGACATGATGCTAAAGACTGAGGAAGATAATGGCACTCCAAATGACCTTTAGATAAAATGTGGAACTAACATGCACAGTGCAGTGCATTTATTACCAAGTCACCACCATGATAATCAGTTACACCATTTGGAAAACTGACCAAACAGAAAAAAAAATTAGGTCATAAAAGGAAAGTCCTTGAAACAACACATAAAATAACATCAGACTCTCTTGTTTGATGAGCTTATGCAGCAAAGCTGTAGAAACCCTCCTCTGTACACACTCTGTCCATTTTACCGTGTTTTCACAATGACACTTAACTCCGTATGTTCATTCACTCTGAGAGGCACCTCGCTGCATTTACAGAGTTCCTATTTTAGTCATGACTTTATTCCATGTCCTCATTCCCATCCACTGCAATGAGTGCAACATCCAGTCCTGTGGGGTCTATAAATATAAGTGCTCTCAACTTGACTGGACAATTTGCTCCATGCAGTAATAATTCAAAATGTAAAAAAAAAAATAGCGCCCGATATCTACTTGCATTTTTGTTCCCATTGGTGGAAGCAGAATCCTACGCCCAGTTGGTGTGAGTTTTCCACAATAAGAGAAGAGAAAATAAGGAGTAAAACCAGACACAGAAATAAGGCCCAGCACAAAACAATTGGCAAAAAAGTGTCAAGCTTGGAATAAACAACCCCTTTCCCCAAATGCCATCCATTGTGCCTTGTCTAGATAAGGCTTCTAAATCGGGCTGGAAATGCAAGCTCCATTTCTCTCTGTATGGAATTATTATCCCTTTGTTTTGAGTCAGGCTCTTTTGTCTTTCTCTTCGTGTGTGTGTGTGTGTGTGTGAGAGATGGTGTGCATATGTGTTCATGCAAACAGATAGTAGTGCTGAGGTAGTTGAACTAAAGAGTATGTCCCAAAGGGAACCTTGCACCCATCTTATGTTTGATCTGTCTACTAAGCTCATTATCACGAGTCCCACAGAACTTTGGAGTGTCTGATTGGGGCTAAAAACAGATACCACCCACAAACGTGTGGCAATACCCAACATGTGCTGCACATGTGCGACCACTTCTGTGTTTTCCTTTTACTCTGACCACTGTACAGCGTTTCAGCTAATGTTTCTATAGTGGATCTCCTCACCCATACCTTCATGAGATCAAGTCTTGCTCTATCCTTTCTCTCCCACTTGCATTCCAGCTGTACTTCCACCCAACCACCCACCCACTCTCACTATCTTTTTCCCCATTCTGCGTTTTTGTGCCCAAATTGCAGTCTAACAGCTTTTTAAGAGCTGTTTTGCTGGAGTGTAATCCTCCTAGCCTCCCCTTTCAGCCTTTATTCCATTGTGAAAATCTTGGCTCAGACCTAGACCCTTTTTAGAGAGTGGACCCGCTCAACTCCCCACACTCCCCCCACCCCTTCTCTGCAGCTCTGCTGATACCCCCACCCAGGGCTTTTCTGCCATTCCTACATCCCACTAAAATCCTGCCTATCCTTTCATTCCTCTGTTCATCACTCATATGTCTACAGTCAGTGAGCCATGAGCACTGAAAGCATTGCCTAGCAGACCACCTTTGAGAGTTATGTAAGGTGTTACTAATTGTTGATTTGCTTTTGCAATGGCTCTTTCTGCCACCACACTACTTTTCCGTGTCAGCCGTCATCTCTTGCCAGGCTCTCCTTTGCACTTTCTGTCTCCATCTTTTTCTCTCTATCCTACATCCACTGTCCATTCCTTTCCCTCTCTGCATCCCTGGTGTGAAAATCACAGGGGTTTGTGTCAGCTTGTCAACACAACACTCAAGAAAGCATGGCATGGAGAATAACAGGAAAAAAGAGCCAATACATGTTAGAAAGACCGGAAAAACTGAGGTACGGTAAAAATGGAAAAAGTGGGCTCCTGTCAGCTACCAATTGCAAAGGAGCGGGCCTGAGAGGGGATTGATGGAACGCTGTAATCAGTCTGTCTCCAAGGCTGTCACCACAAGGTTTTTCTCTGCTGGAATAGGGCGCTGCACACATCAGGGCAGCAGCAAGGCTGATCGCATGGGTGAGCAGTGGCAGAGTTTCTCCCTGGGTAGCTGCTATAACAGATGCAGTGGATAGAGTAATAGAGTGGTATGCATACAAGGAGAGGAAGAAGGCAGAGAAAAAAGGAGGAGGTTGGGGTGGAGGAGACCAAGAGTGCTGATTTGACATAGTTGGTGTATGAACATATGTGAATGGTTCACACAGTCAGTATGCTGCAGTGCCCCACAATGTGCCATAAATACGGTCATTCTCATACTGTCTCCTCACACAAGCTGCACACACACATAAAGATGCACACAGACTGTCACAGTCCCATATCTTTAGGGTTTCTAGTGGGCAGAAGCATCTCTCTGACTATAATTCCAGCACAGCTTTTAAACAGCTCCCCCATTCTGAAGCCAAGAGCCAAAGAGCTGAGAGCTGACTCCGTGTAGACAGATAGCAAGTGACTGGCTGGCTGGCAGGAGAACAGGAAATAAAAAGCCATATAAAAAAGAGAGAAAAAAGGGGAGGGAGTCAGTGGCAGTGGTATGAAATTGTCTGTACACATCAGCCAGCAGTGTTGACAAGATGTTGATTGAGCTCGTCTTGTCATTTCATTCCTGCTTACCCCCTGGTGTTTTAACTGCAAGACAGCTGCTGGCTGGATCTGTGTCACAGTTCCAGCCCTTTTCTGTCCCCCACACGCCTCTCTCTCTCTCTCTCTCTCTCTTCTCTCTCTCTCTTTTCTGTGTCTCTATCCCAATTTCTGTTCCTGGCTCCCTCCCCCTATTTCACCAGCATTTGGATAGAAGGGCTTTCAGTATAATTTACTGTGCTTTTAAATCATTAACTTCTTGTGCTTCGCAAAAGCCCCAGTTTAGTGTGTGCATAACAGCTGACATGGTGGATAAAACAGCAATTGTACCTAACATGTGACAGAAACGCTGTTCAGAAATCGGGCAGAAAAAAAAGTAGATCACTTCATTCCCAGTTGCAGACATGACAAGTAAACAAAGTAAATAAATATATTTATTCATATAAATAATAGATTAAAACTCCATAAACAATGAAGGGATAATGTTAAAATTGCCTCTATCTTGCTTTTTCTAAAAGGCAAGAGAAATGAAAACAAAGGAATTCTCTACATGGATTCTGTACTGGGACTCTGGGCCTAATACCCTGGGGTGTCAATTAATTTAGTCAAGGGATTTGCGGCCTACTCTTCCTAATTGAGCCCAGTGGAGACCCCCTCGGCTTCTCATGATAGGAAGTAGTGCGTTTCATAATTAATACTTTTTTCCTATATTGTTATTATTTTTTAATTAGGGTGGTAATGTTGTAAATGTATGCATCTCATTAGAGTGGAAGGGCCATCTTCACTATTGTTCACGTCTGCAGCATTTGCTACTAGAGAGATGAGTAAGAGAGACAATCTCATTGAGTTCTGCAATGGCACATTGAAGTCAAAGCTGTGCTTTTGTGTGTGTCTGAATATAAAACACGGCTAGCTCAATGAGAGTCTCATTAGTGTTGCTTAATATGTGTGCTTTTTAAAGCTTAGAGGTTAATGCCCAACTTGCCTCCATTTCACTAGAGCTCTCTTTAATGTGATGCATAATTCTTTTTTGTCAGCAGCTGACAAGAGCCTCTTCAGAGAAAGCAGCTGAGCAGTGTTGTGAACTCTGCATCCAACAGGAGTGCACAAAGGCACAAAAACACTTCTAATTACTGTAAACCTGTTTGAAATATTTCTCTTCTCTTTTCCACCCATGCTTACTCCACCATACAGAAGATATTTCTGAGCTCTTCTATCTTCCCATCTCTCTGTCCAGAGAACATAACTCATGGCGATTAAACAAATTAACTCCACTCCCAGGAGAACCACGGATCCAGTCCAAACAATGAGTGTGTGATTCACAGTGCTGCCACTTCCCTGCTCTAACAAACAGTCTTCCAATTGACATTTATTAATCAATGTCTGTGGTTAGTCTTCCACTAGAATTTCAGCTCCTCTTTCACTGGAGGTGGCGAAAAGGCAAGTTTTAATTTAACATCAGTTTTCTCTCTTCATCAGATTGTCTGTAACTTAAAACATTTCTGTAAAATTGCTGATGACTAAGAGCTTCCTGAATACAAGAAAAGCGGGGAAAAAGTGTTACCTGCCGACCTCAATACATCCTGCTTTGTGTTGAGAAAAAGAAGGGAAAAGGGAAAACTAATTTCCTGAAACTCCATTTCTTAAGTGTTGATTAGTAAAGGAGCATAATTAGAGTGAAATGTGAAGTCAGGGTTTTTTCAGATTGCACCGCTTCCTCTAGAAAAATCAGGCCATGATTAATGAATAAATGATTAATGAGCGAACTAATTAATCAATTAATTATTAAGCAAGCACTCTGAACAAGAAATGGGAAGGATGATGGTGAACAGTGGATATAAGAGATGGTTTGGTTGTGTGTTAGAGAAAAAAGGATTTAGAATAATCTGCCTGTTTGTTCTGTCTGTTTGTTTTGTCTTCTGTTACAGGGAGGATGAGGAAGAAGGCGGATTGGGTGGAGATTTCTTGTTATGAGCTTCTCAAATCTGTCGGCACCACCTTGTGTGAGAGCAAGGGCCTCAAAGCACTACATCCACCAGCTCCTACATATAACTTAGGGTCAAGACTTTAGGTTATGCAGCAGTGAAACCTGGTGTAACATTTACCGGCTACAGTGATGATGTTTGTATCGGGGTGAAAGTGACCACACGACCCCAAAAATTCCTCCAAAAATGCTGAGGGTGACATTTAGTACCCTTCTCTAACCAATGTTCTCTCCTCCCCCTGTCTTTAAGTAGGACACCCCATCAATCTTTGATAATGTGCAGTGTGGGCCTCTCCTGTGTGACCAGGCTGATGAGACATCACAGCAGGGATTGATGTATGAAATGCAGGCTACGAATGTAACTGTGATATACTGGACCGTTTCAAGTGAAGTTTGACCTTTTTTTCCCAGATATTAATCGCTGCAGTGAAAGAATATATGTGTGATATATCCCTCCCACAGGAACTCCACACACTTCATTCGTTGACGAGGGTTTCCTCTATACCTTTCACTAGCGGAGGTAGAGGCCTTTTTGATGTCTTCCAAAAGTCCCAAGAGCCGCAACACAACAGGATATGGGACACAAAATATTATTTTATAAGCAGATGGGTTTATTGTTTCTATTAAAATACAGCATTCTTCTATAAAGCTGTATTTCCCCCCACCTCCCCTCGACACCCGGAAACATATCCTCAAAGAGAAAACATGAGAGAAAGATCTTTCATCCCTGCATATCTTTCCTGGCGTTTACTGCTGGCCTTATTAACAGACTTATGAGTGACAGAGGCAGAGTGTGCTGGGGGAGTCTCAGGGGGCTTTGATGGGAGGCAAGTGATGGAGCTGCAGCAAGCTAAGGGCAAGATCATGCTTACACTTATCTCCTCAAAGTGCTTTGTAAAGTTGTTCATCTGCAGACCCTTTTTCCATTTACTCGTCTTTTTACCCCTGCATACTTTCAAGACCATTGTCTTGAATGGCCACTGGCTGAACTGGTGCTGCATTAAATCCTAATCATACCATGGCAATGCAGATTTCCTCAGAGTCAACTGGGTGTGAATAGGTCTTTGTCACACTGGGTGGGTTAGCTCATTGACTGTGAAAACCTGGACATATGGTGGCTGTGTGTCGGGATGTACCATAGGATAGAATACCATGGGTGGGGCTCTTGACCCTTGTGTGGCCTTTAACATCTAAATGGCTGCACCAAAGTCTGCAGAATGATAGACTTAAACACTTCATTGTCCACTTGTCCCACGTTTTTGGGAGTTGACTCTTTTGGGGTTTTACTTTGGATGAAGAATGTATGCTTTGCAGTTGGAACAGATGTGTGCTATGTGACTGTTTTACCAAACACATAGCACGCGCCCTTTCTGAAGCTGAATGACACACACAGATGGACCTTGTCTGTAACACAAACTATAGACATAAAGACTTACACAGTAACAGTACTGCTTCTGCTGATCTCTAGACTTGTTCGGGGACATCTTTTTTTGTCTTGATGTATATGCCTCTAAATAAAGTGCCTAAGGGGAAATATTACAGTAACATAACCCTGTAAATATAACAATATTAAATAAGGCAATGAGCTCTTCATCTTCGTATTATTTCCTCATACTGCCATTGATATGTACAAGTAATAATAATAATACATTTTATTTATAAGGCGCCTTTCAGGGCACTCAAGGTCGCCGAACAACAAGTAAAAAACAACTAAGAGGAAACAAAGTCTACATATAGGGAATAAAAATAGATAAAAATGTCCAAATAATGACTCTGATTACCTTTCCTCACTTTAATACCTTTGGTCTGCAACACTGGTCACATCTACTGAGAGGTCTCAGGTTTGGGGCTCTAATAAACAAGTGGAACATTACAGGCTCTTAAGCCCATCTGGTGAGATGATCGATCATTAGACAGAGTGTGGAGATAACTCCCTCAGCTTGCCTGCTGGCTACCACTGATCCCATATCACTCTCACAGGATACGGTATGAATCACAGGAAGTTGAGATCAATCTATATAGATTGTGCCGCTTGATTACAAATGAAAAAAAAAATCTCATTTGGCTTAGCCACTCAAATGCCTCAGAGTCTGGCTGTGTTAGCGTGAATGTGTGGGTGTCTGCAATCTTTACTTTGTGTGCTAAATAATAGCTTCTAACTTTCTCCTTTACTGATTTCTGATATTTGTTGAGCTCACTCTACAATCTGTCCTACCTTCACTCATTTACTTTGCTTGGTCCATCCTACTCTTAAATCTCACTTCTTGAGGGAGTCGTCTCTTAAATCTTAATTAAAACAGACTCCAAACCCCCCCACCCTCCTAGGGACCAGCTGAAAGCAGCTTAGAACAATCAAGAGGATGGATTAGAAGTGAGAAGAAAAGAAGAGGAGAGGAGAAGCAAGAGGGAGGGGTGGAAAAAAAAAACAAAAACGAGATTGCAATGGCAGAGAAAAATATTGAGAGAAGAGAGAGAAATGACCCCTTTCCTTCATCCCCCTGATCCTCTCTCCTTCCCCCTTCACTCTGTTTCTCCCTCTCTCAGGGCTCTGGAGTCTTGGCCTGACCTATTGACATTCAGCTTCTCGGCAGATTAAGCAGCGAATGGAGCCTCTGGAAAGGGTAAACACACTGGAGGAACAATGACCAACAGGCGGCAACCTTATTGGATTCTAATTAAGTGCCAGGAGGGATGGCTAGGGGCATGTTAAGTGCTGTGGGACACAAGTTAGAGCCTCAGACCTCAAGTACCACAACTCAAATCACCTGCTCCCTTTTGCTATAGACTGTGTGTCCACCTCACTATTTATTTGTCTGTTGCTATTCCTCTATGTTTCTACTGTTATACACATGGATGGTGAGAATGACAAACGGAATCTTCTAAAAGCACTCCTCAGACAGCTATTTGCCATATTAACTGCCCCTTTCTTTACCCTCTCACCCCTCTTTTTTAACAATTTGGAACAAGACTCATCCCCCAGAAGTAGCTGTTGGAGCAATAAGGTAAAAAAAAAAAATCGGCTGAAAAATTGGGAGAAATAATTTGATATTGAACAGATTGAATGATCTAGAATGAGGGAGAGGGATGAAGGAGAGCAAAATAATTTTTTCTGCAAAAGGGAAGGACTAAAGAGTTGAATCTCAATGGTCACAAATTTAAAAATACAACCCTCCCCCCATCCCAATTACCCAGCATGGTAATTTGAAAGTGAGTCCAAGCAGGTCGTTCTTTATGTGTGAACTTTCTCACTGTGGAGCGGTTCCTCTGTCTTTGAGTGGTCCCCTGATTAGACCAACTCACAATGGTGCTGTGGTTTCCTGAGTCCCCTGTATGGAACCACAAGCACTAATTAGACTGGTCTCATTAATGTGTTAGTGAGAGAGAAGGCCCTGGCCATCATGGGTTGAGGCAGACATAGGAGGAAAAAAGCAATGCCCCACTAGAGACAGGCCATCGTCACCTCAGCAGGCATATAAAGCAATTCATTAATTGGTGTGAAAACACACATGCACACATAAAACCACAATTGACCAAACACACACACTCTCACACCTCAGTGTGAATACACATACTAACGTTATGGGTATTGCATGAACCCACTGCTTGTTAACACATTACCTGGGATCAAAGAGGCAAAGGCTTGAAGGAGAGATGGCTGGAGGAGTCATTATTTGTCAAGGAAAATTGAAGCCCAGTGTTATGTTTGTCCTTTGGCAAACCTGGCAGAATAGAGGTTTCATCCATTTCACAAAACGGAGGATCTCTTCCCTCACCACCATCATGTGAGAGTCTTTGAAATCCTTAGAGTACTTTTTTTAATCAAAGCTGGGAGGAAATGAATCGGGGCTTCACTTGTGATCCAAGCCTGGAGGAATAAAAGGGATCCACATGACCACTGTCCATTTCCACACCATTACAGCAACAGTCATGGCTGTAATAGGTTGAATTGGGCCATTGATTTCTCTCATGCACCCTATCTTTCACCAAAAAAAGAAAGAAAAAAAAAACTAGCCTGTGCTAGTTCTCAGATATTCCCAGTTCTTTTAAGAAAACATCACATGCTCAAAGATAGCTTGCACAAAACGTAAACCTCAGGCCACTAGAAGAGCACACACACATGCTCACCCCACACACAACCAATATGATACGTCCCATATTGAGTTCCTGGCGAGTTAAACAAAGGACTGAGTTTAAATTGGCTTTTAAAGAACTCCCCAGCACAATCAGGGAGTTGACTCAAGCTACTATAGTGTGTCAGAGGACTGTTTAAAGAAAGAAGGGTAGTTAGACTGAGGTCTATAGTGCAGTGAATGGTTAATCTAAAGTGTGACGGCTCAAGAGCTTCCCTCAGCTGGTTTCAATGGGTCTCCAATCAAGCCTGACTACCTCTCAATCCCTGGTCAGCTGGTTTAACTGGCTTGTGATTGAGTGGAGTCATTAAGGGCCTATTTATCTTTCCCATTATCATAGTCTTAAAAGACTAGTGACATGTTCAACACAACAACGCACCGCCTACCCATGAATCTGAGCAGATGCACAACTGCTTTTGCACACGCACAGCATTAAGCAACACAACATCAGGTTTCTTCAAACACAGGCCTTTCAGTTTGTGGAAAAGATCTGAAAACACTTTTTTTTTTGTACTGTAAATAAAACTTTCAACTTTTTCACCTGACGTCCTGCTTATTCTCAGGTTTTCTGCAGATTTGCAACCTCTGAAAAACAGCACCTCTATCTGGAGCATTTAGTGCAAGATTCCTTGGAGGATTCAGTATGTGGCTGTGTTGAAAGTGTAATACTGCCTGAACAAAATAGCAGTCCAGGTCAACCCATGACACCCCCCCCACCCCCACCCCCACCCCACCCTGTCACACACTGTAAATTTTGCAGTGTTAATTTGGAGAAAATGGGACCAAATACACTCTAGAAGAAGTTAAATAAACTCTCTAAGTGTTGATTTAACACTGCAAAATTTACTGTGCAGAGACTCTCCTAAACAAGCCACAACAAACAGCTTTCTACAGCCACTCTCTTCCTTTGATCTAAAAAATCAGAGATGAGATCTGTCTCTCTTTCCTCTCTTCTCTTTTGCCCTTTTCTCTACTCTTTACAACATCTCCTTATATCTCACTTTCCCCTCCCGCTGAGCAGGTGTATTAAATGATGTGACTATTCCAGCAGCACTGGGCCGCACCTCAAAGTGCACTCTGTGAAGAGGGCTTTTCTCTCCTCCCCTCTTATCTTTTATCCCTTCCATCACCCCATCTCCTTTACTCTCCCTTTTCCTTTCCCTTTATCCTTATCCATCCCCTTTACTTCTTTTAACATGTTCCCTCGCACTTTAGAATGTGAAATAGAGAGGGCCATGGCTCTCATCAATTTGAATTCATCTACACCTCCCTGTCTATCTCCCTGTGTGCATCTCTAGCTTAGCCTATTGTCTATTAAGCTATACGTCTAATTATGCTGTCTCACTTATGTAATTAGTGCAAAAATAAATGGCTGCTGTAGCTTTGTCTCTCCCCTTTACCCCTCCCGTTGCAGGCTCTGAGAAAACAAATTATGGAGAACAATAGGTACAAATGGCTTCTGCACCAAACTGCATGATGGATGCAGCCTGGGTTCCCTGCATCTCATCCTTTCCTTTTCCTTTCCACGCTTACTCTCTTTACTCTCCCTTCTCCATTATCTCCAGGTCTATATGTCTCTGTTTGGAAACAGGGGAGGACTTGAACACTCTCTCACCCAACTACCCTATCATTGTATGGCTGTATCATCTGTCTTCCCTTCTTGGCACTGACACTATATTCACACTGACATCATATTAGGCAAGGTCCTTTTCTATCCTTTGCTTTCTTTTTCTCTCCCTGCTCTACTCTCTCTTTCTCTTCCCCTGCTGTTGTCTCCACTGGCACTCTCTTCTCCCTTATCCCCCAGAGCATTCTCTACACCACGACTGCAAAGCAAACGCCTGGGACTTTCTAAAGCAAACAGCCAGCATCCTGTGCCGCAGCCCCATCTGTGGATAGTCTGAGGAGGGAACAATCAGTCCCTCTCCTCCTCTGCCTCGTTCTCTTTCCAGCCCCCTGGGATCTGCACAGCATTGGGATGCCTCACTGAGACGGGTGCAATGTGCTGGAACAATGGTTGGGCTGCTTCCTCCAGGAGGGGTGTTAGGTTCACCTCAGCCAGCTTGGGAAGCACTTAGCCATGTGTTCTTGCCCTTCTTGCAGCAGCATCACAGGAATGTGGCAGAAGTGAAAAAAGAGCCTCAAACTAAAGTCCTGCCTTACCTCACCCTCACGAACACATTAACAAATACATGCTTGCACGCACACAGCAACTGTCTGCATGTCCAAGTGTACACCTGAGATGTACTGTTTAGCCTGAGGTGTTGAAATATCAACTTTCTATTAATCCCCCTCAGACTTGCAGTCGTTACACCTTTGTTGTTTTTTCACCTCTGCCATGCTGGAGGAAAAACAGCAGGTTTGGTTTACACCAATACAAGTGTATCCATTACCTGAAATGCTAGGCTCCTGGCAGTAAATCCCTTTGACCCCTCCACCTTGCTTTTCTTTCTTTCTCCCTTTCTTTCTTTCTCTCCCTCCCCCTTCCTCATGCTGAGCCCATCGGCGTCTCTGCATCAGCTTTCTTTGGCCAAACAGACAGCAGGAGAGAGAGAGAGAGAGAGAGAGAGAGAGAGAGAGAGAGAGAGAGAGAGAGAGAGAGAGAGAGAGAGAGAGAGAGACACACCTTACCCTCCTGTCGGTTCAACCACCACCCACCTCCACCACCCACACACTCACTGTTCATCACGTCTGCACAGCTCAATAACATTAACATGTTTTGTCATTGAGGGAGCAGCAGTTAAAAGCTGGATCGATAAGCTTTGACTGACACCCCTCAGTTGATTGCAAATTGGCTCCCTTCTTTAACAGACCTCCCGGGGTGAGTTTCTAAGCTCTGTCCAATATTCCACTCAGAAAAATGGAAATAAAGCAGATTGCTACAAATTTTCAAACCCTTCACTCAGGCTCCTATAACAACAGAGAGCAAACTTTCATTGTACAGGGAAAGAGGAGGCTCAACTACTGCAAGCCCACTATTTTGGTTAATAGTTGAGTCAGTAACACAATATTAGCCCTGGCATTTCAGGCAGTTTAAACTGACAGGAAGAAAAGATAAAAGGAACAATAAGTAGAGAGGCTGAACTAGTTCAAGCTCTGAGTCCCGCTCGGGAACATGCACTGTTTCTATCACTAATAATGTGATCAGCAGGCAAGTGATCCCTTGTTTCCTTGAATGTGTTTTCTCCCCTTGTTGGTTGAGGAGATGACATATCCTGAGAGCTGGAGCATCATTAATTAGACAGTTGGACTTTGACTAATCGCTCCAGAAAGGGCACACAGCCCTGAAGATGCCAAACACTCATCTCGTCTTATCTTCCTCTGCCCCAGTGTTTGCCCTTGACCCTTGAATGCGTGTGTGAGTGTTGAGGGTGTTGCTTCCTTGAGCTTCAAGTGAGTCATTTCTGGGTGATGTATATGATTCATAAGACCCAGAACACCACGCTTAATATTTCAGATGTTCTATTTAGTAAGTACCACTGATGCTCAAATAACATATAGAGAGACTAAAGACAGATGTAAAAATAAATAGGCATGTACATTTCCTAAGTGAACTTTTTTTCCGAGCCCCTTCTCAGCTAACAAAATCCTTCTCCAACAGAGCTATCTTTAATACAAGGTTAAGGAACACGGCTGGTGGAGATAACATGGGAACAGATATTGCTGCAACACAGAAGATAAATTTCAATTTGCTGTTGGTTTCTGTGTCTCGGCAGGAGATATGAAATTCTTGTCTTGCAGGGCAGGAATTGATTGGAAAATAAAAATGAATGGGTGGTCTAGTATGTCTGCGATTTCTCTGTTGCATGTTGTTTTCTGGGCTTTGGGTCTTTTGACATGGTGATACATCTCTCTAGAAGGATATGACACTTGCATTTTAGGGGGCAATAAATGCAATATAAGTTGTTCTAAAAATAGCTGCTACTGTATAAATGTGAGTGTTTTCCTTGGGGTGCAGTTTTAATGACATGCACAGAATTAATCCTGGGTTCTCCGTCTCTCTATTCTTTCCATTACTGTGTTTGTAAAGAAGAATAAAAGAGTAAACACATTTGTGCTGTCCCCACCAGTCTGTATGCTGATGATACAGCTTCAAGTACTGCAACTGGGGAAGAAGACTCCAGGCAATGGCAGGAAGCTGACACTGCCCCTCTATTGTCCTATTCCTTGTTATTTCCTCCCTGGATCCTCTGACTGCCCCAGAGGAAGACAAGGTGACGATGTGCAGAGACAGACACAAGGAGAAAGCACAGACAAAAAGAGGAAAGAAAGGAAATAGGTAAAAAAAAAAATAATAATAATTCGGGAGAAAGCTGAGTTCTATCTACAGTTAGTTGGCTACTTGGGCTTCCTGTGTTGAGCCACACCACAGTACACATCCAGTTAAATTGCAGCTGATAACGAAGCCTCAGGACACACTGCCAAGTTCTTTATCTGTGTTTACCCGCATGGCAAAGCTGATTAGAGACAGGCAACATTATGAAGCCTCATTGTTTCCATTCTCCTTCCAGTTTCTCTCTTCACACACATAGCAAATGTGTGTGCGGGAAGGGGGAGTGGGAGGATATCTGTTTATGAAGAAGGGCAGGAAGACAATGGCATGCATGCCTGACATGTCTTCAGGATGAGAAGAAACAGCGGCCCATTGTTTAAGGTCTTGATCATTCATTACAACCTGTTTGTGTGTTCCTGCATATATCTGTCAGTCAGTTCATAAGACCAAATTAGATTTTTGGAGGTTTTTTTGGGGGGGGGAAATGCTGTAACAATTAGGAGGATTGAGCCACTTTAATTTCTAACAATTACAGGAGAAAAGAGACATGTAGATATAAATCTTAACTTTTATGGCTGAAAGTGAATCTTGAAAATTCAGATGCAATGTTCAATAAAACACTGCAGCAGCAAAACTATTACTTGGCACTCACATAGACAGGAAATCAAAGTAGGCCAAAATTCATTTATATCTTTGCCATGACTATGTCTCCTAAATAATGCAAGACACTTCTGTTCAAGACTCAGCTGTGTTCAGATTCTGCTGTGTCTGCACTATTGTGCACCTCGTATCTAACACTTTTCATCAGTTGGCTGGAGTTCTTGCCTCCAAACTTTCTACCTCTTACCTACTTTATCCTCAAACCCTTATATCACAGGGACACACCGAAACAATAAAAGTGATCAGCATACAAAGAATAGAAAGCTAAAAGGAAGGATACAGTACGATTATATTGTGATTTTATGTGTACGTGTGTGTATGACAAAGGCAGAGGGTAGTCTGACAAGATGGAGAAAAGGTTAATGACGCTCAGCGGTCTTCCTCAGTGTTTTCCTGCTGTTTGTCAGCTTAATCATCAAGACACTGGTGACACATCTGAGCAACTATCCCTGCAATAAGACTCACCCTCTCTCTCCTCAAATCTAAAACTCAGTTTTCCTCTGCCAATTCTGAGTCTCTCTGTGAGAATTCAAAGAATGGCAGACCAGCAGTTCATGAAATATGCACAGTTGCCCAAAACAAACCTCTTGGGCCATGCTGCCACTGCGTCCAGAAACATATCTGTGCTGCGTGAAGAAAAGACAAATCTCTGGTAATGGGGAAAAGAAGAGACGATGGGTTGAGAGAGAAAAAGGCTTGGTCAAAGCTTATCATATTCCTGCTAGAATTCAGCTCTGTTTGTGTATCTGTGTGCATTTGTTGGTGTGTGTGTGTGTGTGTGTGTGTGTGTGCGTGAACAAGCTTTCAACTTAACTCTGCCAGCCGCCTTCGGCCCATTAAGCAGATATGCTCTCATGTGTCCCTGTCCCATAGTCACACAGTGTGCAAGCAGGCAAAAGAGTTGTAAAAAGGAGCAAGGTGGAAAATTTCCGTGGCGTTACACTATAGTTAGACATGAGTGGCGACGCGACTTAAGAGGAAGGGGGAGAAACTTGTAATCTCAACTCACAGCCTTTGAACTTGAGCCCGATGAGACGCAAGCGACCCAAAGCAAAAGGTTCCAAAGAGGAGCTCACTGAAGATTACTCAGAATACTGATGCAGTGTGGAATCCAATTCCTCTGGGAGCCCAAGGGACTTTCTGAGAAAGTAAATTATCTATGTTGTACAACACCACATAGAACTACAGTACATGTAGGTGTATGTTATCTGCCATATACGAATTTCAAGGTGCTCAAGCTAAATTTTTATACTCACATTTTTGAGTGCAACCAATTTTGAGCATCAGTGACTCTGTGTAAGACTGTGCCACAATAAATGAGGTCTAGGGTCTCTTAGGTTCTAATTAGGGCAGCTGTTACCATTTCCATTATTTGTGTGTGTGGATGTGAGAGAGGGACAGGCGAGTTTTCTATGTGTGTGTGTGTGTGTGTGTGTGTGTCAGGGTTAGGGGGGTAAGTCGAGAAAAATACATCACTTTTTGGCTGCTGCCCCTTCTCATCCAGCTGTTGCTTGTCTATCAGGGAGTAGAGTTCTGCTGGTATCATATCCCTCCCCTGGCTTAGGATAATGACAAAACCATGCGGAATGGGGACTGAAGGTAAAGACGTACTGACAACAACAAATGGTTAAGCGCACTTTGCCATTTGTGATCTTGAAAGTAGTTATGCTGTTGAAACTGCATGTGGTTCAGTCTTGAAGCTACAAACACTGCTTTTGGCAAGGCAAAAAAAAAGTCTAAAAGACTGTAGAATTCATTATTCTGTCTTTTGTCCCTCACAGAGAAGATCTTTGTCAGTGGGATTCTGTCTTACATTTAATTTAATTATTTTCTTTCTTAAGTGTTAATACCACGCACTGGTTTGTCAGTAATTCTGAAATACACTGATAAGTCAAGTCTTGGTGTTAATTGCTGAAAGCTTTTTGTTTTTGCATCCACACATTTGTATCCCTTAATTATTAAACTAAATTATATCATTATAATTGACCATATGCTCACAACGGTTATGTTTTTAAAAAAAAATAAAAAATCAAGAATCAAAAACACACCTGGAGAATTCAGTTTTTCATTGGATACCTTAAAACGAAATATATACATATCTAATACATTAAATAAACAGTTTTATACTATTTCTTCAAAAGCTATTCATTTTGGAAGACTTTTACGTGATCTGCTTTATATTGATGTACAGTTTCAGATGCATTTTCCCACAGCGATTAAAACAACTGGGCAACTTAATTCTGCTCTAAAGCAGCAGGGGTTGTAGGTTTGGAGGGTGTGAGTGTTGGGGTGTTGGAGGGGGGCGTTTATGTCTCCGGCTGTCTCTTGAAAAACAAACTCTCTTCCTCTATCAATCACAAACGCACATACCCACGAGACAGCGCTCGCCCCAGGATAAAGGACTCACTGATGGGTTTACGCACGATTCTATTGACCATGGTTCTGTTTCTGTTGCGACTGAAACAGCTTAATTATTGACCAAACTAGAAGAGTCCAGTAGAGGACATCTTTTGCACAAAGTCCCATCACATTAAACATTCGCTATAGTCAAAAGTCTGGAGGACTGTAGACTAACTTCAGAATGAATGATGCAGGGTTGTGCGTAAATGATGCAGTCGCCTTGTGTCTGCACATCAGAAGGATTGTATTCACTGTAAACTGTATCATCCACAAAAATAAAAAAAATATTATTATGAATGGATACATACGTGCACATAAATAGCTACGACTCCATTGTTTTTAAATCTAAGTTAAACTTTCCGTCCACTACAATTGTTCCAACGTACTCATCCGTTAGAAGAGAAAGCATCTCATTTATCCGGAATCTGAACTAGACCATAAACAGTCTCACCAAGCTTCAATTACGCACGGCATTTCAGGTTTGGATTGCAGACAACGAAATATTTTTTGATGTAATCGCTCTTCCTAAACTAATTAAACATTTACAGACGATTACGGCAGTGGATTGTGGCACTGCAGCAGATCAGCTGCTTATCTGAACCAGCGCACCGAACTACTTGACGCAGCGCGCCAGTAGAAGAGCGCGGTCCACCTCAGCACCAGTAAAGATCTCCACTGAAAGATGGCAAAAAGAAAGCATTTCTTACCTGTGGCCATAAGGCAAAAGACGAGGTATAACGCAGGCATTTTAGTTGATGTGGCCGCTGATTGTGCTGCGTGGAAGGGATCAGTGGCTCCGTCGATGCGACTGTGTAGGATCTGGTTATGGTCCACCACGGCACCGGAATATCACCGTACGGACAAGCGCAGTTCAGTGTTTATAATACAATCCAAATGTTAAAAAAAATGACTCTGAATAGTCCCCACACCTCGTAAACTGCCACTTAATAATGCATCCCCATAGTTGGTAACTTTCCCCGCTGCATCCGCGTCTTTTCCAGCCTCCTCCTCCTGTGTGCCTCTGGTTCACTGTTCACCTGTCAATGGATTTTCTAACAGTTCGTTAAAGAATCAGGCTTTTCAGTCACTTTCAGTTCTTCCACGGTCCACTTTTTTTTTTTTACACCCGTGTGTGCATACTGCCCTCGGAAGCGATCTCTCCTCTTCGACGGTGCGTAATGATAAAATCCCGGAGAAGTTGCCTCTCGCCCCCTCCTCTCTCCTCTCTCCACTCTCCTCTCACTCTGCTCCCACTCCTCTTTCACACACTCTCTTTTCTTCCCCCGTCGGTCTCCTCTGTTTGCTTCTCAGTCCCTCTTACCAATGGAAAATGCGCATTGACAGTCATCTGGTAAGAGGGTTCACCAAATCTGGCAGGAGCCGAGTCGGAGGAGACCCACTGCTTCAGATGTTTGCCAAGGGGACCCTGTGGCCCCCGCCCCTAGGGGCCCGCTATTGGCTGCGCGGGTGTCAAGGGGAGGGTATTTAAAGCACTCATTCACTGTTACACATTTTTGAGAAGAGGATCCTCCGCTGAAAATGTGAGTCTTTTAATCAGAATACCAAGTGACTGATGGGCAAGAGTGGTTTTTATAAAGCACCAAAATTACACACAAAAGAAAGAGGAGAAAGAAAATGTATTATACTGGTATAATTATGTAAAAAAGCACAATAATGGATCAGATGGTTATGTAACAGGTGATGCACTAAAACGAATGATCAGAGGTCAAGTAAAACCCAATTTTCTTCAATAAAAGTGTCATAAATAAATATCACAAGTGTAGCCTCTTGTTTGATTCCAGTTATGAGATTCTACTTGTTTTAGTAACGCAATGAATAAGCTGATTTTTGTAAAGTTTAAGCACTTTATTACATATTAACTGACATTTCAGGATAAACCAGTATTGTTTTAACCTCCAGTTTTATTCCTCTCAATTAAATTAAACAAAACTGTTCATGTCTGGTGACTCATTAGTCATTTTTGATTAAAATCATAACTATTGAAAATTAGTATCCTGTTCAATTACTCCACAGATTTTGTGAATTAATTAAGGTGAATTATGTCTAAGCAGTTGCCTTACAGCAGGATTAGGTGCAGATGTTTGCCAAATGGTGTATCACTTTGCTCTTACTATTTCAATGCTTGTGAGAGAATAGATCAGGATTTTCTGGATCAAAATGGTAGAGCTGTCAACATAAATAGACTTGTATTGATGAAAAATTCTTCTATTGTTCATTCAGGTTCTGTCAAATAACTGTTATTCATTCAGACAAAGCAACCTTATTGTATTGTGCTCAGTGTGATTTAATATTGTTCTTGTTTGGGTTTTTATTTTTTTTAACAATGTTCTTTGAAGCTGACTCAAAACATAAATTTTTTACATGCAGTTTCATCTTAAATGTTCCTATTGTTCAGCAGCATACATTGGATACTAAAATGAAGCAAACAGAACTAAATCATTATCATATTTCAACAAAAGCTAAGACTTTTATGAAGAGATGAAAACAGTGGAGTCTATCACTTGCCTGTGGCTGTTTGTAGGCTTGTTCTTTGATGTTGTTCATTAGTTATTCAAGGATGTATTGATTAACCAAAATAATAGGCCGTCATCTGGTTAATAAGTCTTTCAGTTGTGTATTGTACCAAACCATTAATTTAGTGTTAACACATCCCCCTTCACACATACACACAAACACATGCGCCCTGTTAACTCAGCCAGGTGGTAAGTGCTCCATAAGACTGTGAAAAATTCATCAAAGTGTGGATAGTTGGACACTGAGGACTTTGGTGTGTGTGTGTGTGTGTGTGTATTTCAGAAAAAAAAAAAAAAAACACCATCCACAAAAACAGAAGTGTTTCTTTTTGACATTTTATGCTGCATTTAATTAAAGGTTGAACTATGTGATGATTAGGGCACACTCCTCATGAGGGCTCCCCCAAACAGTAGTTCTTATACCCTGGGGCTGGCCTTCCTGTTTATTGCCTCCCTGTAATGCAAACATAAGGGTCCCCTGCCAGTAAACACATGTTGATGGAAGAAACAGCTTGCACAGCTGGGAGGCCAACCCAGGTTAGTGTGAGTGAGCACATAGATAAATGAGTATGTCTGGATGTGTGTGTGGAAGAAAAGGGAATATGTGTTATAATATGCACAGAAATGCTTGTTGTTTTTTTACATATGTCACATTTAAGTGCAATGTAGAGTGTGTAGAAGCTGGAGTGTAAGAGACTGAATGTAATGGAAAGTATGTATGTGTTGGGAGGACATATTGAGCATGTGGGAAACCATCAATGAGTGACTAAAGGCGGGGGTTTGGGTGAGCAGTAAAACAGTGGGGTGTCTCCAACAGTTGTGCTGTGATAATAAAATCAACATCCATTGTGCAAAGTCTGTCACCAAGAACGGTGCTGTGATTGAAATGTATGGCTCACACAGATGGATAGATAGAACAGGGCAAAACAGACACTACAGTAGCAAAGGTTTGAGCCAACAGTCTTAATTATACTGGCCTCTGTGGCATCAAATGGAGGGAGCCCATACTCCCCAAGCTTTTGAGTGTGTGAATAATTTATAAATAAAAAGGGGGTTTTCAGCTGTGGGTTTATTAATAATAAATATGGTTTGATATTTACTAAACTGTTCAGAGGGAGAAAGGGGTGACAGTTAAGACGTCGTTTGCATGGTAATTGTAAGGGGGTAATAAATAACGCATGAAGTGGCGATATATGGAAATGTGATTCTAGGGAAATGAGAATAATTTAACAAAATATTATCCCAGTCCCTATCTGACCTGGGGTCAATTAAAAAAGAGATGTCACTCTTGGTGAATGCCACGCCAAGCCTTAAAATTATAACTACTTTCTTTCTCTTTGGTCCAGACAGAGAGCAGATCTAATGTTAAAGTGGAGGAAAATATATTCATACTGACACAAACCATGTGTTTAGTTTTGAAGGAATATTAAACTGAATAAAATCAACCTCATTATCAACCAGAGGAAAGAAGACATTTTTCTGTCCAAAGTACACTCCATACAGCAGGAGATAGAAGTGAAGGAATGTGAGTTTTGTTTTCTATAAAAACCGAATAATGTTTTGGGAAAACCACAAAGCACTGTACATACATTCCAGAATATTTCACATGAAACCATGCTTTGTTGTGAAAATACACACATTAACTCTCACAATCATTTTCACCTAATTGAATCTGTATCATAATTAATGATCCTGGAAGATTGATGAATATTAACGTCCTTTTTCTATATATTGTCCTGATTGTCCAACTTGCAGTGTTTGGGTTCCACCGGGGGTCTAAGGTTTATGCTGCTATCCATATGAGAAACATTACACCAGCTTTTACTGTAATTGTGATATTGAATGTTCAGCTGATCTGTGTCAACCATAACTCTAAATGCCGCATAACTCATAAGGACATATACCTTTGCTGGGCACCAGTATCCATCTGCTCAGCTTTGCAAGCAATTCAAACCCTGTCTTCTCTCACCCATTCCAATAATATGACGCAAGACCTCTGCACTCGTTTGAAATTTGCAATTAAGCATTTTCTTCGTTATGTGATTGACGAGCAGAGGGAGGACCATTAAAGCTCAACATGGATCTGGAGCTCACTCTGCAGTCTATAGGACTATTTCCAGGCTCGTATCAAATCCATGTCCTTTGCCCTAATATCAGAATATGATTCTGGCCACCCATGGATTCTGTTTTTGTCTGTAATGAAAGTCTCTCTGGGGATCAGGTTGAAGGATTCTTTTCCTCAGGGGTCAAGGAGAGGTTGAGGCTTCTGGTTCAAGCTGCGCTTAGAAAAGGGTGTGGATTACAGGAATGTGGCTGGTGAACTCAGTTTCGACAAATAATATAGAAAAGATCTGCAGTCTGACATTACAGAAGAGCTTACTGTAGTGACTGTTATAGGTTGACATTTTGATAAAGTGATTACTAACAGAGGGAAGATATTGTGGCTATGTGTCCTATAAAACTGCCCAATACTGATCTGTAATTAAGAAAGTTTTGTCTTCATTAAACAAAAATATGTCAGAGGTGAAAAATTGTGCAACTTCAGCTCTTTCTTGATGGATTTCATTTATTAATATAATTATTAATTTGTGCCAGTCAGCACCTCATCAATCTTGTTTGCATTTTCATCACACTCTAATAAAGTGATTGCAAAGTCCCCAGATTTAGAGATCAGATTGACTGGCTTCTTGGCCAGTTTAGCTGTGTCTTCACTGATAAGAACAGCAGTAAACTGTCTAAAATATTCATGCACTGATGCAAAGTTGTTGTCCCTCGATGGGCCTCACTATGTGCAACATCTGTTCCTGATGTCATGCACATTCCTGTGTGCCAGAAATGCCCTGATGGTGTGCATGGCATCTCTGCTGTAAGCCGTGTCCAGACACACACAGTTCCACTCAGCTACGATAAATATCTGAGGCGATTGCGATCAGGCCACCTGGGCAGAACTATTGAACACTTCTGCTAATCCATAATCATAGATTAGTAACTGCAGTCTCCAAGTGATATCAACATGTTTGCCACTCATTGATGAATGCGTCTGTTGATTGTTAGCTCCATAAACACTTCATTATTATTTGGTGAATATGCCACTATGACTCCTTACATAATATACTCTTATGTGTTATGAGACAAAATACTTTGTACGCTGTCAACACAATTAACTGCCAACACATTAATGCTGCACACTCAATAACAATGTCATGAAAATAATTAGATTCCAGCATTGTACTTCTGTTAATGCAGCAGTAAAAGCTCCATTATACCATTAAAAACACATACCGCTAAAAGGGTTGTTTACAAGCTGAAGGTAAGCGGCAGTACTACAATTTAGACAAATCAGTTGTTGACAGTGATGTCTATATATGTAATTGTGTCTCTAACCGTTCATCAGTTGAGAGAGGAGGAGAGATGGAGTCAACAATAGTCATGGTAAATACTTTTCTATAGGACAGTGGTGGACACTGTAAATCCCGTTCTATTGTCCACAACTAGTCACAGCTCTCTTCACCACTGGGCTCGCCTCACTGTCTGCTGACAATCACATGAATAGGCCACGACTGGCTGCTTGTTTTGTGCCATGATCCCTTGCTGTTCATGCTGCTCGAAAAAAATAAATAACCCAGCTCTACACTGCTATAAATAATGGATGACTCGTCCACTGTCACTTTTCATAGCATGTCAAGCCACGGCTTGGCCATTATTAGGGTCTGTCCTCTTCCCCTTTCTGCCTCTGACTCCAGTTTTGTTATTGTTCTGGTCGACTTGCCTGCACACCTCCTCAGCGGGTCGGTTGTCAGTCTTTCTCTGGGTTGGTTCAGCTGATGGTTGGTACAGAGAAGAAAGAGATGCTTTGGGGGACTGAAATGAGATGGGTGCTACAGAAAGCTCCTGCTGGAAGAGCACCAGCAAGAAATCTGCCTTGACCTGGAACAGGTAGCTAAGTACTTCCAGCTAAGATATCATCCATCTGCTTATGTTAGATAACGCGTACTAACGCACTGCCGGTGCTGTGGTGAGGGATTGACCTCACCATCTTGAGATAGGCTTTTTGTCATCCATAAACCCAATGAAAAACTAACAATGTTGCTTCAAAGTCAGAAACAAATCTACTCTGCAAAAGACAGGTTTGTTTTCTTAAACAGACACATAATATGACCTGAGCCACCCATCCAGCAGGAGAAATCATAGATTATCTACATATGCAGCTGTGTCTCAGACAAATGAATGAGGAACATCTGGCTAAAGGGGGGATATGAGTGAAAAATATGAGAAAGACCTAATCATTTGGCCTCTGTAATGCAAGCACAAGGGTGGGTTCAGGCATCAGAGAAGGATGTTGTTTTAGGGGAGATACTAAAAGTGTAAACACAGTTTTTACCCCCACCCTATCAATTTCAGCTCTCTGTTTGTTTTAAATGTGCTTTGGTGCCACCAGGCCAGGCCTGAGGCAAGTGTTGTCCACCAGCAGCTCTCAACTCCCATAGACTGAGCCGGTCTCTCCATCTGCAGAGTAATAGTATCAAATCAAGGCCTGCAGCAAACAAACCCTGACAGATCCTCTCATTTGGGATTCACTTTGGGACAGCTGTGGTGCCATCCAAAAAGGAGGGACGGAGAGCGGGAAGCCAGCAGTCAGTAATGTATGCAGAGTGTCTGCACGTCCTGGATGACAGCAACACGAGCGCTTGTCACAGGAGACATCAGTTCTACTTAGTCACAGCGCTGCGGGGCAATCCATATGACTGCAGTGCTGTGCGAACTCTATTAATAGTTATCTACCTTTCAGGAGTTATTATGCTGAGTAGGGGATGACAGAGAAATATAATTGAAGAAGTCCCAAATGAGGAAAGGAAACAGTGTCTGTGGAGTATCTTTTGTGCTACTTGGCCTGTTAGAACCTAAGAATCCTTCCCCAGTCTTTTCACTCAGCCTTTTCTTGTGTGGCTGGGCAGTCTGGTGCCAGACCTGCAGTTTATGTGACACACATAATAAGGATTACTTATGGGGAAAGAAGGGGAGAGGGAGCAGTGTAGAGTGGGAATGCAGGAGAAGACCAGCAGAGGAAGGGTGCAGAATGAGGAAAAACAACAGATAGATAGATAGATAGATAGATAGATAGATAGATAGATAGATAGATAGATAGATAGATAGATAGATAGATAGATAGATAGATAGACAGAGAGAGAGAGAGAGAGAGGGGGAGGGAGAGAGAGAGAGAGGGGGAGGGAGAGGGAGGAAAAAGAAGGTGTAAGAGATGACAAAACTGTGAGAGACTTGTTTAAAAATCATGGTCTTGAGTTGGCCACAGTTTAATTTTTCATCATGCTTCTAAATTAAAAATGTGAACGGTCATCACTTATTTGTCAGATTTTCTTGGCTCAAAAGGTAGATGTCACATCGGGTTTGCAAAAGGTCAGGGGATCCAACAGTCAGGGAGGATGGGAGTGGATCAAAGACTGCTGATCCCACCAAACGCCCAGTAAAAATACCTTGTTTAAGGAGCATTTACTCTAAATGGAGTTCCTGGACTGTCACACTAAGTGGAGATGACATGATTTAAAATGTAACATCTGGAATGGCTTTGGCGCTTATTCAACATACCTTCATGGTCCTACATGAATATACGCAAGATACAAACAAAATATACCACAGCATAGTTATATACCCTACTTAAGTCTAAAAAGCCTGTAAGTTAATACCCATATGCTCTAAATCAATACCACACTCCTTTCAGGGTAAGCATGAGGCATAAATACGTATCTTACTTTTCCTGTGATTATCATAACCACTCACATTTGCAGTAATCATCTCATGGTGCTTTTTTATGAGCGTGAATATTTAGGCATACTTTAATGTAAAGTGAATCCCTCAGATTACTAAAGATTATTTGGCTGACTTTTTATGTCAGTCATTCCTTTACCGCCTTTCACCTTGTTACTTCAGATTTCTAGAAAAAGCAACATGTCTGGAAAAAAAGGGGGGGAAAAAACAATAAAACAATGCAAACCCATGGCTGTAATAATCAACCTCCCCCGGTGTTGCATCGTGTGCTTCATATCAAGAGATTTCCAAGATTAGAAAGAAAGAAAATGATAGACTGGTTTTGCTCCTACCTCTTCAAAATTGCAAATGTGTAGATCTGTGGATGAGTGCTCAGCCCACAGCTGCCAGCCAAAGGAGAGAGAGACACAAAGGTCCCTTGTGTGAAGGGCTAAAGACCGGCCAAGAAAGGGAGCAAAAGATCTACTAGTGTACCTCAGCTGTCTTAAGGGTAAATAGACCCTTTCCATCCAACTAAATGAGCCTCTAGCAGCCACTGTTTTGCCATAGACAAGACAGCATCGGCAAATCAATGTTATGGAAGTCAAATATCAGGTCTGAAATATTGAATTTCAGTGTCTTCACTGTGTGTTGTAACTTCAACTATTCATCAACAGATACCAGATTGGATTTTGTTGTTTCCTGTTTGAATAAGAAGCAGTAACAGCAGCAACCACACAAAGAAAAGACAAGACAGGAGCAGAGAGAACTAGATCCCAGCTATTGAAAACATTGCCCTTGTTTTGTTTTTACACTTCTGGAGAGGCAACTCCTATTGAATCATTTCCTCATCCTCCTCAATAGGATTCAGGGTAAGCATTTGTTACAGGGGACATCTTGGGAGACAGGGCAACCTAACAGATTGTGTTTGAGGATGAGGAAAAGCTTGTTTTGATTCAAAGAAGAGGTGTGATTTTCCACACGTTTCCTGTTGGTCTTCTGACCTCAACTAACAGAAGAGATGACAAATTGTCATTTTCAGTGAACATTGAAGTGGAGTCGTCTACGCAGAATAGTAAAAGTATAATATTAAGTTACATTTCTTTGATTGATTTTTTTCAAATTAAAACAAATGCATTAGTGCTACTGTATATAGAAGGGAAAAAATAGAAATACAATACTTATAACACTTCATCTAAACATCTATTTGGTGGCGGCTGCTCAAGTCATGCAAATGATAACTCATCTTCCTGTGAGACCAGGTTTAAAGCAGTTAGTCGTCATTTGTTTGGGTTACACTGCTCTCTTATCAACTCTATTATTAGCAGGCCACTCGCTCCCTGCAGTTGCCTTCCTTCCAGTATTTCCTGATTGCATTTTTCATCTCTGCCTCAAACCACGTTCTTGTGTCCTGTGTACTTTCTCTAGCAGTTCCTTTCAAAGGCCACATCCTCATCATTATTAGAACTAGAAAAACTTCTCAGAGAGGAACTTGGTTGTGCCCTTGTCACAAATGACCTAAACCTCTGCCAGGACACACCCCGATTATGTACGCCTGTGACTTAATTATATTTTGTACTGGAGGTTATAAACCAGGCTTGTATCCTATCGTTGCAATGAAACACACATTACAGTACATGAATCATCAATCAAAAAACGCTTAAATCCTTATAAATGGTAGAAAATGAAAAAAAACAAAAGGGAGGACCTGAAACCTCATGTAAATATTAGTGTTAGTATTTCATAGTTTAGCACTGACTTTCATCCCAAGTGACTCACAAAGTCTGGGATCCATTTGCAAAGCTGAGGTTTGCACTAGAGAAATGCAGGTAGAGTATGTTGCTCAAGGGTACAACCGTTCCACATAATACGTGTTGCATTAAAACAGGTCGTGCTCAAATTAAGTGGACCCATGAATTGAAATGAAAAAAGACCCCTTTTGAGAGGAAAATAGATTAGTTTTGCTGATAGATGATCACTTGAAAGCTCTGTGATGTGAATAAGTAAATTTTGACCAGTTGCAGTAAAGCTGATTTATATCAGTTAAAATGTTGTCCTGAGGGCCACTACAGGAAGGGTGGGGGATATGGCAATTTATCCATGAATACATCAAAGTCCTCTAAAGAGGCTTATTGCCACAGATATTCTCTCTCATTGTTTACATTGTATAACCTAATTTAGTTCACTGGATGAATTCCTAAACAGAGTTTTAGCTTTCCATTCTCTTTGTAGGTACGCAAGGTCCAAGTTAGTCAAGCTAGTCAGTTGAACGTTGTAATTCCAAGAACTCTGGGCAAGTTTGGTGCAGTTCTGACCTTTTAATAACAGTATATTTAACAGAGATCCCCGTGGTACAATTCATTATTGTTGTAACACTAGCTCAATTACCTTAGTGGAATCTAGAAATTGTGATTCCCCTCAACCAAAACCTGCTCATTATTGCCCATGTGAACAGCTTGTCTGATTCATTAAGCATTTCCCTCTCTATGTGTGCAAAAGACAGAGAGAGCAAAGAAAGAAGGAACTGTAGGAGGGAGAGAGAGCAATGGTAGGATGTGGTTTAGTCCAAGCGTGCTTGAAGTGAAATATGACTGATTAGTGCATTCTTGGGTTGACATGCCCTCACTGCAGCTGAAACCTGTTAACTCAATGTGCACAGACTGGGCCGATGGAAGAGTCAAACCTGTTGTGACTGCCACATGGCAAATATTATGGTTGGCTGACCAGGCCATAGCTCAAGTACGGTTGGAGAGATATAAACAAACAGTCTACTGTGTGATTGATTGTGTGTGTGTGACACTGCATGTCCATGTTTGGCAGCGTATGCTTATTGTATATGTGCATGTTTGTGTTCATTCAGATGCATGCGTAAAATGATGAGCTGTATTTTTTCTTGGCTGACACAAAACATAATACAACATGACAGAGGCTGAGTGTTCTTCAACATCTGTTTGCACATTTTAAACAAACATGGCATTGTGTAAATCTGACCAGGGACAGACACAGTTCCATCCTGTGGATCAGTCAAGGAAGTAAACCACGGGAATGTAATAGTACAAGCGGAGATCTCACATTCAGAGTTAATGTCAACACATTGAGTCATCTTTGTTGGATTACTATAACAAATAGATTCTTTTCTACTCTCTCATTAATCCTGGATGGGCTAATATGGATTTAACACAACTGAAGCAAAGGTCAGATTAAATCAATTCTTGGTAAAGCCAGTGTTCGGTCGTGGCGCAGCTAGGAAATACAATAACAAGCAGCGTGAGGAGCTGGTGTGATCCTATCTGTCAGCAGCCATTAGTGGCCACATCATAGTCTCAATGAAATCAGAGTCTTGCTGAGAGCTATCATTATGGGGTTATTTGAAAGTTTGCAGAGCCAACTTCCAGATCTACCTGGTTCCTGTTGGTCTATGGGGACCAATATTTTTACAGCAGCAACTGGCACTCTCTTTTCCTTTCACTGGACCAAGTTTACACCTGTTTCTGCCACTTCTGCAACTAATTATTGAACAATGAGGTAAAGAAGAATGATACTTCCCTGACAGTACCAAGGAGTGGTATTTTTCCTCAAATCTTTACTCCATGTGTCTTTATCTCTAAAGGAAATAAGCACTTTTATTTCCTCTCCACTGCAGGACACCATAATGATTTCTTATACAAAAACAGATAAAATATAACTTTCACATAAATATCTTTTTTCACTTTTCCTTTTATGCTAAAGTGGATGTCTGGATGTGAAATACCGTTGTGTTTTTGCAAATGAGAGATGGGTCTTGAAATCTGAATTCATAAACACATGCTCATAAAATGTGCCACATCAGAGTCAGATGTCACAGGACTTTACAAGCTGATGTCACAGAACTCCTGTCTACATGAATCTGCCACACATGCACATTTCGACTATAGCCTGCCTGTCTATCTAAACATCTATGTATCTGGCATTATGGGTGGTCTGTGTAGGAAGACAATCATTGTAATCTCGACCATGGCGGGGAAATAGTGGCTCTCCAGGACTTCAGTGTGGCTGTCACAGGCATCTATGCTTGACAGGCTTACACTTGAAAAGTCCCTACACCGTGAGCAACTGTCCTCTCTCTCCTGTCTACCCCCTTATCTGCTCCCCTCAGCCCCTGACACACATACACATACTGTACATACTTTTCTTCGCCATCACACAATAGTGTGTTGCAACAACTGTCTCCCTCGGCCACCTCTGTTCCCTGCCCACTCAGGGAAGATGACATGTGTTTGATGGCCAAAATCACTGCACTGTCTACCTTCTCTGTCTCCTCAGCAGCAAACACACCAAGGCCTGAGGGCTTGGGGGGTGGGAAGTTGAGTGAATGACATGTTTGTACTGCTCAGCGCCTTCAGAAGAGATTTAATGTATCTGATATGTTGTTTTGTTTGTTGCTTTGTATGTCGCTCTTAATTAGCTCCATGGACAACCAGTTACATTGTGCCCCTCAAAGCCACTGCAACTAATCAGGAACGTTAAGGAGCCAGAGATGAAGAGCAGAGTGACGTTGACCTCAAAATGTCAGCTGGTGTTGGATTTCTTATTGTTTACTCTCACTATTTCATGCACTGGTGTGCATGCTTAAGGCTCTTTGGATTTTGAACTCTGCTTTTTGTCCATGTAGTTAATTCTTCAAGAATTACTTAGGTTGTGGAAGAAATTTAAAAAAGGCAAAGCCTTGTGGCTTTTTGTTGAAGGGATGGAAGCTAATTATGGGGAAACAGGCTGAACCTTGGCCGCCTACGCCATTCATTTGGGGAGCCATGAGGCTCATTATCCTTTTGGAGGGAGTACAGGTCAGGGCATCAAAACCTGCCCTTTGCAATCGTCACAGCAACAAGCCTAACAAAAACTCAAAGGTGACGTGAAACAGCACATTACAATCTTTTTCTCTTATCTTATTTGCTAGTCAGCCAGTGAGCCTAGAGGAGATGAGAGGAATGAGAAGACGTGACAACTGCCAGTCAGTTTGAGCTTGGGTGATTGATGGTGGTAATCCAGTCTGCTTGGAAAGATCTGCATTCGACCTATTGTTCTTTAAAGATTTTACCTTTACACATCCTGACTTGGTGCAGTGTCTCACAGCTTGTTGAATGGGAGAACATAAAATCACTGAAATTGCACTTCACATAGAAAATCACTGAATTATAAGGGAAATAATATTTTCTTTATGAAATAATCAAAGTGACATTCCTAAAATTATCTTTTTCATCTCGTAAGTGGGTGTGACATTAGCTTAAACCTAAAGCAGTCACCTTGACGATAACCTGGGCCATATTTACTTAATAGAACGCACCACATTCTTCATGTGTTTCAGAGTAGACAACATCCTTACTGCTTATACCCTTGAAGATATACTTAATAATTATTCAGGAAAAAAACAAGTAAACAAATTTAAATAAGTTAAAATGAATATAAAAGGCCTTTTATTTTATATTGTGTTATGCCAGTCCAGAGACACATTAAAACCAGTCTTCAAATATCACTTCTTTTTACACATTTCTGGAGGAAATTCTCAATGAATGCATTGCATTTTCAAGAACACATTGTCAGAAAATAATTCCCATTAAACAGAATCTACAAGAGAGTCATGACTGAGTCATGTTTTGGTTGTTTCTTTTGATGAGCATGTTCATGATTGAAATAGTTTTGGGAAGTCAAAAATAGTAAAATATATTATTACTTCACACATTGAATAACATATGACTTTATATAGTGAAAAAAGGGATGCAATGGAGAGCTGTAGTTGTCCAGGTCTCCCCTGTACCATACAGTGTCTTCTCTCCTGTTTCAATGGAAATGCTGTAGGCTACAAGTCAGAATGAAGAAGCAGTGAAGCTTGTATGCTCATTTCATGTCCACTACCTCTTTAGTAAGCTGACAGCTGACTGTTGCCGACCTAACTAACTCATGATCTGTCTGCCCACGGCTCTTGAATGGTTCTTTGGTCTTCAACAGATGCCCTTGCATATTAATATACTTAATAACACTGGAAGCACTACAGCAAATTCATTTTTAAATATACAATTAAACCTGGATGTTGCATTTTGTAAGATTACAAAACTGCACTTGTAAGAGCTAGTCAGCTATGAATCTTAACACAAAGTAGCCATAATATAAAAATGAGGGGAAAAAAGAAGAAAAAAAGAGAGGCACATTCTTTACTGTTTCTTTGGAATACAGCCTTTTGATTTCACCTGTCTTCTGTCCTTGGGTTAAATAAATCAGTAGCATAGTTCTGCCATGGGCACCAGCTGTTTTTATCTGCTTGTTGCTATTGGAAATGATGGCACTTAGACTCAAGGGCCCTTCCGTAGCCTTGATAGAGCTGGCTATCTTTTCTGAGCCTCTTGGCTCTTTCTGTACCCCTGCTAACTGGATAGACACAATCTGCCCTTATCACTAACCCCACCATGGTCCCCTCTTTGAGTCTGGCTCAAGGGAAAATGAGGGAGGGAAATTGTGGTTTGGATGATGTTTATGATTCCCACTCTAGCTGCCCTTTCCTGCTACCCACCCTCCCATTCCCTGAATCCCATAGCTGACTGATAATGGAACAAAGCTGCTGTCCACTCATCTGTGCGCATCACATGTCCTGCTGGAAGCCCGCCTCAGTTATGGTGAATCATCTGCGACAGAGTAACTGGAGCACACGGTCACACTTCCCCCTGGCCCTGCCTCGGTAACGCCAGTGCTGAATCGCCAGCCCAAGGAAGTGAAGAGAGGACAGGCAAGACTTTGCTGAGATCTCCCCTCCCTCTTCCCTGAAGCTTACAGAGATCAAGCCTGCATGGATGCCCTGTCTGAGGCTGTTTGCTCTTAATTGAGTTGCTCACTCAGCTACTGGCCCTGGGGGACACCTCTGTGTCACTTCCTATGATTAACCTAAATTTCATCCATCGTCCAGGACTGCTGCCAGATCTGGTAAGGCCAAGAAGTATGTGTTGAGACATCCACAATAAAAGAGCAAGGAGAAGAAAAGGAAGGGGGTGCGCAGAGGGCCAAGGTAAGATTTGATGATGGTGGCAGAATGAATACACCCATTAATGCACACATCTATACATAAAACAGAGAGTGAAGATGAAGATAATTAAGATTCCAGGTAAAAGGTCTAACTTCCCTGGCTCAGCAAAAGCTATACTGCATTGATGTCGCACAGTCTGTATTGAGCTGGTCAAGTGGATTTAAAAATGGGCTCTTGTCATACCAAGTTCCATTAAACAGCATTGGTGCAGACCAATTTGGGCTTTTTAGCTCTGGCCTTGCTCCAGGGGATAGAGCTATAATGCATGGGGCTTTCTATGACTTTGTCTTAGCCTAGGTTGCTCATTTCCACAGTAAGTAGCAGGAGATCAAAGCAGTGAGTGAAGAGCTATTCTGTCCAGATCTACACTGGGCCAATCAGAGCTTTCATTTATTGGCACTCCAAGAAGCGGTATAAATCACGTCAACCAGCATCGACCACAGCCTTAGTCATGAACAGCAGCGCACAACAACACATGGATTTGCTGCTGTCTTTGATCAATGTGAAGTTATTTAACAGCTTTGATGGGCGACCATCGGCAAGTACCATTGTTTTCCTTTTTGGTTTTCACAGCTTTTTTCTGTGTTCACTCTCACTTGTTTTCTCTCTCACTTGCTTCCTTTTTCATGCCTATTTTGTTTTCCAAACACTTGTGTGCGTCGGCAGCCCTCTCCCTGCCAAGGCACTCATGGAGAAGTGATAGGCATGGGGAGTCTGTGGGCCAGCAACCATGAAATAAATATGGATGGTCATGAGTGAGATGAGCGAGGATCATCTGTTTCGCCATCTGCTTGTGCGAGAGCGTGGATGTAATGACTGTAGTCCTGCCTAGCCCAGTGAGCCCTCCGTTTCTGGGAAGGCGCTTGACAGAAACACACATTTCGAGGCCCAACAAAGTCACACAGAGTCACACAGTCCATGCATGTGCATGTACACATTTATCCAACCATGCACTTTCACAAGTACACAAAGAAACACAACTCACATTGTACTCAGTCAGCTGTCCCTGTGAAGGATGCAGAGCACACTGAGCCATGTATATACACAAGCACAGTGGTGGTTTCCCTACTAGGCTCAGGTACAAAGCCTGGGCTGCTGTGTGTTTGACTGCCCTGCCTATTCTGTGAGCATCTGGCCCAATGTGGCCATTAGAAATGACAGGCTGACAATTGCCAGGCAGGATTGGTGCTGGTGATTGTTCAGCTGGCAGTGTCCTACCATGTGACAGTCTGTTAGTGTCTCTGCATGAAGAACAACATGGGATTTGTGTTCGCACCACTCTGGGCATTGAGGAGAATGAAAAAAAAACTGCAGCAATCCACTAACATCAGCAGCAACACCCCACTTCCCTTCTGCTCTGCCCCCATAAGCACACAAACCTTTTTTTTTTCCTTGGGTGGCTTCATCACTGAATGCAAGTAATAGTATGAGTGTATGTTTATAAAAAAAAAAAAAAAAAAAAAAAAAAAGCGGGGGGGAACAGACTGTTGAATTATACATATTCCTTATGGAGGATGACACAGTAGGAGCTCTCAGAATCAATCTTGATGCTTGGATGGAATCATAGAGCGCAGAGAAAATGGCAAACATTGCTGTGGCTCAATGGCCTGATGCGCTCATAAATATGTTTTTATGGCCCTGAATGAGTTGGGGCACAGAGGTGTTTGGTGCTCATAAAGGTGTGTATGTCAGACTGTACAGTATAATGCTCCATATTGGAGGTTATAAAACACTCTTAATTTAATTAGCTTATACAGTATGAGAATCAATACTATGTCAATCACAGTTTATTGTCAGTACATCATGAATCAGGAGCTCAGTGTAAGAAAAAGGCTTGATTGCTGACACCATCTTGTTTTCTTACACTCTCTTGTGAAGGATGCTGTTACTATATAGTGTATTGACCATTTGCACAACAAAGTTACAAATGCATCTAAGGCTACACAACACTCTCAAATCAAATCCTGTCTCATTTAGTGGATCCTCTGCGGAGAAATTGAACATTCTGCTGCCTCTGATTTTTCATCCATCCTTTGGGTTAAGTGTTGTCTTGGGAACTCGGAGAAAAGCAGTCGGCTGGGGGTGGAGTGGGGTGAGGGAGACTGTTAAGAGGCTCTTGAACTATAGTCTACTGTCAGCGGAGAGTGCTGAATGAGAAAACTGTCCAAGAGGAGAAAAGAAGAGCAGAAGAAGCAACAGATTCATGGCTAGGATGATTTGTTTTGCTTGTCTACACCTCCTGAAGCTGCCAGCCTCCCCTCTCAATGAAAGTCACTGAGTCAAGCAGAGCTCCATGCCATGTAAAAAGATGGTGGATGTTTAAGTTAAAACAGCTACAGTATACTATTGTGTTTTTTTCTACTCTTTGTGTTGCTTTTAATTTTCTCTTCCTAAGTTATTTTTTGTCTGATTACGAGTTTTACAATATTGTTTGGAAAAACAACTTTCTCATAGAAACAATGGCATAACTATTCCTTTTCAGTTATAATGTTTTTCTTCATTCATTTTGAAGCTCCGTCAACTGGCTCACTGTACTGCTTTTTTTCATGATGCTCTGGCATTTAAGCTACACTCTTTGAAATGTGTGCCTCAGAGAAAAAAAGTTATACCCATCCTTGCTGATGTAAGGTGACCACAGAGATATGTTTTGAACCTGTGTAATTCAGTGATTAATGTTGACCCTTTCTGCCCTATACCTTATTTATCTCCTGTTTTATTGAACCATAGGGAACTGCAAGACTGCAGAAAGTCAGACTCTGGAAGCTAGTATTGTATGAATATGATGCAAAGGATGCCCCATATCTCCTCCTAAGCTGTTCTTCTGTGCCCTTTAGCTCTCTGATGATTCACCTGCCAATAACCAAACATGGTTTGCTTTCATGTCTTGTGTGCGCCAATAAAGCTTAATGACAAGTTGTGTTAAAATAGCACAGGCCGAATTCTGGCACCAGCTCTACCCCTTCTCCACATAAGTCTAGAAATAGCCGAGATCTGGCCCAAAACGTCACAGGGAAATTGGGATTAAGTTCAGCTTGATGTCGCCCATCTCTGCACTGCCCAGCTTTCCGCGAGCACTTTCCCAGCAGCACTCACATCTTTGTGGGTCACATCACAGAATTCCTGTCATCAAGGGCGGCGGGTTTTAACGTCAGGGACTGTGATATCTCCTCCCCAAACCCTTCCCTCTCCCTCTTCCCTTCCACCGATAACAGCTAATCCTTGCCTCACATTAAACTGTGACCAAGATCAATTAAAACCCTGCCTCACCCCGATAGCAATCTCTCTCTGCAGCAGCCAATGCTGAGCGAAGTTTGTGTGTCTGTGTGTGTACAGTATGTGAGTACACATGTGGATATGCCTGTGTGTGTTAAAGGCAAGAGCTATAACAGAGAGTCATCTCCATCCTCTTCACTGGGTTGCAGTTGGTTGCCAAGCCGCAGGGATAGCTTGCCATTGATTTTCATCGCCTCTTAACAAAGATGAAAGACAATAAAAAAAAAAAAACAATAAGAGGGATGATCACAACACTGCTGGCCATGTATGGTTATAGTGATTATCTGTATCTTAATTAGTATTTTTCTTTGGTTGTAATTATTTTTACTTGGCTCAAGCCTTATTGTTTTGTTCTGTAAAGAAAATAAACAATGGTTAGTCTGTACACATGTGTTCGTATGCAGCTTTTGCTAATAAACTGCTACTGAATGTGGGTCTGCATCCTACACTGTTCCCCTTTCTCTAATTTTTTGGTTTTGGACCAGTCCAATGAAGTTCTCTCACACAAAGAGGATTCTCCCAACCTATCGTTTTTATTTAGAAAGTTGAGTATAAGTGGGCAGTATTTTCTGTTGCGTATGGTGTGCCAGTTTCATGGTGCAGAATTGTTTCCAAAACCATTGGCATCACAGAGAGACTGGTTGGCAGAAATGGAACGCTTGGTCCTGAGGTGCCAAATGTGCTTTGGCATGTGAGATGGAGGGCTGGGTAGTGGGAGTGCAGAACGCCATGAAGGTAGAGGATTGGGGGGGTGGCAGTGTGCACGGCAGGACAGGGCGGGAATAGAGGCGGAGTGGAGTCTCATGCGTGTAGTGGCTGCCAAGCCGACTGTCATGTTAGCCACTGGGATTGGCTGCTGTGGGCCTCAGGTTGTTTTGGTGTGTACATCAAAAGGACAGGCTGTGAACATGAAAACACAACTCATTTTTCTCCCATCTATCCCATCTTTCACTTTTCCAACACTACTTTTTTCTCTTGCTCTTAGGCTCTCTTTTCGTCGTCTTTCCCACGAGAGGATCATCCAAGGTGCTGCAGAATCTTTGAGCTTAGGAGGAGAGACAGCATGCCTGCAGGGTTGCCACGACAAAGTGCAAGAAAAACCTGGGAGAGGAGAGAAAAGGATAGGAGGATAGTGGCCAGCCGTCTGAAAGAAACAAGCCTAACTATTGTGTTATCATAAATGACAGAAGATGTATTCCACCATATTTTTAATGTAACAGATGACCCAGGAAAACTAAACACAGACATCTCACTGCATCGCAAACCACAAGAAAAGTACCATCTGCTGCCATTTTCACCCTCCTTCAGTTGTGTCCATGTTTTGTCTTTACTCTGCTGTCAGCACTGTTTCAATTACATCCTGCAGCTTATGTCTATAGTGGATTACACCAGCTTGGTGTTCATGTAAAAGGCGGTGGGTTGACTTGTGTTGGTAGGTTATCCAGAGCTTTTTTTTTTTTCTTTTATTTTCTCTTCCAAACACAATGGTGTTCTTGGTCTGTTTCCACCCCTTTGCAATGCAGTGGAAGAATTAAATTGTGAATGTTCCAAATTCAGAACAAAGAGTTCCAATTTGGATTTCTCAATGTTCTCGTTTTTCTACACTTTTTACACACTTTTTTATTTTTAGTCCGTGGGGGGTTTTCTTGTATGAGATTGGCTATGTTTGATTGTGACCTAGTTTATTAAAAGGGGGAGTTTGGCCAAGCCATTGGAATCAGGGGAAGATTAACTTTCAGTTTCCTTAACACAGCTCCATATGTCAATGATACTTGTGATAAAAATAAAATTACATAAATTGTGTGCTACTTTCTACAGTATGCATTGCAATAGTGACTATGTCCATATTTTCTCACTCTTTTGTTATAGAAGATGTAAAATGTGATGTGAAGGTCTGAGTTGGAAATATCTTTGCCAGCTTGAAAATAGATTTTAAAAATAACAACAAAGCATTACTGCAAAGAAGAAAATAACTTCTTGTTATTCTTTCTTCCACTTGCTGCATGCTCTCTTCTCCATCAGTTTATGCCATTACACTGAAAACCTGGGGAAAAACACACAGTACAGTAGCTCAAAAAGGTCAATCACACAACTTTCAGTCTGAACACATTACATGTAGCCTTGATGGGTACTGTAATTATATTTCTAGGGTGTGCTACACAGCATGTTAGCACCATAACACTACAATCGAAAAACATAATTCAGCTTAAAAAGTTTAGCAGTTTTTGTGTTTGCAGTTTAGTTTAGAAACTGAAATGGGTTGTATTGCTTTATTAATATTATATACCCAATTTTTTGAGGAGTCAACAGTCATCTTGAGTAGCTGGCCACAGCAACTATCAAAGCTATGTTTGCCAACAAACAACATCACAAGTAAGTGAAAGGCTGACTAAAGGCAAAGGTCACAGGCACTTGGCTAGAGCACCATGCCTTCTGGTGGGTGCTGGTTGCCCTCCAAGGAAAAATTATAAAATAAACAGAAATGTACCAGTGGGCATCCTTTTTGTGCTTTGAAGTAACAAATGGACAAATAAAAAAAGAAATACACTTTGCACCCCTGTTGCTTACAATTTTTCATTTGCCATGTCTTGCACTTCTATGATACACACTTAAAGCGAGGGATTGATTATCATTTGATGTGAATCACAGACAGCTCACATTCGGGACCTAAGAAATGTCAGAGACGAGAGATTGACTGATGGACAGATGTCAAGAGGCAGATATCCATTTTCACATTTTATTCCATGATAAGCTGGAGGTAGATACTGATGCCGTAATACCTGCTAAACTGAAGGATAGGAATCGCAATGACAATGCATCAGCTATTTATCAGGATGACAGCTACTAGAATGTAAGGCATTTATATATTATTAGTGGTTGATGCAAGAGAAATTCAAATTATTGTTAGACTCCCAAAGACAAGGATAATGCATAACACACCATTATGCATTAGCATTCTTCCAGTTGGTGCCATAGAACAGGGGTATTCAATTAAAAGTCCCCAACGTCCACTTATTACATTTTGCTCAAGTAGATGGTCTGAGACAGAGTCCTGCAAGTCCACATTTTAAAAAAGGAACTAATTGTTTAAGTTTTAATTTCAAATGCAAGACTTTCCTCTCCTACTCACCGGCAGGGTCTGTTTTAGTTTTCTAAGAACTATATGATGTAGGTTTTTGGTGATTGGTATAGCCAAGACCACACCTATTTCCCCATTTCCGCATCTTGCAGTACCTTTAAAACCTTCTGTGTAGCATCAGCTGTGTGTTGGAAAAAAAATAAGAAGAACGTAAAAAATAGAACGACACCGGGGTTTTGTTTTTTGGGTTAATCCTATGAAATTAACATATAGTATGTCGTACTATCACCTGCCACTGGATTCTTTGTCTCCTAACGGTCTGTAAATTCCTCCATTCTTGACATTGGACGCTGTATTTCACCACAATTAACATTCCCATGATACAGAACATAAATGCTGTGGCCTCCTCATTCTAGTTTATAGCAGCGCTGTCTTCTACTTACGTGTGTGATTGTTTAATTTAGTGCTTAAATAATACATCACTGTGGTGGACGTTATTAGTGTCTCATAGGTGCTTTCTCACAGAGTAGTTCAGTTTGTGTTCATTTTGGGTTGCTGAGAATTATGTAGGTGTCAGTGATGGACGGGTTGTTTTATAAACGATCCGTAATTGACCGCTTTTTTAACTAGCCTGCCTGAAACTTGGACCATAAGAAATATATTTGAGAAGAACAGGCTCGACCCACTTATCAACCCGCATTTTTAAAATGAACTTACTCATATACCTGCATTTATTTCTGTGTTAAAATTAAGTGAATATGTTGAGAAAACATGTTTGTCCTGCTTCATCATTCAAAAGTTATCAAAAGTTACCTAAACCAGGGGTAAACAACCTGAAACACCCAAAGAGACATTTGAACCCAGTTTCCACAGAAAAGAAAACACTGGGAGCCACTCATCATCTTTAAATTTCTCAGTGAATGTGTCCCAAACCTTACTTTTGTCTGTTTCTATGTTTCCGGAGCTTCCACTCTCCCAACATGACTTTCTTTTGTGCTCCCTCCATACCATAGGATACTTCCAACGTTGTACGTCACTTTCACAGAAATTCACTTAATGAAGCATATTTACCAGGTTATTTTAATGTTTATCTAAAACCACAACCCGAATATCATTAAAATATTTAGATTTTTCAATGACCTGCAACTGAGGGCGACTGTGATGAATTCTGAGGATGTGATTTAGCACAGAGAATTTGCACTGTATTTTAGTTGGTGCATGTGGCTCTGTGACCGTCAACAAACTTAGGTTTCCAAGCAGTGACCTTGACGACCAACACTTGTTTGCCATATTAACTCTAGTAAGGAGCACCCGCTATAAAGTTCCATGACCGGTTTAAGACTGCTCCATGTAAATTGCACGAATATTTTGCCATTGGTCATGGGTCCGGACAGAACCATCTCCCGGCCCGCCATAGAAGAACAGTAACCAAACAAAAGCAGCAGATTTGAAGCAGACATATTAAAAGGAGGACAACTACACCCAGAGAAGATATGGGTGACAACTAGTGTTGTGACGTTCGAGAACGAGACGATTCTTTTGAACATCTCTTTAAAATGAACGACAGGCGCCAAGTTGTGGCTGAGTGGGAGACGTTCTCTTTGTCATTCTTTTTTTTCCTCTATGGTGTCAGATTTTACACACACGCACACACAAAACTTCCACCTTCACGCACCTACAGCGAGAGAGACAGACAGAATCACACAGAACCCCCTCCTTCTGTCGGACCCTTGCTGCGCTGTGATTGGTCAATCAACATTCCAGGATGGGGAATACTCATGTGTAAAAGCATACTATGTCTATTTGTAAAAGTACATAGCTACTTCTTTACATGTGAGTATTCCCCATCATAGAATGTTAATTGACCAACCACAGCGCAAGGGTCCAACAGTGGGAGGGGGTACTGCATCTGTGAACGACGGGAAGATCAAAAATCAGTTAGTTAAATCACACAACTTTCCAGAGCATTTGTTTATAATATGTAATATTTAGAATTTAAAATGAGCCAGAGCCAAAACAAAAAGGAGTAGTGTCTGGATCCACTTTAATCGAGAGGAGGAAACCAAGGCAAAATACTGAGGACCCAATTTTAAGCCTAAACTTTTTTTTTTTTTAAAGAGCCAGTTTTTTTAACTGATCTTTTAAAGGCACAAGCCCTAAAGGTCTGGATCTCCTAAAAGAGCCCAAAATCCCATCTCTAGTGACAACAATGTAGCAGCTCAGTACTGTAGATTTCACTCTGATTTATTACACATAGCATGCATGTGTCGAGGCCAGTCTTACTTGAGCTAAGGTTGGGTGGTGTTTACATGTATGGAGAAACATGTATGACTTGGTTACTCTGACTTCTCAAACTTCAGTTCAATTCAATTATACTCCAAAATAAGGTGTTTACATGATTTTTAAAACTTCGATTTTAATCGGCATAAGGCAATAATTCATATTTCTCTAATTGCAGGTAAACATACCAAGTGTTGGTCAATATTTATCTGTGATTTCTGGTTCAGATGAGCTTTTTGCCTGATGTGTTGAAATAAGATGCAATATATTTCACTGAATTATTTTTTTGCCTTGGGCTTCAAAATGTCTACATCCAGCCCTGAGCATGCAGTTGATTGCTTCATTACTGGCTAAATAATGTGCATGAAAGCTTTGCATATTTGTGATGGTCCTTTTCTTTCTTTCTAGGATGAGCTGAGGATGAGAACATATGAGGACTATCCTGACAAATCTGTCATCTGTCCTATATATTGATTGTTTTTCTGCCTGTGCTTATTAAGAAAAAAACAAGTTCTGTTATCATGCTTAGGCTTGTAATTAAGTATATTCAAGTGTGACAACCTCGTTGAATCGTAAAGCATTTACAAGGTTATCCAAGTGAAGTCGGCTTACAAAAGAAATCAGGGATCAGGAGTAAATCACAAGGGGATAAAGGGATGGGATATAGACAAGCACTGGGGAAGGGCATTCAGCTTCTTGCCTCAGTCTGCTGCAGTTAGAGGGTTGGTGATACTTTGTTATATTTAAGGACAATCCTGAGGTTTTTATTTAGTTTCATTGATTGAATTTTCCCCTTTAAAATATGTTTTGCTGTGCTTTTGCATAGTTTTATTTTGTAAGTCGTTATGCGGTTAGGCTATGCTCACACTGATGATTAATGATGATTTGCGGTTTTACCAAAGAAAAACAGTGCTGATGAAAAGGTTAAAATCAGGTGAGGCATTGTGGCTATTACAACTGTTTACAACTAAACGATTAAGCTAAAGGGAGTGACCCAAATGTCAACCTTGTTTTACCAGTGAATCTTCAAGGTCACTAATCTGATGTCAAAACAGCATTAGAAGGACAACAACAAGGTATAGAGACCATTGTACAATAAAAGACGGATTTATTCTCATGCTCATAGGAGTTTTGTATCTGGTGGCACACATAAGACACTAAATAATTCATATAGTCTTTCTAAGCAAATAATTTGTTTCCTAATTATGGATATATTTGTATTATGACGCAAGATGCACCATGGCCAAAAGTCCAGTTTGCAATATTTTGTGAGAGTACCTTTAGCTTTGATTACAGACACTGCTATAGTGGTCCCTAGGGAAGTGGGTATACTCAAATGTTTAGCATTATTTATCCCTGTGACATGTAAGACTACTCTGTTTAGTTATTCCCCAAAAATCCATCAATAATATTTGCACACTATTATAACATTATCGTGACCTGATCAGGAGGAGTTTGTAGGATTTACTGGTCACACAAGGAGCTGCTTGACTATAAATGTATTCAACATGAGGTAAACATAGGATAACATTAGCCCTTCATTACGTTAACCTACTCACACCATTTAACTAATGGTGACATCTCTCCTCTAAATGTGCCGTCATATGGCCAGTAGTTTAACAGCGACTGATTTGGAAAACACCTTAAAACTTACCTTACAATGGAGTATTCCATGAAAGTAGGTTCTCTCAGTATGTATTACTCACTTGAAAGACTTTACTCTGCCATTTCCATTCACATTTACTATAATCACACATCTTTCAATTAGATATGCAGTGGTACTGGCACCTGAGTTGTCCAATCAGGTTCCAGAGGTGGCCATCGGTAGTTAGCAATCTTCTCTTGGGCATAACTCATGCTACTCTGCTTCTCATTGGCACATCAGTCCTCATGCCTCAAGTTAACCAATCTAATCACTGAAGGCAGCCAGAACTGGTCAATTACTGAGTAGGGCGGGTCATGGCTTCACCATCCTAAGGCGAAAAATGGGCAATTTCACTCACAAATACTACTGAATGGTGCACATTAGGGGGATTAAGAAGTGGTATACTCACTGCTGACTGAAAAATAAGTAGGCATATTTCATATACCACCATATACCATGGACTACACTGATGATTCTAGCATATATTCATGCACCGCAATGCTTAAGCAGTGCCACAATAAAGGTTGGCTTTGCCAACTTTTTGTTTTGGTGATGAGAGTCAGACTCCTGCATCGACTGTTCTCCATCACATCCCAAAGATTCTCAATGGGGTTCAGGTCTGGACTCTGTGGAGTTCAATCCATGTGTGAAAATGAACATCTTATGCTCCCTGAACACCTCTTTCACAAACCACATGAATCCAATGAATCTTGTACCATCTTAATACAATCTGGTTAACTGATGAAACTGTCACTCAGTCCCCCACTTCCGCTAAATATAACCAAAATAGTCTTATGCTACATTTGTGCAGGTTAAAGTTAGGTTTGTGCCTTTATGGTTTTTGTCATTAATAATTCTTCTATAGGTTAGTCAGCCCCTCCAGTTGCTCTAAATTGTATCGAAACAGTCCTATTTGCTTGTGCTACATTTGTGCTGTTATGGTTTTATAGATATTACAGTATTTTTCAACTGCCAAATTCAGGCAACACTAAACCCCCTACCCCCCTAAAATAGTTTCTCATGTATTTTTAGTTTATTTACTTTGTTTACAGGAGCTACATTTGCATCACATTATACATTGTTCTTACTGTCACAGTTGTTATGGTCTTACCTGATCAGAACTTCTTGGTGCCTCCTTCTTGTTTACCTGCTTAAGTTATAACCACAGTGTTTTAAATGTCAATGAAAGGCAATGTAAAACAAGTGCTATGTTCAGTTTTCTTCCCAATTTATTTAATTTTACTACTAGTGGGAGCTGGACAGGTTTGAATCTGTAGTCAACCCGTGGACGAAAACTTGTAGTTGTAGGAAATTCACATCTAGTATCCTGTGTTTTTATAAGTTTGAGCTTCTCAGTATAGGATTTATATTCCTCTGCAGAATCTGATTTCTGGCAAATGTAAGAGAAATGTTTCAAAATAAAGTTAGAATATTGACACAATTGTTCAGAAAATATTGCTAATGTATTAAAGTAATAATTTTAACAAATGGAGATAATTTAATCCAGAAAAGTACAGTAAGAATAAGGCAGTCAGAGACAGCACATCTCCGCTAAGGCTTGATATGGCATCATATGATGTCAAAATGTGACGTGATCGAGCCATAGGTGTTGACCTATCTGATGTCCAAAGGTGAGACGATGTGAATGCAGAAAACCATGAGATTCTATCTTGTCTGAATCCTTAAATATTACCACTTATGTTTTAGATTTTGACCTTTAGTGTGACCTTGACCTTTGACCTTCATTACTCAAAATCTACTGGGTTCTTTCTTGACCCATTCCTGAAAGTTTAATCAAAATCCGTTCAGAACTTTTTGCGTAATTCTGCTGAAAGTCAGACAAACAAACAGATTAGAATTGAATACCTCCTTGGTGGAGGTAATTATTTTGTTTTCAGTCCATTACAATGAGCCAGTTAATATCAACAGAGGGAGAAGGCTGCCTGCAGTGTGCATTGGTTTCATTTTTGGTGATGTCCAAAGTAATGTTCAAGGTTCACTTTACAATGCAGGAAAGTTGTATTGTCTGGATCATATAAGGTTGCTTCCTCACAATTTGCCAGTTTGTCAAAGCCTTCATCTAAAATGTGTTTTTGCAACTCTTCATACATGGTGGAATTTTGTTACCGTTTATATCTAATATATTTATTACATTTGTTTCTTTTATGAATTCAGTGTCACATGCTTATTCTTATTATTATGTTATACATTTGTTCATACTGGGCTTAATGGCATTTATTTGCTATCAATACACTTGTGAGTTTGTTGTAATCCATTGCAACAACATTTTTGAAACTTTACAGATTTCTTACAACATTTGGTGTTTCCATTGAGATTTTATTTGGGTGCGAAGTAAAAATGTGTACAAAAACATCTTGTTGTAAATGCATGTGCTATATATATATATATATAATGCAATATCTTTAAATAAAAAAAACAGAACTGTATGAATGCACATGTTCTGCATAAAGTGTCACTTTACACAGGTCTACATATATATTACTTACTTTGATATTTCCCTGCAACGTTTAACATAAATAACACACAGGTAATACATCTTAAATGTATAAATATTTGTTTACTATATACTTCTCAATACTTGCAGAAAACACATCTGGGAACTGGCAGCAAAAGTTATGGATGTAATGTGAATTGAGTGATTTAATGACTACAGAAACAAATTGCACACTGACTGTCAGAACACACAGAAACACACTAGCACTAATCAAGATGGGTGAGCCCAGCAGGCAGATCACTCATCTATGCCTCTGCTTTTCATTACCTGCACTGCTTCATGCAAGGGCAGTTGGACAGAGCTGCCTACTGCTACTGCCACTGCAGAACGTCTCTGCTCGCCCCCCCTTGATGACGGTCCCTCCCTCCGCCAGTGAAAAACTACCCATGGCTACTTTTAAACTTGTATCGGATGATGAGACTTGGGTTGCATCCCAGAACACCGCTCAGCCCCAGCAGGGATTCAGCAGGGAGCATCACAGCCAATGCATAATTTCTCAAGATGGGGGGACTCACACTGAGCCAACGAGTCCAATCCTCCAACAGCAGACATGTGAAAAGCTTATTGAAGAGCTAAATAAGACAGTATTGGGCAAATAAGAAAAGAATGGACCTTTTCTCTTTGACATCTTCAGTCTGGTAAAGCTCCATGTTAGAGCTCATTACTGGATAAAAAGAGTTAGAGACTCTTTCCTTTATTTTTCAGTGGACTTAAGCTCACCTTTCTACTTCTGTCCTCTGTTCCACCTGTTTTCTACATACTGCTGTCTTCTCCATCATCTCCTCCATTCCCCATGAAGGGATACACTGAAATTGTCTCTACTCAAACTTATCCAAATCTTAATTAGAGGTTTTATGATTTTTCTAAGTTTCATTTTGTATTCCTCTTCGGTTATCGTATCTAAATGCTATAATGGAAGGCAATTTTCTAAATCTGAAGAGAAAACTGTGTTTTTGGAACAACAGCAGCAACAGCATAATGTTATGAAGATATTTGTGTGCCTCTCTATCTGCCAAATGAGGAGATTGCAGTCTCTTTCATCCAGTTCTAATCAACGCTGAACATGTGGGAAACTAATGGTGTTTTTCTGTTTGCAAAACGGCACCCGCTTCACCTCTGAGTGGGACAGTATACCGAATTGAGCAGATTATAGACTGTGCTGTACATAACAACAGGTCAAATGTACAAAATGTGCATCTTTTATTTTGAATGGCTTATGAATATTTAAGTGCCAGGGTCACTGGGCAAAATGGAGAAAAAAAAAGGGGGGGGGGAGTGAAAATCCACAGCAGAAATCAATAAATTCTTATTTTAAACGGAAACCTGGGCAAAGCATTTAGTCTCACCAAAAGTACTTTAAATTACCCTGAGCTTAATCTGTTTGACTTTTGCCAGGGGGGAAATGCACCAGTTGCCGACAGCACTGAGTGTGTGAGAGTGGATTTGTGCATGCATATGTGTATATATGTAGTCTTAATTTTCTGCTGTGAGCCCTGTGGTGTTGTGCCGCTTGCACTGTTGACTACATTTTTTGGGTGATTCCAGGAGGATTTATTTGTACAGTATGTGTTTCTGCAACTATAAAGGCATCTTTCAGTCTGTCATGCACATAAATTTAATTTCCAAGTCAAGAAACATGAAACAGGAATTAAAAACAGACTTCCGCTGTGACTGGATACGTGCCAACATACTTTCAGCCAATTTCTTTTCCTCAGCGTTTTTCTTTATCCAAGAGTAAAACATTTTAACTGGGGGTGATTGTGCAGACCTATCTGCCAAAGGTTTTAGGGAGAGCATTGGTGTTACCATGGAGCTTGTACCCCTCTTGGTGTTGTAAACAGGAGCCAGTGATTCCCCATTGGGATGATTTTGCATGCAGGTTGGAGAGAAAAAGCTGTTGGCCCCCCAAATGCATTCCATCACCATCACCCTAAGGGTCCACTGCTGGAGCCTTATTCTGACACATAGAGGAGAGGAGGGACAGGGAGCTTTGGGGCATAAAAAGGAATGGGGATATTAGAGAAGGAAAAAGGTTTTCAAGAAAAAATATATGTCAAGGTGGATGACGCAAAAAAAGCTATCAAAGAGACAGAGAAAAAAAAACTGATGTAGTTAATAGAGAGCAATGGAAACAGACACATGAGAGTAAAGAAACAGTGAGATTAAAAGGCCAAAGTGGGATTAAATGTTTGAAAGTATAGCTGTCTGAATTTACATACCAGCAAAATGTTACCCTGGATGATTGCACGGCTCTAGCCTTAGGGGGAAACACTTTTGCATAAGGCTTTACAAATCAGTCCAACACAAGCCTACTATTAGCAGCACAATCTAACATCAGTGCTAGCTGCGGGAAAATGTTATCTAAACCATCCTCTTCAGTCTTAGCGAGGCCCCATGCAGCGCCTCGGGTTAGTGATAGGGGTCGTGTTGATGAGCGGTCAGGATTCAGAGTGAGTCTAAAGCAAGCTGGTATAGCTTAGAAGTTGGTGTCTTATCTCTGGTTTGATTTTTTTTTTTATTTACTTTTTGGAGTCCAATCCTTTTATCTGTAATCTAACCTGCAATGATGAGATAAAGCTGTGCTGACTTTTCCATAAATGCACTTATCAGAGCTGTACAAGCTCTCCAATGCCAATGAGATGGGTAGGATGATCACTTAGCATTCAGTATGCATGCCTTCACCTAGGCTGCCCTGTGTTTCACACACTTTTGCACACAAGCATACACAGACAAATGCACACATACACCTACAGTACATGCACTCATACGCAAAGCACAGAGGTACACACACAAGCATGCTTTTCCACTTTTGTTGCTGTGTCTACAGGCTATTCACGATAATAGCTTGGGCTTTCAGCCCTAAGTGTGTGTGTTTTTTTTCTGTTCCAATCATACAATAGTGCCTGCTGAGCTGGCAAGTAAGAATATCAAACAGCAAATGAAATTCCTGAGAGCTGTCTCCACCAACACCAACTTGTAACATGAATTTTTCATCATTTGTGTGGTAATATTACCTCATTAGAGTACTCAGGCAGCCATTCAATAAGCGTGGTCATTCTCCCTGCCAAGACTGAATCAGTGGTTGTATCGGAGCAGTTCTATTCATTCACCCCTGGCACTCACAAATGCATGCATACACATACTGTATGCATACTGTATATTGCAGAGTATGATGTGGAATGGAGGACACTGGAGATAAACAATTATGAGACAGACACTAGACATATATTTGTAATAGATTAAGGAGGGAATATGGTGCTTTGTCTCAGCATTACGCAAATGTGCAAGAAGAATACATAATGTCCACACAAACAATGTCCACTTTCTCTGTATCTTTCCATCTATTTCTCTGTGGCTGTATTTCTCACCAGTCATCATGCTTCTCCTACTAGGATCAAAATGTATCAGACATGGAGTGAGATGGGTGAAGGTGTGGGGGGATTCGACTGAGAATTACCAGTGAAAATGTGATATCTGTACAAATAGTCCAAGCAGGTCTTTGAAAGTCACTTCAATCTCATATATTCATTCCTTCACCATCTATTCAGCCTTCTGCTCACTTGCAGCCGACAGCTGCTAGCTCTTTTGGAAGGTAGAGCCCAGTCTCCTGGTGGAATCAGAAGAAAACACTATTTTCACCCGGCTGCTATTTATTTGCAGGATGAAAACATCACAGGTTGGGACACTACAGATACGCAGCATCTAGCAGGTGTTCAGCACACGTGGTAAGGAAGGGCTAGCTAGTTAGTTATTAATTTCTCTGTCTAGAAAAATATTTACATGTCTTCACTGCTGTGTGTACTATGAGAATATGTTTGTGTTTTCTCTTCTATCATTTTTTTTCACAGCAGGAAGCCATAACATGAATACAAGTTATTCTATAATGAAAGCAGCAAAAATAAAGATTTATTTTTAAACCAATGCATAGAGAAAAGCTGCATTCGACAAAAAAAACAAATCAGAACATTGTGTTAAAAGATGAAAGGACTTATTAAGAAAAAGTGAAAACATATCTGATTGAACGTCAAAGATGACTGAGTGACTTCTGGTGTATAAATGACAGTATGACAATGGGACTCAGTAGGGAATAATGTAGCAGCAGTGACAAAAGGATTTGGTAGCATGTTGGGACAGGAACTTGACTTAATGGATACTGAGTGAAACAGGCTGCACAGAAAGGAGATTAAATGCCATCATAGATTTTAACACGTGCATATTTTACATATGCCTTATTCTGAATGTATGTATTACAGTCCCGCTGTGACGACACACTCTAACAATAAATAAATGTATTGTGATACATATAACTGTATATCATAAGAAAATAAAATTATTAAATGCGTATTTCATGTAATGTATAATACCGCCTAACAAATTTTAATACTTCAGCATCACACTGATACAAGTATTACATCGATATTCACTGTTGTATAAAATCCTTAACAATGTTACTCACAATTAACTTAACACATCCAATTACAGATAGAGTTTCCAGCAGCTGCTTACAAGTAGTATTAAAAGGGTTAAAAAAATATCTCAAATGATATGGTCATATGGTCTGATCACTTGTCTAGAATTTTCTTTTTCATGGCAAACAAGTAAGGATTTGGCAAAGAGGTCTGCCCCAATCTGTTCCTCTGATATAACTATATATATGTTTCAACAGGTCTTAATCCACATTACACGGATTTAACATGAGATACACAGGGATTTGAGAAGATCAGCGTCTGTGCGGGGACAGAGAAAGGAAAAACCTCTCTTTTCCCCTTTTTTGTCAAGTATAGTTGTGTGTGTGTGTGTGTGTGTTTGTGTGTTTGTGTGTGATCCTGCAGACACTTTTCCCTTAATCTGTTTTTGCATGTTCATGTAAAATATATTGTGGTAACAAGTCGCACATCTTTTGCTCTCATAAGCCCCAAATCCTTTATCTCTGCTGTTGTCATGTAGACTCAGTACAGTGATGCTTCTTGCCCAGCCCCCCAGCCCACATTCTGATTGTTGTAGTAATCATCTTATTTACAGGTTATAGTCTCATAAAACGTGCCTCTGATGATCTGACAATGAAGTGTGATGTTCATGATGAAATCAGGAATCTCTCACTGACAAACCTGCCTATAGGCGCAGCTGCTTTTGTGTCGATGGAGCCTAGTGCAGTCTCTGACCCAGCCCTGCAGCTCTGCACAGCTTCTGTTTACCTCATACTAAGAACCAAATCTGGCAACAGGCCACTTGACAACAAGAGACTTCTGCACTGCATGGCATACATTGGACCAAGACAATTAGGTTCAGTTTAGGAGTATAGGCAACTACAACACACTGATGTTCAACAAATCCAATTTCAACTGATGAGTGACTCTTCTATAAGCATAGTTACAGCACTGGGGAAAAAGTTTTCAGACACCCTTAAAATTTTAAAGAATCTCAAATATTACCATGAAATATTAGCAGATTTTTAATAGTTTTTTGCATTTCAAAAATGTGTGACTTCATAAGTGAGACACATACAAATGCAAACAATTATATGTTTATTGGTAAAAAGAAAAAAAATAAGTAAACTACAGAAGCACTGAGAAAGTGCAGACCACCCCTAACCACATGTAATTACTGTAGTTTTTCCTTGTGCCACATTTCCTGAAAATGTCCTAACGTCTTTCCACAATGTTTTTGTCATATTGCTAACAAAGACAAAAAAAAACATAACGTCTTTGGTGGAGGGAACGAAGATTTTGGCATTCTTTGACTTCTATGAAACAGTGAACAAAGGGTTCAAAAGGGAGCATGCGTGTGTATAGAACAATACAATTAGGGTTGGAACGATTTTGGGTCCATAACGGTTCCCCTTAAACGGTACCAGTTACTACTGGTTCCTATAGCGGTTTCAAATATACCCTTTTTTCTTTTTCTTTTTTACTTTTTTAAAATGTATTTATTTATTTTACACCATTCTATATTATAATATAAGCACATTAACACAGATTAAAACAAACAAATGCAGATTTATTGTAATTATTCCACATTTTACAAAAATGGAGGTAGCAGCCAGGTAGGCAGTTTTCTATGTAAAAACACTGCACTGTAACTACACAAAGTGCACATTTATTTTAAAGCCAATTAAACATATATGTTTGTTGATAGTTAACATTACGTTACCCATAAATAGTCAGACCAACATTGGCACCATTATTCATTAGCCTTCTAACTCTAACAGATGTTCAGTACAACAACATGCCGAGCTGCCAAGTCACATTGACATTTGAATCTCTGTGGATTATAATATATTCTTTCTATAATATAGTATATTCTTTCTATAATATAGTATATTGTTTATATAATATAGTACTAGCCTGAAGAGAGGGAAGTGGCTGCAGACTCATCATCCACCCTGTCACTGTCGTCATCAAATGCAAATGCATGATGTGTCCCCAAACCTCTTCCATCACTTGTATATAGTAGGAGTATTGTGTCTAAATGTTAAGTATAATTTCCTTTTTTTCTCTTTTTCTTTAAGAGCTGACTAGTTTTTATTCAGGTATGGGGTTAGGGGAGATTTATGTTTTACATTCTTGAGATGCTTGGCAAATGTTTATGACATGTTTATGCTCCATATGGTTAGTAAACTCTGAAGAAGTGATGAAAGTGGTAAACCTTTGATCCCCCTACACTTCATGATTTTTAAGATTCTTTAATATTATTTTGGTTTGGGTAGAGGGCATGCATGAATAATTAATAGTGTTAAACTGTCTTGACTATTTGACTTTACAAAGTAACTGTAGATTATGCAGAAAAATGCCCATTCTTACTCTGGAGCTCTCAAATAACCTTTCTCAGTTAAGGCAGTGAGTTACAGGGCTTGGTTATCACTGTGGTGACCAGAAAGATCAACTACAGCTGGAGCATCGGTATAAAAATGAAATCAAAATGGCAGGAGTTTGTGGAAGAGATGCACTGTCTTTTTGCACTGTAACACAACATAAAATATATGTCATTTTTGTTTCCACCAGGAACAGTATGAACACCGACTGTCATCCAGAAATATTGATAGGTAGTGATGGATACTGGCTGTTCCTTATAGACAGCTGCTAATGGTTAACAGAGCTGACTGGTTAGCAAAATTTTCAAGTAAATCACATCTTGATGAATCCAGGTTACAGGTTTATTTATACCTATAGGTTGATTTGTTTTGCAGTTAGATGATGACATGAGAGGATTTTGACATTTTACTAAACATAATAATATGTAACTATTCATGACATAAAACATAAGAGAGAGATGTGTCAATAAAAGAAAGACTATGATAAAAAACAAAAAAATAATAAACCTCTGGATTGAAACCAAAGTCAAAAGCAGTTTGCAACAGTTCAAAACCCAATAAAAATTGGCTTCAAACCCAATTTATACAAACTGAAATACAAAATAAAAAAAATAATTCAATCAATGAATAAATAAATAATCAGGTTAAACAACTCTTTCCCAGAAAATCAACACTAGTATTCAGAATAGTATCCCTTTGGTAACATTACTGTGCTTCTGTCTGACTTAACCAATAGTTCAACTGACAATGTTTCTGTAAATCCAGCATGAGCAGTCAGTTCATGTCAGTGGAAGAGAAGAATAAGACAACATTCCCCCCCTATTTTCATTTCATATTTTAGAATGAAGAGATGTGAAGGCAAGAAAATAAAATGACTTCTTCTATAATAAAGCCTTTATTTTATTTTGGAGGTGATTAATATCTGACAGTGAATAATATTTGGCACTTATATGTTTGTTGTCTATGAACAGTGATAATATTTGCTGCCACAACCTAAGTATAAAACATCAATGTCTCTCAAGAAAAGAGGAACAAATGTCTTCGAAGGAAAATTTGTTTGAGGGAGGAATTGTGTTCAGCAACCATGGCTGACTGTGTCTCGGCCTCTGTCAACCTTATTGCTTTGGTCCTGTTGCCCAGCCCCTCTCCCTGCTCCAATATGATAAGATTTACTGGCATGTCCAAATGGGTAATCTTGTTTATTCACTGTAGCTGTTTGGATCCCAACATCACCAGGAGAATTAAAGCCTCTGAATCTCTGCAGGAGGTCAAGCGGAAAAAAAGGAAATGTAGTTTTCTATCTCCATTCTGCCTCTGTGTTGGTGTTCATTAGTGTTGTAACAGCAGATATTATTTTCAACGCAGCTTATTCCTATATGCCCCTCCCTGTCTGTTGTTGCTCTCACTCTGGCATATATTTTTCTCTAGCATGAGCTTTTCAACCATGTACCCTATTGCCTTCATGGATTTGTGCGTGCAACAGAGAGAGAGAAAAAAAACCCCGCTGTTGTTGTTTTTGTTTTGACACATTTCCTTGTTTGACAGATGTGGAGTGAGACGCAACCATGACTTATGGAATCTATACCATTGATCTTACATCTAACTGGAAAAATTTCTAAACTGCAGCTAAATTCTTTAATTGATCATTTGAAAAAGCAGAGCACTATCTGGGCCAGAAGTAGCAATAAAGCTGACAACCCTGCATGTTAAGTAGGGAGGAGTGGTTTGTATATGAACATGCTCCCTCTGGAAGAGATCTTCAGTTATAAGAGGCTTGCAAGCTTTAGCATCCCCCCATCAATCCTTCACCTCTGCTCAGATAAGCTTGGGCCTTTACCACTCAGTCTTATAAGGGAAATCTGCAGACACTGAGAGTTGATCTCATGTTTTATTGCCACAAATCCTCTTTGCTGATCTTTCTTTTAGAGACATTTGACATACTAGCATTTCAATCTGTGTTACTTTATGAAAACTGTCCTTTCACCCCAAGACTAAAAGAGGCCACAAAATCCAACCACATCTTAGTATATATTAAGTATATTTTATTTAATCTGTGATACATTGTGACCAGTCATCCATAAGTGAAGCATTAACACTGTCCCAGATGAGCAGATGTAACTTTGTGATTCAGATGACAGCAATATGTTACACCTGCAACATTGACACAACACAGTCTTGACATTACAATGTACACGTCACACCACAAACAGAGTGGGCTTGTGTCCTCTTGGGGCTGACAATCTCTCCATCAGTGAAGCGGTTGACTCACCAAATCAATTCAGCAGCAAAGAAGAAACGGACTGCATGGACAAGACATCTTAGGTGACAGAGAGCTTTTATTTGCTCTCTTTCTCACTTTCACATCCTAATAGATAAGACATCAAGATACCCACGGGGAATTGTTTGCGGTTGTGTGTATCTGTGTACTAGTGTGTCAGTAGATGGGTAGAGGTGAAGGGGTGTCGGTGTTGGGGTGGTATTGGGGGGGGGTGGGGGGTGCAGGTTGTGTGTGATTGCATCAGCCATTGTGCTGAATGTGGACTCCTGGATTTCACTCACGTATAGTGAGGCCATTGAAAGGAAACAGGTGGCGGGGGTGAGGGAGGGGGGACTATTGTAATTAATGCTGCAGATGCCGCGTTCTGCAGCGCATCTGGGCAGTGCTCTCATTTTCAGAAATCTCCTTCAAATTCTCTGCAAATCCCTGCATTCTTCAGAATGTTTTTAAATCACTCTGAAGCTTCTTTTTCGTGACTGTCACCTTGTCCTCAATCTCGAACGCCTTCTTAGTTTTTTCCTATCTCTGATAATAATTTCATTACTCTCCTTTCATTTCCCTGTTCTCTCTATTGTTTTTAGCTTAGTTTATTGATTATCTATTAGGGATAATGCACAAATACATTAATCTCAAAGAGAAGAGATGCTTTGTAGCAGATTTAGCTTAAGCTACTTTTGAGATTTTCTGTTGTCTTTCAACCAAATCTAACTGAAATATGCCTCTTACTTTATATGCCCTTCCTTCCATCCTCTACTTTTTCCTCTCTCAACAGTTCATCAGACCAGTCGCATGTGTTTGTGCAGTCACAATGGTAGGAAGCCCAGTCTCCTCTGATTACAGTGTACTCAGGATTAGAGAGAATATGCTCTAACATATTCAGTCTGGTATTATGCTGATATCCCCTTAACACCGCTTCACAAACACCATAGCCAGCCCGGGATGCCTTCCTACTGCAAGCAGCATGCCGAGCACCAGGTGGAATATGGCATCAAACTTGGCCAAATGGGACAACATGGGGTTCACTTCTGAGACAAAGGAGGGAGGAAAACACAGCAAGTTTGTATGGATTAAAGTGAAAATATTGGAACCTTTTAAATAAAACATGGGGCAATTTAGAGGGCCAGAAAAATATAACGAAAATGATATACTGTATGCCAAATTATCTGGTCTATTCCACTCCACTGTCATTTTGTGAAATTGCAACATGCAATACTTTCAGGAAAAAAAAGCAGACATATTTTGATTTGCATTCATTCACACATCAAGGGCACATTAAAATAAGGGCAAAGAATTCAACAATCTTCTGAATTTTCTCCCCTCTTATCTCCCTCAGCTCGGCAAGCACTGTGCCAACGGAGCACTGGGGGAAAAAAAGCATCTTTGCATAAAATAGCAAGCGAGCAAAATCTAAAACAGTTGGTGAGGAACTCTAAATAATCACGGTGCTTTTGGAGATGAATGCATTAGCATAACTTAGTCCCAGCGAAGTAATCACTCGTCTCAGGGTGAGAAGATCCCCTCTAGGCTCATCTCACTCCTGCTGCTCCTATTCCTCCTGAGTTCAGCCTCAACAGAATGACTGACCCCCTGAGACTGAGGGCTAGATAGGACACGTGGCAGACAACTTCAAGACCCCCATTGATTTGGAACAAAGTGCCACAGGCAAGTGATAAGATCATAGGCAAAGTAGAATAAATCTCCTACAAGGCATCGTTTGAGCTGACTTTATCCTCATATCAATGTGGGAGGAACTGCATGTTATGAAAGGACAGACATTGTGCAAATGAATCCACTGACCATGTCAGCATGCGTTCATCATCAAGGGAGTGCATAAGTGAAAGAAATACTTCATATTCCTTATTAAAGTCATCAATCACAGTTGTGATCTTTACTGTTTTGACACATACTTGGTGTTTTTCATCAGACTGTGAAAACCATAAATGATAGGTGAAAACTATACTGCTAATTGCTTAATTATTTTATTATGCTATAGCTCAAAGATGTATCTTTAGTAAACTCTAATACAGCACAATGTGTCATTCTTTAAGAATTTGTTTTCAAATTAATAATATTGAAGCAGGAGAATGCACAAGAGATTTGCAGCTAAAATATTTGAGATGTGGTACTTGATATTTTCATGATTTCTGTATGCTCAATATATATTCTTGCTTTCCTGCATGCGTCTGTGAAGCTTCTGTTTTATGATGAGAGCATGTTGTATGCAGACGTAAGCGAACTCCATTTCTAAGGTAATGACTATCTAAGTTACCTGAATCCAAAATCAGCGTGTACAAAAATGTTGCTGTTTATCTTTTTTTCTCTCCAGTGAAGTCATAATGCTTTCTCATGTGTCTTTTTTACACGTTTCTACAATGATAGCCTAGTGGTGAGGCCCCACCCCAAAACTGATCTACTGCCAATGGTCATCTTGTAGCAAAACAAGGAGTCCACCGCATACTTTACATACTGTAAATAATGTAGGCAGACCATGTGCAAATCTACTGAACCTCAAATGTTACTTTCATGGTTCCATCATGTATAGAGCACCACAGCTCTGTGTAGTTGAGAGGACATACAGGCAATATGGAGATCACAGAGTGCATAGTAACATCATGCTGGAGAAACATCTCTTTATGCTTCTGTGTTCATATGAATATTGGTAACAAAGTGTATTCCCACTGAAGTTGCCTTTATTTAGATTGCACAGAATCAGTGAGAAGCTAAAAGTGAACATTTCCACAGGAGCTCCAGTCTTAGGGAATACAAAGCTCATTCACAACTGACAGAGGACCTTGTGTGTTTCAGTGTCAGAGAGAAAAGTGTGCATTAGCATAGTCTTACTGAAGTTTCCTAAGTGGCATACATGAATGTATCCCGTAAAATGCTGTCATATATTCCAAGAGCTTTCTGCATGTTGCATGACTTGCATTGTATCATATTGTCATTCACCACACTTTCTCTCCATTCATCTGATGGGAAGACCATTAGAAAAAAGCACTTTGTGTTTGCTGTAAATATGGCAGTATGTTGTACAGCTTATCTTTTAAACCCACATCACATCAGTTATTTCCGTCTTACCTTTATTTCCTTGCTTGTATTTGCTGATATGGCTGCCTGTTGTCTCCTTTAATCAGAAAGTGTTTGAACAGCTTTTGATAAAACAGAAAAGTGTTTTTGACTTGCTGTGGGTTCTCAAGCATCACAGGCTTTTTCAGCTTTGGGACCTTCCGTGTTGACTGGCTGGCGAATTCAAGATCCAAAACCAACACATGCCCACGATAAGACGGCTGTAACAGCTGTCATGCAATGCACACACTTGTTCACATCCTAAAAGATAAACAATACAGAAGAATTTGCTAATTAATATTTTTCCCTAAGTTCAGATGCTCTTTTTCTATACACAAAAATGGTAGATCAGAGTATACTGGAATGCAAGTTTTCCACTTTTGACATCACAGTGAGCTAGCATCATGTGCTATTATCCTCTGAGCAGGGTGACCATAGTTTTGAATCATTTGTGTTTATGTGCTTAAAAATGACAGTGTGAGAAATATACATTGACTTGGTGGGAAGATAATGTTAAAAAAAAAAAGGAAGATAGCAGTAGACAAATGGAATGAAAGGATACTGATAAATAAAAAGTTTAAGTAAATACAATAACAGTGAATTCTGCATGGATGAGTCTCTCATGTGATGTTAGAGGTGTTATCATCTAATCCATCCGGTGTCTGCAGCCACCAGTCACGACACCTTCTGTCGTCTTTCTCTGTGTGTGTACGGCTGTGTTTCTCTCCTCTATCGTCTCTGTTTCCTCCAGCCTGAGTAAATGTCAGAGCAAGCTGCTGTGCTTCCCAGACCACGCCATGGGAGACAGACCAACCTCATCGCCGTGGCAACCCTCTGTTCTGGCTCAAAGAAAGAGGCAAGGGTGGAGAAGAAAGGAACTTTTATGCCTCTGAACCCCCGCTAGCTTCCTCATCCCCCTTCGTCCTTGTGCATTGTTGCCCAGGCCTGAACCATGTGGCCAAGCTCCCTGGCTTCACTCAGACTAGAGAGGAGGAAGGGAAGAGTGCTGTAATTACTAAGTAGATGAGGAGGCATTTCTAAAACAAAAAGAAGAGGAAAAAAAGAGGCAAACAAACATTACAAGAAAGTAGAAATGTTTGTTCAAAGTCTACATGATGATATCTTTGATGCATTATAAAGTATAGAATAAAAGGCATCTTTAGTTTGAAGGAAAATAATCCTACATTTCTCATAAGAGGTAGAGAAAACTTCACTTGAATTACCAGCAAAGCAAGAAAATGGCACTGTTAGATTTTCCCCGAATGGCTTGGAGCCATTATATTAGGTTTCAATTTATACTAGCAGGACTCTGCCTGGTTCTTTTCTTCTCAGGCAATGTTTTTTTTTCTCCAAGCTAACTTGTCACCTCTAACAAGAAGTGCACCTTAAGGGATTTCAGTGGTCATGACGAGTACTCATGTAGGAGCCTGGCCAAAGACTGCCATTCATATCTGGAGTAAAGACTATTTTTTTCTGACAGCACAATTGGTTGTGGCACTAAGCTGGGCTGCTGGAATGACAGCATTTAGCTATTACCTGCCCTGAAGGACAGATAGGAGACGTTAAAGAGAGATGGAAATTGAGGGAGGAAAAAGGGACAGAAGTGTGGTGGCGGTGGTCAGAAGTTAGGAACCATCTGGTTGTAGGTGAGGGACCATATTTAACATTGGCAGAAGCCCAATATTGTGTCTCTGGTGGGTCCAGCTATCTGTCTGAAAATGTGCCCATATCCCCCATGTAAATCTGTCCATTTGCTCCTTCATTTTTCTCCTAATTATTTGAATCTTTTTTTTTTTATTCGTGTAGATACATATAGTCACACAGTAATTACACAGTCATTTCTGAATGGTCATGCTTATTTACCCTCATTTGCACTTTGCTATGATTATCGACTTTCAAATATTATGTCTTTTCATTTGGGCTGATGACTATTTCAAACACTGCAAAATGCTTAGACATACTCACGTTTTCCAATTCATGAGACCAATTTCTTTAAATCTTTGGAATTTTCATGGCCATCTGTTATTTTGCTTTTAAAGTTATATTCTATTTGTGTGAAATGGAAAAGCTGCCATAAATGTCCTTCGACTCTGACACTCTTCTATCAGTACTGGATGTGTGGTTGTTTTACTGTGATTTAATCATGTCAAATTTCTAAATAATTGTAATGAGAAACCATTTGATTTGTCACATTTCTAAAGATGAAAATATGTACCTACCTTCTGTTACTAATCAGTGCTATTGCGTTAATATTTTTGAACTACATCTACTGTAACATTTTCCTTGTACAAGCTTCAGACATGAACTGTATGTCAGTAGTGAACAAATCATCCATCATGTCATGTATTAGTTTGTACATTTTTTGTTTTGTAACTTTGAGATGCTCAAAGTGATTTCTCATCTCCTCATTCATTCAGTTATTTCCTCATGTGATGAGTTAATGACTGATGGTTCAAATGCAGAAACGGCTGAAACAGATGTAACCATAGTAACATTACTGCAAGATGATCCTGTTGTGCTTGTTCCCAAAAGAACCAAAAGAAGTTTAGCATGTGTCGTTTGGAAATAATTTAGATTCCACAAAAATTATGTTGGAACCCCCCCCCCCACACACACACACAAATTGCAGTGTCACAGATCAGCTGATGGTGATGCATGGACTGCATTGCCCCATCACCCCATAGTATTACATAGACCGCGGAACGTGTTTGAACAAGGGGTAGGGGTACAATCGCAAGGGGGGGGGGGGTCATGGGGTCATGATGCGTAGCCGAGGCTATAGACTACACTACAAGAATACACGGACACACACATAATGCCCCCAGTCATGTCAGCCAGCACAGAACTGCGCAGAATAAAATGCACAAGCAGGTTTTTGGAGCTCGGTCAGAGGAAATATGTTTACCGTTTCATCAGAGTTGCGCGCAAGAGTGTGTGTATATATAGTGTGTGAGAGAGATAAGAGCGAGAGCAGGGCAGCGTAACAACACGCCACGCTACCAACAGTAAATCCAAAATGACTTCCTCGGCGGGATTTTCAGTCCTGCGCTGTTACATTTTGCAACTTTCAAGCATGACATATGTTACGTCAAAATGTTTCTTTAGGAAAAACTCGATCAATTACATTATAATAGCATGGGTTGGGTTTTAGTTCGATTTTGTTGACATTTTTTGAGATGAAAAAAATCTGCAGGCCTTTATAATTTTTCTCAAAAAGTTACCCGGACATTGATTTGGTTTTGGAGCCAGCTCTCAGTGCATTATTCCAGATTTTTTACACTTGAGCATTTACACCTGAGATTTATTCAAAAATTTGGTCCATTCTTTTAGGTCACGGGCTTGTAATCCTGGTCCGAGAGAGATGCTATCCTGCATGTTTTAGATGGTTCCCTCTTCCAGCACAACTGATGGTCATTATCAGTCTTCTGCAGAGCTTGATGATAGATTGATCATCTTACTCAGGTGTGTGGGAAGAGTGAAACATCTAAAACATGCAGGACAGCAGCTCTTTAGGACCAGGGTTGCTGATCCCAGTTCTAGGCCCACCCTGTGTACCTGACTCACGTTTCTTGAACTTCTTGCACAACTGAGACAAAGCTTTGGATTTGTGATGCCCATTCCCAATCATTTGCTTTGTTGTCCATACACTTAACTCAGATGATGGGTTGCATCATAAAGGAGAATCTCTCTAATCTTGAACATACTCACACAATAAGATTTAAAAATAATTATTTATCATGCACTGCAGGATAATATCAAGATGATTATGCCTGACAGAGCAACACAACACCTCATGTGATCTCCTGTCATGGGATCTCATGGGGATGATGATGTTAACAGCTGGGGGAAAAAAACATGCATAGTGATGTTTTTCAGTGGGAAAATGTATGGATGAGAAAATTACCATTTTCACTATCAGTTTTAGTATATATTAAAAATACTACAATATTCTGGGTAAAATGTGTCTTGTTAGGATCAAGTACTAGAATTTTCACTATTGCTTGGTCACATTATCATCATCTCTTTCATGCTGTACTGACATAATCGCCCAGTTTTCATAACAAACCTGTTTGACAATCATGAGGGTGGACCTGATAAGTCTGTGTTGTCATTCAATCTGTAAATCTCTCATATTATTTGTGTAGGACATTGGTACACAATTTGGCCAGACACTATATTTCTCCTTTTTGCCAGGAGGGTTGAATCTGAGGTAAATGAGCCTAAAAATCCTGTAGTGTGAGCCCAGCAATAAGCTATGTTGTAACAGTCTTTGGAGGATATTGAGCCTTATGATTATTGGACTGATGGAAGATACATTTGCATCCAAACTTTGTCTTTTTGGCTTATGTGTATAGATGAAGTTTCAAAATATCTCTTCACATGCCAGATCTTTGTCACACTGCTCATTTGCAAACTCCCTGGGGAACAGCCTTTCAGTTTTCAATACAACACTCCCATTACCGCAGATGTAATTTTTTTTAACTATTTCCTAAAACATCTTAACCATCTCGTTGACTATTGTCACAACATGCTTTTTCTATCCTGAGATTAGATAGCTGGTCCTCTGCTGTTTATATTTACGTTCTATCCTCCAGGGGATGAGTAACAACAATTATCCTGTTTGAAGTTTCTCCAGTTTAAAGTCATGACATTAATTCCTGAAGGTTTCCAAGCTATTTAAAGACACAGTGAGTTTTAACTTTCAGTCCTCTAAGAATTTGATGAATGACCTAAAAGCTGAAAAAATAGTCTCTCTGCTGTTATTGTGAAATGTTACCTCATTAAACTAAAGGAAGTTTTTGGCTGAATGACTTAACAGGCAGAATGAAAATTGAAATGAAATGTTCACATATGGTAAATATGTGAATTTCAATTGTATTTGATAACTCAAAAACACAACCTCCCATGTGAAAAAATGCACTTAGGTGGAAAAAAGCAGGCTCCTTTCTTGCAGAATGGTATCTAATAATGAAACATAATAAATAATACATAGTTTTTAGACTATATTATTTTTTTACAGATAGTATTCTGCAGGATTACAACAAGATATTTTACATTTTGTAAAAAAGCGCACTTTCAGAAAGAAGTTTTTGCACCTCAGCCACCAAGATAATCCACACCACCACAACATAATAAATAAGTAAAAACAGTGATCACACAGGGCGCAAAGAACAACAAAATGCAACCATAATAAAAACAAAGACAAATTAAAATCTGGTAAAAACAACATAGGAAGTCTAAAAACCATCTCACTCATTCATTAAAACTCAATGAGGAAAAATATGTTTTCAGATGTGATTTAAAAACAGGCAGTTTGTTTTTGGAAGCACAAGCTGCAGCTAATCTGCTGCCCGGAGAGTATGAGGGGGGGGGGGGGGGGGGGGGGGGGGCTAAGGGTGAATCAGGTAGGACTGGGTAAGACCATTCAAATATTTTAAAATAAACTCTAAAACATATGGGACCTAATGGAGTTAACCTAAAACCAATGAGTAAAATGTATTTATGTTAATATTTTGTGATTTTATATGGTATAACTTTAGGAAACAAAATCATTGCAAATATTTGCTTACATGTTTTTTTTGTTTTTTTTCTTTGGAATAAATGTATTGCATTTGAGTGCATGAACAAAACAAGATACAAGCTTGTCACAGGAGCTATAGCAGGTGTGTCTGACTGAATTTCCATCTGAGATGTGTTGTTTTGGGTGATCTTGATTTTGAAGGTGTGTGTGTGTGTGAACATTGCATGTATTTTTGTCAGAACGTCTATATGCACATATATGCATATGTGTCTGTATGGCTGTGTGCATGCATAATAGTGTTTTCTGCTCGGCTGGCTGTGCCGGTGTACGCCTGTGTTCAGGTGGCACATGACCCTGGTTCCACTGGGAGGTCTGTGTCTTTCATGTCCCCTGTTTAGTTCTCCCTCAAATCTGGGTCAAAGGATAAGAGAATAACCCCTATCCGCTATGGCATGCACACACCAACACACACTGACAACCCACGCTCTCTGAAAAATGACTTCCTGGAGATTTGAGTGGTAACAAGGTGGCATTGTAGAGGACACTGAAGCAGACAAGTTTTAAAATTCACCTTATGTAGCAGGAGACACACTGTCCTAAATCTAGACCCTGTCACCTCTCGCTGTTAACAACAGTTATTCACTGCATTGGTTACTTATCCAATCCTTTCTCATCTCATGTCTCTGTCTCTTAACGTCTGCATCTGTCTCCCTTGGTTTGTTTTAGTACATCTCACAGTTGACCTTGCATGGACCAGATGAGAATGCTGGATTTGCAAGTCGGCAGTGAGTTGATTAGAAATGCATTGCGGCTCAGTGTCTCCTGGCATCTCTCAGTCTGTCTCTCCATTTTTCCCTCCCTCTGTCTTGCTCTTCCTCTGGTGGACTTTTTCCTCACTTTCGCTAAATCTCTCCAACAATGCTAATGCTCTGGACCAGCTTCAACCCTCAGAGGAGGAAGAAGCCATACTGAGGCAGTTGTGCATGTCAGTGTGTGTACAGGCGTAAAGTGGTTTGTATGTGTGGCAGTTACAGAAGATAGTGTTTGCCAAGTAACATAGTGAGCATCCTTGATTCCCTGCATTTCTGAACAGTGGCTGCCGTTGAGGTCTTTTCTTTCTGGAGGGAAAAAAATTGTGAAGGGAAATAGGGAATTGTTCTTTCACTGGGACACCCTGTTTCCCTCATAATTTCAGCCCTCTGGGTCTGTGACTAGGAGCAGGGCAGAGTATGTGTGTGGAGGATGTTAAGACCTACTGCCAGTCACAGATAAAGGCTGCAGACCTCCTACTAGCAGTGGGACATGACCATCTGGGAGGACCACTTGCAGTGCCTTATATTCATGTGAACCTCTGCTGTATGCCCTCACATTCACACATACAAACTACTCTTAAAATTCATGCTGGGCCAGGGAGGACCATGTCAGAATGACGGAGAGGTCCCTTTGGCACACTTTTGTCTCCAGCAACTTTCTTCCTCCCTCAAATCATCTGCAGGCTCTTGTTCTGCCACCTCCATGTCCCCATCTTTTTCCAACCTGACAACACAGACCCCCAGAATAAAACACTCCTATAATACATTTATGCAAAGCACACATATGTATGATCACAACATCACTTCTCATTGAAGGATCCACTTCATTTTATTACCTCCGCCAAAGAGGTTATGTTTTCGATGGAGTTTGTCTGTCTATCAGCAACATTACTCAAAAAGTTATGCATGGATTTTGATGAAATTTTCAGGATGTGTGAGAAATGTCACAATGAATGAATGATTATCCAGATCCAGAAAACAGGATCTCTTCCGGATCACCACCATAATTTAGTCATTTCTTCCTTGTGAGACTCCCAACAGATCCTGAATTTTTTCTTTATCAAAATCCATCCATAACTTTTTGAGTAATGTTCCTGACAGACAGACAGACAAAATCCACCAAAAGCATAACCTTCTTGGCGGACTTCTCTTCATTCAAAGTGGGGAGGTCTGCCTTGGTGGACGTTTGCGCTCTCAGAGTGCTTTTCTAGTTCTTTTTTTTCTTTTTAGCTCAGTCAGTGAGACATGGTTGGTTGGATGGTGGATAAACAAAATCCAAGACTTTAAACTCTAGAGACTAGAGGTCACTTCCCAGCTCATATAAGGTTCTTCCATTTCGGCAATAACAACACTTTGGTTCAGCTTACAAATTTTTTTTTCCGTGAAACCAAAAACTGCTCTTTTCACCTGACTTTGACAAAACCAAACTAGAAAAAGTTGAACGACAGAGGGCAGCTCGCTGGCACAAAAACCAAAAGAAAACCTTTATTGTCCATTACATTTACATAAAACTAAGGTTTGTCTTTGGCTTGTGGTATATACCTAAATATATTTAGAATAGAATGGAATCCTTTATTGTCACAGTAATTATTGTTGCCAATATATACTGTGAAAATGTCAAATACTTTTCTGTTCAATGAACTTCTCTGACTTCTAGTGAAGTCACTTAATATAGTAAGTGTTTCATTTATTCAGTCAATTACACTTTTTGATAAAAACATTATTGTCAGAAGAAACATTCACATCAAAATATCAGCAGCAGGTTGATTACCAATACAATTAAACCATTTTCCTTATAAAAACACCTTTTGATGGAATAATATATCACTGTTTTTGTATGCCATCATGTTGTTTTTGCTGAAAAAATAATTTCTGATTTCTACAGTAATCAAGTTCTGGTGTGCTATGCTTCTCATTGTAATAACCTGTCTTACCAATCCATATCCTTTATTGAAAAACCTAAACAGAGAAATGAAATAAAAGAACAGTGGTAGAAATGATCATAACTGAATCCAAATGATGATAAACATAGATGGAAGAAGAGGCAACACTTCAATATCATACTGATATAGTGTGGTAGGTTTTATAGTAAGTTTTCTTTAGTTCCTTCCTCTCCAAAAGTCAGAAAGACATGCTGACTAATACATCCCCCCTCATTAAATGCCAGCAGGATGATACTGTCCTTTCTGAAAGACACCAGTGTTATTATAGCCTCGTTCTACTCTCTAAAATGTCAGAAGTGCCAGGAGCAGTTATGATACTACAAAGCTGGTATCCACAATTCTAAACTTGCAATGAAGTACATTATTGTATCTGAAACACTGAAATTATGCATATCCATGGTCAGCATAAATATAGTATGGTAACATTGGATTTTGGGTGGAGCCACCAAAGAAGACTGTTGTTCATCTATTCAGTTTTACTGCAAAGATCTATAAGCCATATGTCAGACATTCAACAATCTGTACACATAATTCTTTTGATACAGCCTACTGACATTGGTATTTCTTCACTTTTAAAGGGTAATGTGAAAGTTTTTTTCATCCTTAAATTTAGACTTAGTATTGTTCAGAACTTAATTTTATAACACCTGTGTGAAAATGACCATGATCCATAAACCACATCTTCATAAAAGATATGAAGCGGATACGTCACGGGAGGTAAACTCCTCCCATAATATAATGGTGGATGTGCTGAATTCTACGTTGTGAGTATACGAGTACAAGTTGAAGTAGTTGTGACTGAGATTTTTAAGAGTCAAGATGGAGAATTATTGTTTTTGTGCTGGTTGTGCGAACTGCAGCCTGTCAGGACATCGTGTCCTAGTAGAAAAAGTAAGACCTTTCGGGCAGTTGCGTTTTGTGCAAGTGAAGATAGTGGACATAACAGCTGCATCTGTAACCATTTACTTGTCCATTTGTGGAAGTTATTTTAGTCTGGAGTGTTATCATCCTGGGGATGTGATAGAGTACATGATGGTTTGATGTAGACTACGTACTAGCATTAGGTAAGACATTTACCATGTTTTCTTTTCACTGTCATGGCTGCTACAACAGCCTATCACCATAGTAATAGAGCAGCTAACTATGTTCAATGTATCTGTAAAGTAATGAGGGTTGTTACAGCATAGTATGAATAATATAGACTGTTCAGCTAATGAGCGTATGAAGACATTAACCATGTTTCGTTGTGTAAATATGACGGCTAGAAACTGCAAAGTCCCAGTCTGGAAGTAGCATTAGCAACTGGTTAAGTGCTGCAATAACTGCATGAGCGTCACAGCAATACAATGATGCATTTTGTGTTTAGTAAGACAAAATGTTGTTGTCCCTAAAAAAGAACAGTTACATAGGTGTTTACTGAAAAGACAAACATGAAAGTATGAACCACCACAGTAAATTTATTATGCTAACAAGGTAAACATGCCGATGTAAACTCATAGCATTAGCTGCTATGCTTCTACTGCATACACCGGGTATTTTGGCCAATTAGCCACTGATTATTAAGTTCTATCTCCCTCCTTTGCCCATCATTCCTGTGTCTATCCCTCTCTCCATTGCCCTGGCCTCTCTCTCACCACTGTGGTTCATAATTATAGGGCTATGGCCCATCGTAAATACTATCTGCTCTTGTCTCCTCCATGTTTTCAGTATACACCGTAGTTAGCTTGATCTCGCGGGACCCCCTCCTGCTACGTAACTTCCAGCCACTCCCCGCTTTTGGACAGGAATGCTGTTTCTTCACATTTTTGGTTAAAAAAGTTTTTATTGCGATGTTGAATTGCAGTTTCTTTATCGACATCCTGATATTTCATAATTTATACACACTATGATTCATGGTAGTGTCTAATTTGCAAAAACACCCACAATAGTTGACATTGCAATTATTATACACACATCTTTCAATTAACCAGCAAGAAATGTACACTCTGTTACATTCCACCTCATGAAGTATGAACTATTTTCTTCAAATATAAAACTCAACCTGACTTTATTTTGAATAGCATATGATGTAGCTTTAGTTCATAGGTTGTTGAGTGTGCAAACAAATGAATGCTCACGTATACATTTTCTCAGTCAGTTTTTGTTATCCTTCTTGTTTCAGATTTGTTTACAGCACCAACTGCAAGGTTGGTATACATATGTCTCCCACAATGGTAAGCAACATTTACATAGAAAAGACAAAATAAATGAAGAGCTTGGTTCCAAAACACTACATATGCAATTTCACTGTTTTGAGAAAAAAAAATTTTTTTTGTTTGGAGGAACGTGATTAATGCAATTCACTCAATATAGAATGTAAATAAACCAATGATAAAGGGAATTTTCTGGCGGTAACTCCAAATTTTGAGATTTGGGGTTTATGGCATTTGAGAACCAAGCTCTTCAAATATAGAGGTGGTGGGAGTGAATATGGCCAGCATTTTTGGTCTCCTCTTTAATGGTTCAGGTGTTGATCCCCTTCTCTCTTTACTGAAGTAGCCATGAAAAGTGAGAGCAGGAATTAGACACAGAGCTATCCTGGGAAATTACCCTGTCGACAGACGGCACATTGTGACTTCGTTAGCTCAACCACCCAACCTAGTGCTTCTCCAGCCTGATCGAACAGAGCAACTCTCCATGACAGAGTAAACAAAGCAGAATCACAAGGATGATGAAGAAGAGAAGGGTTTTTTCATGTGATTCAGAAGCTGCAAATCCCAAAATACCCTTGAGTTTTTGTGTGTATTTGCTCCTGAGTGTGTTTAATTGAAAACACCTCAGTGCAGTTCTTTTTATTAATTGTCTGTGTGTGCATATTTATCCTTCAAGTGTACTTATTTATGTATGTATTTTATATGCAAATGTGGCTGTCTGCATGCACTGCACCTGTATATAATATGTCTCTATCGATACCTTCCATATAATATATTTCTGTGTTTGGGTGTTTGAATTCATGCAAATATTTCTGAGTGTGTGCAAGTGTGTGAGGTGTGTGCCTTTCCGTATATCTGTGTGTGTGCGCGCATGTTTCTTTGTGTGCTTCAGGCAGCAAAGGATGTCTGTGTTGCAGAGAAAGAAGAAGCAGAGGAGAGAGGTGTAAGTCAGAGACTGCAAGTAAACAACCTGCAGTAGCTACAGCTAAGTGTCAGTCTTCTTCCCTCTCCTCCCCTGCCTCTCTCCTTTACTTTTCATTTCTACACTTAAACAAACATACAGACGCGATTGTGCTGCCAAGTTACTGAAGAACTCATTCAACAAACTTCCGGGCCTTGTGTCTCGGCTCATCTTTTTGTACCTAAATTGATAATTGAATCGACTATCGCCGTGTAATCAATTAAGGTGTTCATCCCCGGCTCTGAATCAAATAGTTAATTGGTTTGTGCCACAGAGAGGCAGAGACAGAGAGCAGACTGGTGCAGGAGGGACTGTTGGATTACTACAGATGGGCTCTCAGACCTATTTGCATTGTGTATTACTTTAAGCCTTGATTGCCTAGCTGCTTTAAAAATTGCTTGGGTGCAAGCAGCACGCAGGTTGGGATTGGACCTCAGTGACAAATCCAGCCTGTTTTATGGAAGAGGGCAAGAATAAACAGAGAGCACACACAGCAGGTTATCTCTCCACTTTGATCACAATCTTTCAGACAGATGCATGCAGGTTTCTCTTCCATTAAATACCCTTTGTTACTTTTTACCCAATGTCCGGAAAAATTCTTTGCCACCTGCAGTCAGCGCTGCTTTGTCTGAGCACACAGAGAGCAAAGCATTTCAAGTCCAAACAACCCTGCCGTATTGATCCACCCCACACCTTATTCCATTTTATCCTTTAAAACATGCCTTTTCACTCGGTTGACTTCTATTCAAAGCTATCCAGTGAGACCTGTGTCAATGGGGAAGCTTGACTTCATTCCATAGCTCTGGAAGCCCCCCTGGGGCCAAAGCATAGGCTGCTAGACCATGACAGGCAGGGGGCTAATAGGCCGGATAGGATTGGATAAAAGAAGTGGGGGGGTTCTTGCAAAAAAGTTTTAAGACCAGGACAACGCCATCTGCTTTTGTGGTGATGAGCATCAAAGCCTGAAGGAGCCCTGTTGGGTCCCTCTTTCAGATGGCCGTCCTACATATGGGCTTCATATTTCACTAGGACAGACAGTCAGCTAGGCCCATTGGGCCACAGCCGAGACCGTTATTCTCTCTCCCTGCATGGTTTCCGGCCTTTGAGAAGAGCAGCAAGATTACTTTTATTTCTCCTGAGAAATGTGGCTAATAAATGACCAGGCTTGACCCAGAGGATTTGGGCCTGCACCCCCATCTCACTAAATGAAGGTACGGCAGACGAGGGGCTCTGTGGGTATGTTACTGTAGAGAAAAATGTTATAGAAATGGGTCAGTGCATGGCTGCAACAACATGCTCCCAGGGTGATTAATTATTGAGGTGACTAATACTACATTTGGCTGGCAGCAACAGGGGCTTCAGTCCACATTGGTGGCACCATAACAGTAATCAGTCCTACTGCATCTTTTATTTCTATCTCGCCTATTCACTTCCCCTCGACTTCCCCTTAATTTCCACTCTTTTTGTTATTTTGCCCTTACAGATTTCTGTTTTCCTTTTGTGTCTTTCCCACTTGACGAACACAGACCTCATTATCTAATTATGCCCTTTCACTCATTCTCGGTATCTCTGCTTCTTTCAGCCCCTTCTCTTATTTCCCATCTCTGTGTCTGTCAGTGGTATGGCCTCTATGAGGCGTATCAGGGGATAAGTGTACTTCTTGATAAGAAATGTGAAGGCCAGACACATATAATATCGGTGCTGATGGAAACCAGCCACTCTTGTCTAACTCTGCTTCTCCTTTGCTTTTTTCTAGATGTTTTTCTGCCTCAAGGTAGCATATGGCATTCTCTCAGACTGCTGGACTCGTTGGCCTCCCACACAACACTGTGCATCCATCTCTCCCTCACTCACAGCTCCTTTATGGGCTCTCCAACAGTTATTTTCTCCCGTACCCCTCTCCCCTGATACTGCGCAGAGCCCCATCCCTCCACATTCTATTTCACACAGCCACACTTCAGTGACGTTCACTGCAGAGATGGCTCAGGTCTGGCAGTTGGTGAGAGGAGGGCGGTCGAGTCTGGAAGGCACAGTCATTAGTTAAATATTAGCCAGACTGCGCTCTATTCCCCCAACATCCAGGGGAGGAGTGCACTAGTCATACCCTTCCAAAACAATGGGCCATAAGGGGATGGCTTTGTGCCCTCTTGCTCAGATACATGTGCACCAACACATAAACATACACACACATACTTCCAGATGTTGTTCTCTTTGTTGTATATCTTGTAAGTAAAGTACAGTGCATCATACCCCTTGAGAGATGTGTTAACCTTACCAAGGTACAAGCAGAAGGTGTAACATCATTGAAGGCAGGGTTACAAACAACAATAGACAAGACCCGCATTTAAACACAGCTGAACAAAGAAAAAATAAAAATGAATATAGCTAGTATGTGCTGCGCCAGCAGATGTATTAAGTCTTAGGTGAGGACACAAAGTTAGGTGCTATAGTAAAGTTGAACAGATGGTTAGAGTCACTAAGAAAGTTGTGTACACAGGTATTTACTGCACATTTATATATTATAGCTAAAGGGAAATTCTGTACAGAATGATGCCAAATGCAGTAACAACCATTTCTTCCACCATAAAAGTCACAGCAAGTGGCTGATAAATACATGGAGGAGGGTATTGCCTGTGCTGATACTACTGACATGGAGCTGCAGCATCTGTAAATTACAACTGAGTAGCTGTTAGCAAAGTTTCTAAGATCATATTCTGGGGTAGACCATAAGGAAAAACATTATTCTCAAAATGACCAGTCAGAATGGAATAACTTCTAAACATTACTTTTGTGTATACTTTGTTTTGCCTCTGGATAGAAATTAGTTCTTTGGTGTTTATAATGAGAACACTGTGAATACCATATTGGTCAGAGTTTCAGGTCTTGCTAGGGGTAGTGCACTGCATGTGTGTGTAGGTGTGTGTAGGCTCATGTTATGAGGACAAAACTGGATCTACAGAGCAGCATTGCGGGGACAACACTTGCTTTGCAGAGACACCAAGTTGGCTCCCACAATGTTAATCATTAAATTCGAGGTTTGAGGTTATGTCGAGGCATGTTATTGTGATGATTATGGTTAGTGTTGTCAATCTAAAATCCTTTAAAGTCATGTGTGTCTCCAAGGCAGGTTGGATGGTGTGTGTGTGTGTGTGTGTGTGTGCCACAGGGTGCATGTATGCAGTGCATAGAATTCATGCTGTTTGTGTGGTGAAGGGTGTGTGCATTTCATGCTGTGAGACTTAGAGATCATCTCTGCTCTGCCCAGGAGTCCTCTGGTCAGACACCAGCTCTCTCAACACTCTCTCCTCATGTTCGCCTGCTTCCTTCTCCTCTTTTTGCTTGTCTTGTCTCTATTGTCTTCAATTTAAATTACGAAAGAATTTCTTCAGATGGGTAACAAATGGGGGGATTTTTTCCTGCATTAATCACTTTCTAACCTTCAATCTAAGTGTCATATAAGCCCCTCCCCCACAATTACACTAATGTGCTCCTCTACAGTGGTGACAATATGAAATCCAGTTATTGAAACAGAAAGTGAGTCTGCCAATAACAACAACAGCAAGAAAAACAGTCCCCCAAACACACATTTTACTTTTAAACATACAACATAATATTATGGAGAAAAATATGTTTTGGGCTATTATATGATGTACAAAATATTGTGACTGAATAAAAACAAATGGCTTGTTTACTGCAATGTTTTGCCTTTATGACTTACAAGACCTTTTTCCTATTGTTGTATTGTTGGTGCAGGAATGGTTGAATTTGGGGAATTGTAGAGGGCTTTGGGCACCAAAAAAGTGTATAAAATCTGTTATACAAGTGCAGTCCATTCATAATTTTAACCACATTTCAATAAAATGTTGACTTTGCATTATGTTCTTATTTGTGTGCTGTAATCTTATACAATTTCCTACATGTCTTTCAAGTAACTAAAAGCAGATGTACCTGAGACTGACAGCTTTATAGCAGGAAATGGGTGGTAGAGGTCAGGTTGAGGTCTAGTAACTTTGGGATTTAGAGACGATGATAATAATAATAATAATAATAATAATAATAATAATAATAATAATAATAATAATAATAATAATAATGATAATAATAATAATAATAATAATAATAATAATAATAAATGAATAGATAGATAGATAGATAGATAGATAGATAGATAGATAGATAGATAGATAGATAGATAGATAGATAGATAGATAGATAGATAGATAGATAGATAGATAGATAGATAGATAGATAGATAGATAGATAGATAGATAGGTAGATAGGTAGATAGGTAGATAGATAGGTAGACAGATCAATACATAGATCGATCTATAGATGGGAAATAGGGTTGAACTCCTGTTGCCACACCCATATGTTTCTAGCTTTGCTCTTTATCGTCTCAAATCCCCAGCCGAGTCAACTGGGCAGGCACAGGTGTGAGCAATTACTCTGTTTCAGTAATGTACTCTCCTGCTCTCGGCTCTTCGCTCTCCTGAGTCTACGTCTGGGTCCATTGGGCAAGCAACAGTGCAATTAGTTCAATTTGGTAGCGTTGATTCATCCAATAGCAGTCCCCAATGCACATTTTCACTACAATAAAACACCACACTCTGAAATAGGCCTAATCCTCACTTTGGAATAGAACTTCTACATAGCAATAAATGAATCCACACAGTTGGTTTCACATGCAAAACATTTCTAGTCCTTACTAACTCCAGACAGACTCTTCTGAAACATTGCAGCTGTACTTTGGACAAAGGGTGGATGAAGGACTTCCTGTTCTGATTTACTACCAAAGCAACTGCTGAATTGTTCAAATAAGTTTCTTTTTATTGTGATGTGAAGTACTATGAACTGATTTTCCACTAAAATGGACTATATCAAAATGTTATGCCTTACATGTATTTTAATATCACAAAGAAGCTTTTGTGCTGAGATTTTCTGCAGATTTCAAATATAAACTTTTACAGTATTTCATGCTGCAACTCTTTTATATTTTCTCAGAAGGTTCAACATATGTTTTTACAAGTAATATTACAGTGGCACCTCTACTTATAAAATTAATTTGTGCCAGAAGTGTTTTCGTACCATTAATTTTTCGGAAATAGAGTCACAGTAAAAGGCCTAATTCATTCCAACACCCACAATACTATCCCTCAAACTCTTTAAAAATTATAAAAATTTACCAATTTTGTATGAAATATGTGTTAAAAGTAAAAGAAAATGTAGATTTAGATTTAATTTATTGGTCTAAGTGGGGAAATGTGTCTTCACTGACCATTAAAATGAACAAGACATGCAAATCATTTACATACCATTGTAGTTGTTTTAATTGTCACTTTCACCTTCAACAATGTTGACAGACGTTTGGTGAAATATCGATCCAAAGATGGTTGCCTTTGACCACTTTTCATAATCTTCCTAAAATTACAAGATGTACATTATCAAAGTGGGTTTTCACAGGATGTTTTTTTTTCACTAAGTTCATGAAATTTCACCTCCATGTCTTTTATTCATGCTGATGGAATGATGATTGCTAACCTGACTGTTGCCAGATGGTATTTCACAATACCATCACAATACCATCTGGGACCCTTCTGCAACAGATCTGTTTTCTTTGGAGGGGTGTTATCTAAAATCCTTGCATTTTATTAGATGAAAAATCTGTCCATCACGTTGACTGATGTGCCTCTTCGCCCACTCACGTTGAACTCAAACCACTTAATCAGCAAAAATCGTTTGCATCAGGTATGTACACATCAACAGAAGGGGTTTAAACTTACCATTTATACGTTATGTGAACCTTGTCTACTACAATGCCCATCAAGTTCTTCTGGTAAAAGTGGAAAGCATGGTTCTCCATTTATCCTTCAGCCATGATTCGGGGCTACCAAACACTAGCTGCCACCATCCATTGCAGATGTGGTTGTCATTTCTTCCTCCCAGTTCCATTGCTGTCAGCCCAAGTTTACCAGCGTCTTTTACTTTCTCCTCTACCAAAACAACCAGGGGGGATACCATGATAACCATGGGCTTCTGCACTTGTCCTATTTTTTTGCCACCAGTGGAGCCATCTGATAGATCAAACTCTTGCCAAACCCAGCTGGAAGAAGAACGAAAACATCATTTCCATTAGCAAATGCTTCCAAAGCCGTCCTCTGTTCATCTTTTTTAAGGAATGAACATGCGGTAGACAAAACAGTGGAAATAACTGAGTTGATATGGACCCTGGGATACCTAATGCATGCTGCCATTGTTATGTATCTGAAAAGACTACACTGACATCACTTCTGCTTTACGTCACACCAGCCACAACGCTGCCGGGTAGTGCCACCCTGTGACACTGATTGGCTTCTTCACTGTGAAGTAAACCTGAACCTCACGGATTGTGTGAGCGTAGCGAAACACAAACAGATGATGTGAGTCAGGTTAGATGACTGCCTCCTCCTCCTCTACATTCTGTTTGTTTAATTCCTCATGCATTGACGAGTGTTGCAGCTCCTCCAGCTCCTCCGTTGAGAGTTCTTCTCGGTGCTGCTCGATCAACTTGTTAATGTCCTCCTCATTGATGACCTCTTTTTTGATATCACAGAGATGCCTTTGGAAGGGGTCACTGCTTTTGAATGCATCCTTCTTTTTCAATACCGTATTGATGGTAGAAAGGTTTCTGCCTATTCCTTTGCAATATCACTGAACCACTTTCATATTTTTTTTATTATCTCATGTTTCACTTCTATTGATAACGCAGCTCGCTTCTTCTTTTCATTCCCACCGGGAATCACAACTTTCAATGAGCACACTCGGAAAAACTCCTGAAACAACATTAACTCTGTGATGTATGCGGGTCAAAAGGGTAACAAAAAGCATCATGAGTAGCTCTCTCATATCCAATGGGATGCTACGTACAGTATGTACATGATGTCTTTACGTACATTACGTAGTTACGTACAGTATGTATTTATGTCTCGGGGGTTTCGGTTTCCTTTTGTGAATAGAATTTTCCTTTGTATTCAGAGAAGAAAAATTGAGGTAAAGGTTTTTTTGTTACTTGGATTATTTGTGAGCTGTAGTGATGCGCGGTTAGGGGGTTTTACAGAAATCCGCCCCGCCCAAACCCAAGACGTGGCTAGGCCCGCCCCGCCCAACCCGCATGATGTCACGTATCGATAAACCCAACCCGCCCGCTATCAACCGCCGAGCTTAAATTTGGCTCTAAACTCACATAGTACATTCACGGCATCTTTACCTTGCGCTTCTAATGTTAAAAGTCATGAAGCATAATTTTTGCCTCCTTTCTAACGTCTCAATATGCACTCCAGCACATAAAATAGACTCCACCCACATCATCACTCTATAAAGCGAACACATACAACATTTCCGTACAACCTTCGCATCGCCTGTTTTAATCTTCTCCCTGATCAAGTCCGAGATTTTCACTCTTATCTCTGAGTGTTCAGGGAGATTTGGTGCTAATAACAAATAACAAAAAGTTGGGATAAAAAAGCATTCAAAACAGGAACTGACGGGCTTGCACATGCGCGAGCCGAGCACGCGCGCGCACGCACACACACACACACACACACACACACACACCTCATCGGGTATTGATCGTCCCTGACCCACCCCACCCGCATCCGCAATATGTATTAATACTGCAACCCAGCCCGCCCGACTCGCGGGTCACCCGCGGATATCCGCTGGCCAGCGGGTAGCCCGCGCAACACTAGTGAGCTGGGTCTTTTGTAAGTAGATGTATCACTGTATATGTTTTTTTCATATCTGTATTTGGGTCAATGACTTGCATGATTAGACGTGGAATATTTTGTCACATCTCATTGGTGGTTCACAATATCCCAAGCCTGGCTGTATGAGGATTTAAGCATACAATATGTTTGCCAAAGAGACGGTGCTAATACATGGTCCTGTAACCTCATTCATAGTAAATAAATTGCAATCCCTCACCCATATGGCATGTGTTTGACATGCACATTCAATAGCATCTCCATACACAGATGCTCATAACCCTTTAATCAATTAGCCTTTGGATTGCATGGGAATGTCAGCTAGTAACAGTCAGAGGCCCCTCCAGATACTCACAACCATGTAGGCAGATATCTATCTGTAATAGGTAGGTTTGCTCTCAACAAATAAATTCAATAAGAAATATTGTAATAGGTTCTTGAATTCTATTTAGAAACTTTCATATTTAAGGGTAAAACTTTATTCAACGGCAGATATGACCTCATCACTGCTCTGATATTTCTTCCTAGCCAAAGGACATTAAGGCAGAAGCATCATGTGCCTTAATGTGAAGAAATACCAGCACGATTCTCCTTCAAAGATACCGTAGTAATCCCAGCACCCACCAATGATTATGTTCCCTATTACCCACCAAAGCATAATGGTAACAGAGAATAACATTTGCTATCCAAATGATCCACATACTAATTTGTCCTTTACAGTCACCCTTTGAACTTTTCACCCTACCCTTGTAAGTGCATGTAATGCATCTAGCTTATTTATTACATTATTTTCATGAAGACAGTGTGTAAAAACATGCATATTTTTCCCATGTGTGATCCTTGAACATGCATATGCCAAAATTTGCTCACAGTTAGCTGTACACGGACCTGAACCACCCACCAGCACACCCTCTCTCACCACCTTGAGAGTTTAGGAATGCATAGACACGTTCAGCCAGTAATGTTCTTTACCGTTTGCACTGTTTATGCAGCCTGCACACTCATTTAAATAACCTTGATTACTTTATCTCAGTGTGTGTTATGTGTGTGCATAAATGGTTGAATGTGTTTGTGTGGGAGAGAGCGAGAGAGAGAGAGAGAGACAGGTTACAGAGGTAATGTAGTGTTCCTTGGCACTTTTAATTTCTGTCGATTATGACAGTATGTGCAGGCAGGCTTATTTGTTATTATATCATAAAGTCTGTGTTTATTTTAATAAGGCTTATAATGAATGGTACTATTAGAGTGCTGGATTCAGGAATGTGCACAGGCGGAACAGCACTGATTGCCCATTCAGGTTTCTCACCCTGTTTTCTTAAAAGGGGGGGGGGGGGGTACAGGAGTGGTGGAGAGGTCTCTGGACTGATTCACATTATAATTAAAAAAGTCCATTCATCCATGTGCAGGTTGGTTCTTTATATGTTTGTCTTTGAAAGGGAACTCTTCCATGTCTGTGCTTGTTATTCTATTAAAACTTAAAACACCGTAGTGCTGTATAATATTCCACAACAGCGAAGCAAAAAAAAAACAACACATGGGCACTATTCAGCTTTGAACCTGTTTATCTTTTCTCCATTTTAATCTGAATCCACACTTACTGTTTAAGATCTGTGGAGAAATAAGAAAGAAAGACTTTTAATGAAGTTATTAAGTTATTTATCCACGTTTGTACCCCTGAGGATATTTGATTTACCTTTTAGAATGAGAACAGACATGACCATTGTGTAGGATTGCAAACAGTGTACTGAGCAACTTTAATCAGTTCATTCTCCTTTGTCTTAGCTAGTTTTCTCACACTTTTGCAATTAAGCAAGAAATTCTTTTGAAGTTGATTGCCCCCTTCTCTCTCATTCCTTTTGTCTGTAGTTATTCAAATGAGAGCATTGCGACCCGGCATACCACCCTGTATTGTGCCTGCTGAGTTTATACCACTGCTATAGAACATAAACAAAGACTATTTAATTAGGTGCCTTGCACTTTATTAGTCCTTAACTCATACTTAACACGCATGCATATACACACACATACACAAACAAGCATCCCTCTTGAATACACACCACAGTGCTTGTGTTACAGTTTTATTGAATAATGAGGCTCTTGCTTGGCTTGAACAAAGGATATTTAAACTGCAATGAGCACTAACTTGTGTGTGTGAGCACTTGTGTATGTGTGTATCTTTTTGGATGCTGACACGGGGAAGGTGCTTGTTAAGAAAAATGTTTTCCTGGCCATAAAACAGCAACTTATTGCTAACTGGCCTTTTTTGTCAGGATAACAAAGGAAAGAGGAAACATGCAACATTTAAAACCTTAAACTGGTGAAACCACCTCCATATTTAAACATATGCAGGCACATGTGCAGACATCCTTTGTCTTAACCGTTTGCTTTTCTCTATAACTTGGCTCCCTCCTTTGTCCCTTTGACAACTTCAGCCCAGTAGACTCTTTAGAGTGGTCACCATGGAGACCCACCCTCAAGTGGCGTGGGAGTGGTGTGGGTCGAGGGAGGTCAAGCCGAGGGACTGTTTTGGCAAACGGAGCATGCTTCATTAGGCCTTTTGGCTTGGGGTTCATTAAAACTGCAGGAGAGGACATTCCAGGAGACTCTATTAACCAAGCAGTCTTGTGACACACTGTCAGGCCAACAGATTTCAAACATCTTGTGTTAAACCGCCACCCCCCCGCCCCCTTTAACCTCCACCTCCCACATACAAAAACACAAGCCCACATACACAAAACATACTTCCACGCACACAAAACAAGTGTAGGCTTACATGCACAAACACACTTAGAATCACAAATGCAAACACGCACAGTCTCATGACTCCCTATGTCTTCAGCGGCACTCACACTACCCCACACCCTCCCTCACATAATAGCCTCCATCTGTTGAACCGTTCAACTTTCCCTGACGGTCCTTTGGGGGTTTGGAGTCTGCAGGTGGAGGGAGCCACAGTCACCCTGCAGTTGCTCCTTTGACACCTTCAGATCAAAATAGATTCCTAAAAGCAGGGCAGTAGAGATGAAGTGGTAGAATATTTTTGGAGTAAAATAAAGGGAAGGAAAGAAAACTAAATACATTTTGTGAGGAATGAGGTGCTGTGGATGGCAGGGCAGTCTGAGGTTACATGATTAGAGCCGAATGACAGGGTGGGAGGAAGTTTTACGGTTGAAAATTAAGCGAGGCTCTGGTGAGAAATGGAAGCGAGGTAGGGTTGTAAGCCGCTAGCAGTCCATATATTTAATCTTATTGTTTAAGTGGAGCACATGTGACTGAGTGCCATTTAAATGCCTTGGAGAATACTATCAGATTTAGCCACATGAAATAAGTAAATCAAAACACTTTAGTTCAATCAAAATACAAGCTTTGGCACTAAAGAGAGAGCTTGTCAGATCTGTCCCTTTTGCTGTCCACTGCACAGGAAGGTATAACTGGATTATCTGTGTGTTTCTGTTGGCAAGCCTTATCGTAGACTCGATGGTTGGTCAGTTCAAACTGGGCAGATTACAGTTTGCAGAGAAGGGGTTTAGCCTAGTTTGGGGCTCTGATATGTTAATTAAAGTGGATTTTTAGAAAATGGGGCTGCAGAATGGTAAACTCCACCTCAACAAAGCCATGAGCCCATCTGTTGGCAGAGGTGTTCTGTATTAGTGTTTTAATGTCTGTGTGTTCTTTGTGCTCTTCCATCTTACATAAAATCAGGATGTGAATATCCTTGAGAAATTAGTTCATTATATGGACTAAAATTATATAATTGTTTAAAGATTAATGTAAGATTGATCAAACATGCCCTCGGTAGGTTACATATTTTTACTGCAACAAAAGTGAGAAATTCTACAAAACGTGTATCGATGATGTTCTTTTTTCTTCTGACATCCGATCTGTTGGGTATTGTGCTTCCGGCTGAGTTATTTGAAATGCATACTGTAATAGCCTATGTACTTATGTGTCTCATGGCTTTTTGTGAAAACAATAGCGTTGTCAGATTTGTCTGATGGTGAAAGTCAATAAAAAAATGAGACACAAAGACATACAGTAAGTACGGACGTTTTAATATTTTATTGTGTAAGGTTTCAAGCCTACTTAAATCCTCTGATATAAATTTAAGTAACATCTGAGGTAAACTGCTTTTTATTTAAAAGAAAAAGAAAGAAGTAAAAATTGAAGCTTTTAATGTGTTTCTGCAAATTTGACCATGTTTCTGATAAATGTTCTACACATTTTTGCTCTGCTCTGCATTTTGCTGTTCAACTTGCTGTTACAAAGTAAAACCTGTTGGAAAAAGTACATTCACACCATAAATGTACTTAATCATAATAATATAATGTCATCATCCCTATTACCACTGCATTTTTAAGAACACACAAACCTAAATGTAAGAGTGATTCCCACTTTGAAACAATATGATTGTGATGTGTAAATATGAAAAAAAAAATTGATGTACTAACAGTACAATATGTTTAAAGCAGAGGCAGACCCAGACATTGTGAAGATCTGGGGCTTAGCCCAGAGGGGGGTCTGGGGGCCTCCCCCCCCAAAAAATGGACTTCTTAGATACAACTTCCTGTATTCTAGTGCATTTTAAGTTGACCCGTTTCACAAATCCTAACCTCATGACATAGATATAGAATAATATCAGCATTTTAGAATAGACAGCCTCAGGTGCCACAGCTGCCATCTTGGTATAGAGTCCCTATGCTTCTCACACTATCAGGGAAGATATTGCCAATTGATGTTCATGCAAGCAGTGTTACCACCATATAAAGATGGCACTAATTAAACTCAGGCATTCATTCCAATAGACAGGGGTAGTCAATGCAATGTGTCCTGTATCTGTGACCCCATGACATGAAAATATTTTTTTTAAATAAAGAGACTGAGAGGTTTCCTTCCCACAAGGAAACTCTGTTGATTATCACCACTAAGATCTATTATTATTATTATTATTATTATTATTATTATTATTATTATTATTATTATTATTATTATTATTATTATTATTATTATTATTATTATTATTATTATTATTATTATTATTATTATTATTCAAAGAAATGCTCTATGTCCGTGTTAATGCTTGAGGACTTCTGACAAACAAGAAGACACTACACATGATACATTACAGTTTAGAATTAGAAAACAAGGACTGTATCTGCTGGTGCAATGCTATTTTTTCTAGTTATGGGTCAAAATAAGAACATTTTAAGAATGAGGGGAATTTGGGTTTCAATGTAGGATTGCTGCCCATATATCACTTTTAATATTTGTTATTTGGAGCGGAGTACACGATCAAAAAAAAAAAAGATCCGGGGCTTTTGGCGTGAGATCCGGGGCGTAAACATTTTTTTTTTTTTTTTTTACCATAATGCTTGAAAACCTCTTCATGACAAAATGTTTTAGTCCAGTCTAGAAGGTGGAACCAGAGGAAAACTCTGGCCAATCATTGATTTGCTGATACATACATCAAATAGCAGCCCCCCACCCTCCCTCCCCCTTCTGTGCATTCACATGAACAGCTATGGCGGAAAAGACAACAACCGGCAGCAAAACTAAAGTAAAAACTGCTACGGCCACGAGGAAGGTGACCGAAGAACGGAACATGACAAGGGTGGTAATAGCTACGACTTTCCAGCTCTGGCATCAAGTGAAAAAGGAAAAGGGGCTCAAAACCGATAGTAAGGTGACCATGTTTCTACTGGATAGGTAAGATCAGGGGTCTCCAACCTATTCCACAAAGGGCCGGTGTGGCTGCAGGTTTTTGTTGAAACCAAGCAGCAACACACCAGACTTCAATCAATGAATCAACTGATCTCAGTCTGCAGAGAGTCAATTGGTCAAACTGTGAACTCTTGGTTGGTTGGAACAAAAACCTGCAGCCACACCGGCCCTTTGTGGAATAGGTTGGAGACCCCTGGGTAAGATGATACCATTATGATTATATAATATTTGGACATACTAATCACTTATGGGTATTGTATTCACCCAGTCAGTGAGGAATTGTCAGATATTGACCAAACAATGTTCCAGCAGGTTTTGCTAAGTTACCAACACTGTGTAAACTGCTGCTGTAACACCATAAACTATTGTCCTTATCCCTTAGTTTTCCCATGGTGTTTATTTCATGCTTCTAAAGCTTTTGTTAGCTAAGGTTCATGTCACACAAAATGATAAATGTTGCTTATTTTTTTGTTATTTAGGAAGATAATTGATGTTGAGTTCTGGTGAATATTCATGACAGCATGCGTGTTCACGTACTTTTCAAGGTGTGGTTTTGAGGGGTGGGCTGACGAGAAGAGGCATAAGTGTGTGTACACTTTCAAAATATAGCTTACAGGAACCATTTTCCAAGATTTTCTGCCCTACCTTTAACCAATAGAAAGTAAAACCTAAATAAAAATAAATGGCAACTGCAATTTGTTTCTAATGTTCATTTATTTTCATTCAAAATGGGTACATGATGTAGACTCAACTTGAGAAACTTTTAGCTGAGAACAGCCAACACCCGTCCTGAGTTTAGTTCCATGAGTGGATCTGTGGGCGGACATGGGTTTATTCACCCTGATTGACAGCAGGACCTGCCCAATCACAAGCTCAGAAATCCTGACTTCGATTTTAATTTAGTGCATTAGTGTGGTTATGAATGTATCAGTCATGCATTTAGTTGTGTTATTGTGGATGCCTTTTATGATTGGCCACACAGTAGGCTTATGTGATAGGCTGTTTAATCAATTAAATTAAACAAAGCGAACATTATGCCTGTCAATGTACCTAACGATTATTAAACAAGCTGTTTTGTTCAGCTAGGCTTGTCTGTGGGCAGATTATTATTATTATTATTATTATTATTATTATTATTATTACAGTGCATCATGCGCAGGGTGGGGAGGTGTGTCCAAAAACTATGACTCACCTATCACATATCTTGCCCAGATAAAAAACACATTTGTCACTTTTCAAATACGCATTTTAATAATTTTGTAATCCTTTGCCGGACAGAGAACATGCCTATGTCCCACTCCCGTGACCACACCTCTCATTCCTGCCCGCACCCACAACAGGCTGCCAAATAATGACCCGCGCCGCATGCTTTTGCGCCACATCACGCAGGTCCTGCAGAGTCCCGTCCCAGGCCTCTACCGTGGTTTCAATACAGTTAAAGTTATAGTGATTAGAACTGAGGCTAACACTGGTTAAAAAAGTATCTTGCCAATGGAGCTTTTCCAATAAAAGCACAAGGTACACATAAATGTGATGTGTAAAGGACATGCACATTAATGTGGACTGTGGGTGTGTTGTATGTTTGGCATAGGCAAAACAACAGAGCATAAATATCAAAAATACAATTATTTTGTCATTAAAGCTGCATTTTATTGCTAAATGGCTTTTGTTTAAGGCATGTTTTGGAACTGTGCAATATTGTTTCTTTCCATGCCTTGTTTTCACCCCCATTTTTAGTTCAACCAGATTTAGCTTGGTTTCATCCTCTAATCCCTCTGTTTTGTTAGTGACACAGGGAGAACAGCCCAGGCTGTGTGGCTCAGTCCTGCCTGTCAAAGCCTATAACATCTCTCACCAGGATCAGGTTATTGCCTGAGCTCTGTGTATCTTTATATTGAATTGCTTGTGATAGGAGGCTCTGGTGTTTGTGTGTGATTGTGTGTTGTGTGCACATATGTTTGTGTGCGCATTTATTGCACATGAATGAGGTGGCTATGAATAAATGAATGGGACACACAAGAGTGGATACAACAATTGTCTTTTCTGACCTCAAATTTCAATATTGCCCCCTCATATCTCTGCTACCCTCCCTCCCCATCCCCACCATGTTCTCCGCTTTGCTCTCCATTTCTCTATCCCGCAGCGAGGTGATAGATGGGGCGGTGAAGACGTTAAAGTTTGTGGGCCGTGGTCAGACAGCTCGGCATGAATATCAGTGGCACAGAGTAAGCACTGGGAATTGGATGAGTGAGAGTGAGGGAGGTGTCAGCACTTTCCCTCCCATGCATTTCACTCCACCAGATTGAGTCTTATTATCTGACCCTGCTCCTCTTCCCTCAGTGACCTGATAATATTATTTCAGCGATCCTGTCCAGCCTCTGACCTCATGACTTCACACAGGAATTTGTTAGATGAAGAGTTTCACTTCCAAAGAGGACTTTATAAGCTCTTGTCTCCTCCTTTGCCCAAATGCGATCATATGCACCAGCAGAATATCACTTAAATCCATTTTACAATCTGTCTGAATGTTACCGCAATTATTATTCCACTGAGGAAGTTATGTGAATACTCTATTTGTCGGTCTCTCTGTCTGCAGAACAGAAGGTATATGCAGAAAGTGCTATACCAGTTTTCATGAAAAGTTCCAGGAAGGGCCAAGGACACACTCCTTAAGTTTTGGAGCAGGTCCATAAAAAGGGCTGGGATTGGTTCACACTTCCTTTAACATTAGAGTGCTTAATTTAGAATTACAATAGAAAAATACTGACAAGAACTGAGAGCTCATGTGTCATTTGGACGACTACAGAACTACTGAAAGCCGCTGTTGATAATTTTATAACGTTCTCCTCATCTCCACCAGTGTCAAATAACTTGTAGTGAAAGCAAACTGTTAGATCACGGCAGCAGAGCTGGACTTCCATCTGGCCTCTGTTACCACAGTAACAGCCAGTTACATTCACTGTCTAAAAGCAGGAAATCATAGGTCATAATTTGTGGTTTATTTGTGGTTAGTAATATTAACCTTGGTAGAGCTGTGTGCTGTTTGAATGCCCTGCCAGCAATTTCTCCATGTGTTGTTGTCTGTTGGGTTTCAAATAATTTTATCTAATATAGACTCTATGTAAGCCTTCTGTTGTATGTTAACTAAATACAGATCTGAATAAGACCTTAATTAACAAAGTCTCATGTGATTGGTCAATGATGTTTGTTATTAACAGTGAAATCACTGCCTCGATATCAGTGAATTAACATGGTTATGTTGGAGCTTGTTAGGCATCTGAGGTAAATGGGGGAGATTTGGGAAATAATCCCTCTTCAATCTGGACACCACAGCTGGTTGTCTCAGACCTCTCCATCCATCCTAACACACACACACACACACACACACACACACACACACACACACACACACACACACACACACACACACACACAGCATTGAACTCTATGTTACTGCCAACATACATAGGGACATAGCAGTGGGAATTGAATGAGAACAGCAAAGAGTGTGTCAGTGTGTTTAATTGGGTTTTTCCAAATCCGTCTTAACCTCGATACATTTCCTTTTGAATGCTCCAACATCACTTAGTTTCTGGGTCTCCCCGAAATACAGCACACAAACCTGAAAATCACGTAAATTTGTCATGAGTGGGACAAGGTTCATGTCCCTATTCAAACTCAGTCACTATAACAGACTTATTAAAGAATGCACCTGGAGGAGATTATACAGCTATCTCTGAAAGTCAGACCTGTGAAAGTTCTCTTATCTCTGTTTGGTACTGTTATTTTAACAACGCCTGTAATTGTCACTTGTAGTTCCTGTTAATGCATACGCTCAGTCTGCGGATGCCTGTTAAATCTTCTTCTCCCATGGTCAACTGTAAGCCAGATTGGCCAGAGGGGGAAAAAACATGTTGACCTTGTCTACAGATTTAGAACACAGAAGCATCATTGATATGGCAGCTGTACTGTGGCAGGCAACAGAAGCTGGGGCTCCAATCAGATCATCAGGTCAGATGGCTGTAGTTAATGCCGAGGCTCACAGTGTGGATGCGGTAGTCTCCAGCTCAGTGCACAAAGACAACTCCGTAGGCCTTTTTCACAGCCCACAGAAGTCTTGACGGATTGCCTTGGATGTTTAACCACTTGGTGATGCGATGCTGAATCAGTGTGTATCACATTGTAACTGCTGAGGTATTTTTCACAGTTTTTCACTGCTAATGGCCAAATTATTTGAACACATCATCAACTCCTTGTCCTTACAAATACAGACCCACACAAAAATGAACATGAATTGAAAGAATATATATATATATATATATATATATATATATATATATATATATATATATATATATATATATACATATATATATATATATATTGCATGTCGTCTCACTCCTACCCGACTTTCTTAAATCAATCTCCTGGACATGACCGTATCTTTCCCTCTTCCACCTATTGTGTTGCATTTCAGTGTAGTGCTTATTGCTTTCTTTGATTAATCTTCCTCCTTGCTTTCCTTGCTGCACTGGTCTGAGTCAGTAGACTTCCTGTAGGTTTTCAAAACAACTCTTCATGTCAGCCTTCCTTCCTCCCATCTCCCCCTTCCCCTGCTCCTCCTTCGTCTTCTATTCATCACTCCACAGCCCATTTTACAGTATCTTTCTGTCTCCTTCCTCCATCCGTTTCTTTCGCTCCATTACCTTGCTCGTTCGTGTCCCCTTCATCTCACCCTCTGCCTGTCCAACCTCCTGACATGAATTCTTTTTTCCCTCTCACTGTATTTCCCTCCTCTTCCCTGCATTTTCCCTCTAACCATTCATCTTCAGGTCCTCTGTCCATTGCTTTCTCTCCCTCACCACCTCTCTGTCAGGCCCGGCTCTCTCCCTCCTCTTCCTTCGTCTGGCAGTCGAGCGGCTCCACTCTTGCTGACAGTGCTGTTTGTGTGAACTGAGTGCTGAGCTTCACAGCCCCCTCGCCTCCCATTGCTCCCCCCGCTGCCTCTCTTCCTCATCCTCCTCCTCCTTCCCTCCTTTCCTCCTGCCTCCCACCTACATTCCCCTCCAGGCAGGGGAATTAACCTTCTAACCCTGGGCTGCTGGGCTTAATGACTGTCTGTGGGGCCAGCACCAACTACACAGCCCAGCTGCTAACATCTGGGCCACACACACCCACTGACATCACCCATGCACATACACAAAGACATATACTACACACAACAGATATTGGACAGTGGCACTGCAGCGTATGCAAATATAAGGTTACTGTCCTTGAATTTGTGGCACTATAAGGATCTGTACCATTATCATTCTTTCCTCTTTTTTTTTTTTTTTTTTTTTTTTTTACAATCAACTGCACAAATGTGGGAGTGCTGCAGTACTGTCAGATAGCAGTTGGTCTATCATTACTGCAGGGCTGACCCACAGTTGAAGAACAGTCAGTATAACAACCTTTGTGTTTATACCGAGCAAACAGACTATACATATAGTCAATATAGAGTGATAGAACAAGCACCCATGTGACCAAGTGACGATCAAATGAAAAGAAAACAAACCTGACCTTTAAGATGTTGCTTGAAAAATGTCCAGTACATTCCACTGGGCAAATTCTGGTATTCTCCAGCCATCATTCAGTTGAAAGTACATAATTGACAAAAAAGGTTGAAGCAATATTCAGAAGGAAAAAAAAGTATTCTACTGCTGAAAGTGGATTCTTTGGCCTTTCTGAGTCTCCATCTCTGCAGTAGAGCAGATCAACTCAGGAGTATTCCGTACAGAAGATACAGTTATGTGGATACTGTCTATATCATTCATAATGTATGAGCATAAATGTTACAAACTAGGAGCTGTGAAGACATCCATGTTGCATCTGTATCTTTGAGAGCTGCACTGCACTTTCCAACCCGGCACAGTGAAATGCTAAATAATGGGATCCATGAATACTCCCAAGAAAGAGAGAATGGAAAGAGGCATGTTCGTCTGCTCTCATTACTCACAGCAGCTTTACAAGGTCTTTATAGTTATTTATTAAATTATGCTGAACCAGGATGGTCTGCAAAAGTTTGTTACTATGCGGCCCTAAATCTATTGAGACTTCTTTAGTTTTCCTGTTGGCAGTGACCCCCTTGTAACCAACACTTCTCATTCACACCTTTACCTTCACTTTTTGTCTCTTCTGCTGCCTTGCTCTCTCTCTCTCTCTCTCTCTTTATATTTGCCTCTGTCTAAGAGTAAGGAGTGAGCGAAGGGGGAGTCCCATTGGCATTCTTTAACATCCTCGTTGCGCACTTGTGTTCAGAGAGCCATCTGTAGATCAGGAAGACAAAAAGACGCTCCTGAGCCTTGGCATCACTCAACAGGTAAGCACAGCTCCCTCTCTCACATGCAAATCCACACACCTATTCAAACATTCTTGGCTTTTTTAAAAGGAGGTACACCCTCTCTGTACGGCTGCCTGCCTGCCTGCTTGCCTTTCTCTTCTTTTTCTCACTTCACCCTAGGCAGGCAGATGTGCTTGAGTTTGTGGTTGAAAGAAGGTTTTGCCTCTCCCTGTCTCAACTTTTTTCCTGGGGAGACCATGTGTGTAGCGAAGTAAGAGTAATCTGGTAAACTTCAACACTTTGAGCTGGAAGGGTATGGAGGCAAAGCACACAAATACTTAACTGCCATCGCCTTGAGTGCTGCAAAGTTGTACCGGACAACCACGTTAAGCTGCTGAATGCTGGACCCAGCTGATATACTTTTGTTTGCATGCCCTTAAGGCTCAGCTCTGCTCCATCCATCTGTAGTACATTCAGCCAGGTCTTAATCAGGCATCGTCAGTGTTTCAGATGTGATTAGATTCTGTTGATAATCTTATCTGCATCTTTGTGAAACCTACTTTATCAGCAGTTCAGTGTTAAAGCAGTAATGGTTCACAACACAGCTATAAGCTACAGTAATTAGACCCACAGGCAACTGGTGAGATCGGTAAGAGGTTATGTCAGTATTAAGATGTAGGAGCACATCTGAGCTGGATGGCTGCATGGAGGTTGAAACTTTATTTTCTGCACATTGCATGGGGATTCACGTTAAATTAGTCGAGGATCGAGTGTATTGAGTCGTTTGATGATGTTATGAAAGACGCCATTAAAAATCTACCTGTTGGGGTCACGCTGAATAGTTCAGCTACCTTTAATGCCCTTGTGGGGAGAGTGGCAGCCTTGTGTCTGGGAGCGAATCAAATTTCAAATCAAAGTTTCTAATTTACATTTGTATGAAGCTGGTGAAGAACAAGGTCAAAAAAACCTGCGGCAATGAGTGGTGCTGCAGTAAAATATAGGTATTTCTCATATTAAAAGACAAAATTGCCCTTTAGTCTGATACAAAGCTAATGGTATACTTTGGCGGCTGTTAAATAACACACAATGTAAATGCTTCCAACTCTACCTTAGATTTTTCAAGAAAACATACACACATCAGAGAATCGACATTCTTGGAGCCTGCTGTAGTTTTTAAAGCAATTAAGCCAATTGTTTGACTAGGTGCAGGCTGTGTCTGCTTCCATTAAGAGTTCAAATGAAAATGGTGACTCATGAAGCCAGCAGCAACAGCTCTGCGTTGGTCAAACACTTCGCTTCCTCAAAGGGAATACCTGCTGTTTAAGCTTTGAATCTCAAAGGAAGAGATAATATTCCGGATCTTCCATTGTACTGTAGACAAATCAAAGAAACCTCACTTTTTATTATGGAGTAGTTGACTAAGTTTCACTGCACAAGAACTAAACCTGACATTAGTGTATAATGAATATGTGTCCGTTTACCTATTTGTGACATTCAGAGACACATAGATAAAAAGGAAAGGGCATTTCTATGTCGGAAAATATTTTCTAGCCATTGAAGAGGGGAGTAATTGCCCTTGTGTGTTCAAAGAGTATGCTGGGGGCTTTGAAATACACAAATGTTTTGGGAGTGAAAAAATAATTGAGTGCGAGTTAATTCTTATCAAAGCCTGTTGAAGTGCAACTAATCGACTGAGGGGAGATGCGTCAAAGAGCTGTTGCCTTCCATTCATTTTGTCTATTCAGATGAGAAAATATTTAGTTTTCAATTAAGTAAATCACTATTATTTGTTCCACTCCTGCAGCAGATAAATTGAAGTGATTACAAACTGACTTAAAATACACAGAGTGCTCTTCCAGGTCAAATAAGGTGTTTGATGCAATGAGCAACAAAACCAGAACCATGGTTTTGTTTTTTAAACTTTTCTTTCAATCCATTAGTAACAGACATGTGACTCTTACTCACTGTCACCAATACTAACAAAGGATAATAATGTATTGTCTCCCTCCAGCTGTTATTACACCCAGTGCATTAGTACATACTATTGTACAGTCACATTTTTAGACTTTTTTCCTCTTTTCGCTCATGTCCAGAAAAACATGGTGGTGCCCAGTGAGATGTACCCGCACTATATATTTATATGGGTTTTTATAGGTTAAAAGTAATTGAACAATGTACTAGCATTCCTGCCGTTGTTACAATGATACAGTAGATTATAATAATGCACTGCAATTAAACACTGATGCATGTTAATCCTACAGTAGTCAGCCATCGTTTCCAACTTGACTGAATACAGGCATCAGAATAACCTAACAAATTTTATCAACGGTATGCTCATCTGATACAGACATCAGAGTGACAAACATATAGTTGTATCAATAGTAAATACTTAAATATTAATGCACAATGTGACCCATGACACTAAGCGCTTGGCAGAAGTTCCTATATGAAAAAATACATACTTTCATTAATTAAACCATTAGAAAATGCATAGCTCCTTTTAGGTATGATCAGGTATGCTGCCACAATGAATTTGACATTGTGTAATTTCCTACTATGTATGCACAGAACTGTGATGTACTGTATGCTCCTCCAACAAGTAGCGGGATACCATCCAACTTCAATGTCAGAACTTCTCCTGTACTGTGTAAGTGGCATTTTAAAGAAGACAACAGTTCCACAATATAGAGATCTTTAGCTAAAAAATGAGCCCATTTCAGAAATGACTTGTGCAAATGTATTTTATGTTAATGCTCACTTTTACTTGATTGGACCTGGTTTTGCGCCTCACAATGCATATGCAAATTGAAAATTTATGTAACAGCCCATATTTCCCTTCAGAGTTGCTTTCATTTTTAACCAATATCTCAGCATGTATTGATGATTAGAGAGTCAAACCACTGCATAAAGTCTTCTCTACATTCCAAAGATTCACAGTTGGGTTCAGGTCTGTACTCGGTGATAGCCAATCCATGTGTGAAATGATACTTTATCGTACCCAAACAACTCCCAATGAGTCAAATGAATCCTGGAATTGTCATATTGGAATATGCATTTGTCATCAGAGGAGAAAAAAATAATCCAATGATATTGATGACAAACCTGGTCATTCAGTACATTCACACAGTAAGATGACCTAATAGAGGCCTGACCAACTCAATCAGGGGTGTCCAATCCTGGTGCTAAAGGGCCAAAACCCTGCATGATTTAGATGTATCCCTCTTCTAACACACCTGATTGAAATAATCGACCTATCATCAAACTCTGCAGAAACTTGATACTGACTGTCAGGTGAACTAAATCAACCCCAGATCATAACACTGCCCCCTCAAGCTTGTACTGTTGACTCTAGGCATGATGAATAGTCACTTCATCTGTCATTTCACCCAGATGCTGCCTTCACTCTGGAACAGGGTCAATCTGGACTCATTACAACACATGACCTTTTTTCATTGACACAGTCCAGTCTTTATAACTTCTATCACACTGATTGTTGTTTCAGAAATAAAAAGTCACTCTATGTATGACCAGTGGTGTCAGTTCTGCATTGTGTTTCTAATTGATGTGATGTAGAATGGACCTGCAGGACACAGCGTGCAGATTGGAGGAAATGGTGCTCACACACTGTTTATTTTCTGATTATCTGGCAATATGTAACATAAAACCACATTTAGTCCTGACAGTGGTCGAGCCCAGAACTATTATGGAAGAGACACGAGTTAGCATGCTCTCATATATGCACTTAGCTTAGCCATCATGCAATGTATTTGTGTGTAATCAGTCAGCGCTCAGTGCTCAATATTTACTCAATTACAATGTGAACAACAATATAGATAAAATTAGAGACAATTACTCAATGAGTAACAGTGATAATGGATAAAAATGGATTACATACTTCTTCTTGTTATGAGATATTCGAAAAGGGAAGAGGAAGGGGTTGGACCCCGACTTTATATTCGACTTTATATTGTGGTAACCATGGAAACACATGAGGAAAACCAGAAATAAATAAATGACTGAATTAAAACACAGGACAATAACAAACAAAACAATGCCAAGTGACACTAAGTTACAGAACAATCAAGCATATTAACGTTACTATTGAAATTAATAATGTTAGAGTAAATATTAAATATATTGCGTCATAAAAGGGTGCTACTTCCCAGTTTATCAGGATTTAAAATGGATATAACAACTATGTTACATATACATGTACATAATTTAGTATTTAAGAAGTAGTTCGAGCTGAAATATATAAACCAATGAAGTTATTATCCAATGAGAAGTACAGGACATATTGTTACATTTCACCACCTATAGATTTATATATTTCTTCAAATTCTGTCATGTTGCTTCTTCATTAATAATAGCTTCTATATAATTGTTATTTATTCTACAGTTGTATTATATCTTTATTGCACATTACAGTCATTTCTATTCACTCATAGCTCCCAATCAACTTGAGTAAACTTTAAAAGAATCGAAATAAAGAAGTGAAAATATTGTATGTTTTTTTTGTACAATTACTATACAGTGCTTGAGGATCTGTGCTACTGCTTTCAGAGGCCTTTTGTGTTACTGTGCGTCTAACCCACAAATTATAAACACAAAGCTGGTGTGGCTCAAATTAAACAGTAATAAAACCATATCATTATAGCATTCCATAATAATAATAATAATAATAATAATAATAATAATGCAGTAAACTACAGTCCAAACTATTTGTGCTGCTGGCTTATACATGTGATATAATGCTATGCAGATGTGGTTGTTGAAAATGTGTGTTAACATGTGAGAGTCTTGAACAGCACAAATTAGAACAAACAAATTAGATATTGAAATATTAATGTGAATTTAATAGCATTTTTGAGTAGGTTGCTGTACAGCTGTTATTCTGCAGTTAAAATACTTGTTTCATGAAGTCTGTGATTGTGGAGCACAAACTGACTGCGAGTCCTTGGTAAATAGAAATTGCTGGAATTTTTAGTGGACTTAATTTTGCTTCTCAAAATGATATTATAGCAACAGACTGCATACACCAACTATGCTAATCTAGAAAGTGGTGATGAGTGTGTGCTGACTGTATGTTTATGCTTAATCCAGATCCAGGGCTGCTGCTGATTAAGTGTCAGAGGTGAAATGGACCTCTTCTCTTCATGGATTATGTCCTCTTCAGTTATACACTTTCTAATTCTCATCTGGGGTAAGGCGACCAAATGACACTATTTTACCAACTGTGACTATCCTTGTTCAGATCATTCATACTTGGGCATTGTTCATATTCAGATTAATTTTTATTAATTCCCAGGGTGTCTTTTGTTCTTCAGTTTACAACAAGAAAGACATGAATAGGAATTTTTTAAAAAAGATTAAATAAAACTGGAACAAGTTAACCACTTAGGTCTCTAGTTTCCAGGTGCAGCGCAGCATCCACAACACTAGCTTTGGGCCGGTGCAGAGCAGTTTAAGAGTGCGGCGGACCCCAGCACACCAAGATAGGTGTGGCCGCACACTTGTGGGAGGGAACCACTGATCCACCTCGGTGCAGTGACAGTTTTGCTGACTTTAGACAGCGCCAGCTGACAGGCGTAGTGCAAGTTTCCCTCTCTTCAAGCTAGTACTCTATTATATAACGAATATACTATATTATGTAAAGAATATACTATAATCCACAGAGCTTCTAATGTCAATTTGATGAGGCAGCTAGGCATGTTATTGTACTATACATCTGTTAAGGGAATAATTTTCCATGTTTGTTGGACCATTTATGAGTAACGTAATGTTAACTATCACCAAACATATGTTTAATTGGCTTTAAAATAAAATGATCCTACTTAATAATAATAATAATACTAATTAATAATAATACTTAAGGAACTCATGTTCTTATTCTAATGTCCCAGTCACCACCGTTACACTATATAGACCTGGTCAAATATGCACCCCAGGGAGATATGGTCTTGTAACGAAATATATAGTATTATCACTTCTTCTGTTAGTGGTCATAACTTTATGGCTGATTAGTGTGTTTCACCCTCTGGTTTCAGAGGTCTGAGATTCAGGGATCAGACACAAGCTAGTGACTCCGTAAAATAATAAAGTTTGTCAAGGATAGTGTAACAAAGTTATTTTACAATATTATTGGTGGAACCACGCCTAAAGTCAAGCAGTTTGTATGGGGGGAAAAGGTTTCATGAAATAAACCAAAACTCTGAAAGTTTGACTTGGTAGACACTGAGGCACTTGTCAATCAAAGCCCAACGTGGTAAATATTAAAACCTTTTATGCAAACTGAGATTGGGTTAATGGAGGAACATTTTAAAGCCTGATTACCAGATCACTTATTGGAGGTACTAAATAAGTGAGATGAATCCAGAATTATATATTTTTTTTTTTTTATTTGAGGGAAGTTCAATGTAAATGTATGGCAGTCCCAGTGGCTGTAAACTATATTACAACTTTAAAATACTTCTGCATTGGCTTCATTTAGGGGCTTAGGTCTTTGCCCCTTGAAGTTTCGAGAATAAAACCTTCAATCTTCAGGCCAGTCTTCAGGCTATCTGCCATTGATTAAGATGTTGTAGAGTCTGATGCTATGGGGACAAATGATCTGCTGTGTCAGCCACAATGTCTGATTTTCTGGTGAAAATGTGGTGAAGAGGATGATCTGAGGTAATGTCCATGGTCTCTTCACCACAGTCCCCATGTGAGTCCAGTATCCTACCAGTTTTTCTAGCTATCTTGAATCTGTGTGTTTGATATTTTCTCCCCCCAGCAGACCTCGGTGTATAAAAAAAGATGGTGTTGTTGAGAGCCAGACTAACATTTCCTTATTTCCCTCTATGTCAGAGCAGATTTATAGTTTTCCATGTATCATAAATGTAGGTAAACTAAATCAAAACCTCTCACTTCATACATATATCCAGTTCAGTTTGTGAGAATATTGTTCAGGTACGACCAATCCATCCTTCCTATGTTTTTAGTACGTAGCCAAACAAGTAAACAGCAACAGTGATATTTTTTTTTTTTCTTCTCCACACAATCTGCCTGTGAACAGGGCATCTCAGGCAAACAGAATCATTTTTTACCTGAATTATTAATGGAAATCTGGAAACCTAGTCTCCATGTGTTCAGTTGTGTGCACAGTTTTCATAGAGTGGGTAAATCCTTCCTATTTTCACCTCAGGCATTAAGTAGTTTAAAAAGAACTGAAGAAAAACAGTCTGAAAGCACATACCTCCGCCAAGGCCGCACCCATCTCACAATGTTAGGAAAGAAAAGAAAAGAATTAACACTGTAGTTTTTGTGGAACCTGCAGAAATATTTAATAACAAAATGAGGAAAATGTATCCTTGGTGGAGGACGTAACACTGACAAAATGCCTCTCCTAACTCCACATATTTCATTACTAGTTTCCATGATGATGACTGCACTCATGCTTTCACAATATGAACAAAAGAGTTGGGATAATGAAATATCTTCATCATATCTGCATTATATGAAGGCAAAAGAAGCTTTAGACATTAATTTAAATCTAAACGAAGATAAAAAATAAATAAATAAATAAAGGTTTAGTGTATTGGGTCACAGTCAGTGACCCAATACAGTATTAGTATTGTTCTTATTCAAAGGTGGGGCAAGTGACTGCAGAGACAAAGATGACCCAACCTTTATTTTTAAGGAGTGCAAACTGACTCAAGAACTATGGTACAATATCATCCAAACTTTTCTAACATTTGCTACCATAGTCAGTGTAAGCAAGTCATTACAAACCCCCACTAGTAAAACCACACTAAACATAGAACTTTTAAAGTAACTTTTTGTGGGTTGTTTATTTAGTTCTCTATTTAAAAAGAAGTTAGATGGTGTGGTGTTGTGCATACTGCAGAGTTTTCACACCACAGAATTACTACAGTTTCATACTATTTCAACAGGCAGTGTAGACCACTGTTGAGTATTCATTTATGTAAACTGTATGCAAATGCACCCCTGTGTTTGGTTGTTTGTATGCATCCTTTGTAATGGCCAATCTTGCCCTTCATATTTGACGTGAGGTGACTGGTTCAGCCTTGATCTGAGAGCTCTGCCTCTCACTCATGTTGTCAGATGCAACAGAGCATGCACTTCACAAACAACTTGGTCATTGCTTCAATGAAGGTCAAGAATCAAACAGCCTAGCGAAATCGGGCTGGCTTCTCTGTGGGGCATTGTTTAAACGAGATTCTCACTTAGATATTAGCTACTAATTGGTCTATGCGGTTGTATTTGGCTCACTGATGTGAATGTATTCATAAATCCTTATGTATAATAATCATATAATCCTAGCTCCAGTGCTAGAGGCTCATGGGTGGTCTGCTTAAAGTTACCTTCCTGAATCAAACACATTGTACAACAGAATGTCACGTAAAAGCTTGGTTGAAGGATGATCAACACCACCTATGACAAACAAGGGAGATTAAAGTGATAATCATTACTCTTCCCAAGAGGAATTAACTGGTGGGACATCGACATTGAAGAAAAACCGCAGGTGAACAAGGTCTCTGATACCCCATGCTTTTTTCCTTCCACCCAATACCCTATCTGCATGGCCAAGGGGTGATTTAATTCACAGTAATTACTTTATTGACTCATTTTCAGGGCCGTATCACTGCAGTTTCCCATCAATAAAACATATGCCAGGATGAATAATGTGGTCAGACACAATGGGGTGCCTTCTCAAACAAAAGACCACAAGACTGCATCCCCGTGGAGTGTGTTTATTTCATGGTCCCTTTTACTTCTTCTATTTCCCCCATAAAACTCTTTGTAGAAACCCAGCTTATATTCCACTACACGTCTTCACATTAAGTACCAACACTTCCTTTTCAGACCCTACCATTCCATTCAATTTCTTCTCCCTTCTCTTTTTTTCAGGTTTGCAGGCCCAGCAGGTCTTCAGGACAAAGCCCAGGAACGTCACAATGCGGATGGGAGCCACAGCTGTGTTGAGGTGTGAGGTGTTACGGGCCTCAGGGACTGTGCAGTGGGCGAAAGATGGCCTCCTCCTGGGACCTGATAGAAGCTTGCCAGGCTTTCCACGCTACAGCATGATAGGAACCCTCAAGAGGGGTAAACAGGGTTACACACAGAATATAGACGATGGTATACTGGGTTGAAGTGGAGCTTCTCAAGGTAAATAGATGAACATTTTAAATAGGGCCGCGAAAAGGCACCTGGAGGAAATGTTTAAATATATAGAAATCCAACTCCCACAATAATTACACAGGGCAATAGAACAAAACAACAAGCTGCTGTGAGTATTAGATTTCCCCAGCCGTATTTATTTTCATAGGATTCCCAATGTGTTAATTGTAATGTATATGCCTACAGCTGAGAAAACATACTACAGTATAGTTCAATACTGGCTACTATAAAAGTAAATGATATTATCTTGGTTTCTATGGCTACTCTATTAAAGCAAAAGTGCATTATGGTAACCTTATGGCATACTATCGCTCTACGTACAAAGCATCTGGGGCTTTAAATAATGTGGTTCTCAGCAGCCTCCTCTCACACATCCCCTTTACTGTTAATATCATATAAAGACAAAGGGGGAAAAAAATTAAATTAAAGCAAGAGAGTGTCAACAAATCAGTGAAATGTAGCAGGGAATAATATGTGTCACAGATTCTGCACAATAGTCTATAAAAAGTAATAGCCAATTAGAAGGCAATCCTGAGTAAGAGAAGAGCATCTGTTCCTGATCAGCTCACAAGTAGACAAGCCACACATCACTGTCACACAATATGGGAGACCGTCAACAACACATAAACACTCCATAGATGTTCACGGGTACATAGTCAGCGGTTTAATACTGCCTAGACTTTACACAAATAAATGTGTAACATGCTGAGATATCATTTGTCAGCTGATTAGTTCAGTGTGTAAATTATATGGAGGATTACATCAGGTATGGGTTTTTACATGAACAGTGACATCATAATGATTTATATACACACAAACAACGGCCAAAAACAAAAGCTGTCAAAAACTCCAAAACACATGTCAGTGATAAAAACCCATCAACCCTGGTTTATGACAGAAGGAAACTTCAGGCGAATGTATGTAATCACTCAACACTGCACAGAAAAAGCAAAAATCATTTAAGATGACACTTGACTGCTCTTGATACTCAGCTGGCTCCCACTGATTGTGTCTGACAGTGATGTTTATTGATGCTTGAAAAAGCCTGAAATCATACATTTACACATACAAGAGGGTGACGTTGATTTCAACATATACTTAAAGTAATTGCAGCACCTTTGGTTTAACCAGGAAACAGGAATAACAGAAAAAATATCTTAATGTAAGCTGAAATAAAATGAATTCATGACATTGTGTGCAACATTCTGCACTGTATAGCAATATATGCAAACGCACAGATGAATGAAAAAAAGAAAAAAAGATGGAATAGACACAACACTTTGCATCTATTCCATCCATGTATTTTCAGGCTATACAAAATCTACTTCATGGTGCAGGTTTGTGTCTAATCACAGGTGTGTTCAGCCAGGTAGTGAGGTTAAATGCATGATTAATAGCTGTAATTACTGATCGCTGATCAGAATTGTCAGACACAACATGGATGTGGTTCTACAGCTTCAGTCTGTCTTAACAGAGACACATGGAAAACTGGTTTCATATTTCAGCATGAAATTACATCAGGTTCATCTATATCTGTATCTATATATGTTTCTATAAATACTGTTGTTTGTTTGTTTTTCATTTTAAGTGATTGCTGTATGCAGTATGCATCGTTTTATATATATAAGACTACATTTAAAATGAAATGTTTAAATGTTTGCATGATATAGAGTAAGATGTAAAAATAGATCAAATAGATCATGTGTTGATGGACAGATGGTCTAAATGAATTCATCTTCCAGAACAAAATATCAAAATGCCTATATGGTTTTAATGTTTTCAACACAAATAGATGTTGAGGTTATATTAAATAAATGTTGAGATTTAACACCTTCACACTCTTACAAGAGAATCATACATTATTACTCGACTATATCCATTTATACCTTTGCACTTTCAGCATGTGTTATGTGAAGTTGACCTTTCCCAGTTATGTAACATTATGTGTCTTCAGTTTTAAGGTCAATATAGACATGCACACTTAGCAGAGGGCAGAACACTTTCTGCCATAACTATGTAGATACACTGTTTCCTAAAATGTTGATGGCAATGGAAAAAAAAATACAGAGTAATGAATAAATAAGCAAGTTGTATTGCAGCCCTCCACTGTCTCTTCTTCCATAAATGCACAGCAACTTGATTACACTATTTGTGAGTAATTTCAGGAAAGAGGAATATGATTAATAACTGCAATGTCTCTTTCTTTCTCTCTGCGCTCTATGATAACTTAGATGTGAAAATTGCTTCTGGTTGGTGTTAATTATCTTGCCAGCTTACTTGACACATGCATTTTTAGGCCTGGGTGGTTGTCAGACCAAGATACTATTTTGCACATGTTAGTAGGCTGTGAGCCAGAGAATCAGAGCTGGAAAACCAACACTGAACATCATCTAATCCCCACAGGTTATGGCAATGCATCAAACAAATCAAGGCCTGCTGGCATGCCAGTCTATCAGAAGAGAGATACAGAGAGAAGGACTCTGCCTGGCATCAATTAATAGACAGTTAATTCAGTCGATGTTGTAAATCACGGATTGGCTTTCATTTACCATACCGGAAATTCATTCTGATATAAAACATCTCTTCTATTGGTATATGCAACCACATGCATGTAGAAAAGAAATTAAATTAAAATGCAACTAAAGCAGTCTGTTTATTATAAAATCAAACCCCAAGTATTAGAAGTTGATTACTGTATGTTATAGTAGTGAATTGAAATGCCAACTGTCACTGTGCAAATTGCTTCTATTCTTAATTTAGCAAATTTACGCATCAGAAATTGCCTTTAATTTGGGCAAAATATGACCTACAGGAAGCATGTACTTGTAAACTGTATGTACAACAACTGTGAAATACAAATGTTCAGTGAAGTGTGAACAACAACACACTCCTCTTTCTAATTATTTATATGCATTTATTGTGCAGATCCTCACCCCAGTTTATTGTGTCTAAGAAATAATTAATTTCTCCATCTTTATTCCAGGGCAATATCATCTTCAGATTGAAAACGCCCAACTGGAAGATGACGCCGCCTATAATTGTCAAGCGGGCCAGTCCGAGAGCAGTGAAGCAATCATTTCTGATACAGTCTGGATCAACATGCTAAGTGAGCAGGACTGTGTAAAAAGACAGAATTTTGGAGTGTATTACAACAACAGCAATAAAATGGTGTACTGTGTAATAAAGCAGAATGAGCATCCTCAGTACTCCAGTAACATGCATGACCTCCTGACCGGCAATCAGCATATAAAGAGCTGTTTAATATTCATTTCTATTGATAAAAGAGATGTAATTTGCTTAAGATAAGACAGCTGCATTTGAAGCAGTGGATATTTAAATGCAGAGCATAAATGTAATGTGTCCTTGGTACAGTAGAATTAAATAGTTCTATTAAAACCAAATTTCAAGTATATGTGAAGAGTGGAGAAAGTAACTCGGTACTAACTTTTCAAACACTATTTATTCCTTTACCAGGCACCATGTCATCACTGCATGTTCCAGTAGGTCCATGGCTTTAACCAGCAGCTGCTCAGTATAAAGTATGAGTAAATTCTCTGACAGCCTTAGGGTGATCCATGTCTCCTTCTTGCACAGGAATAAATTATCACAGGAGTGATTGAAAAGTTTCTTCTCAGACATGAGCTGGAAAAGATGTAATTGTGTGACTACGTTAGAGAGCCTGTTGTCACTCTATAACAACCGGTATCTCTCTCTCCCTATCCCTCTTGCTTGTGGGAGTGAGCCCATATGTGGCAAGGAAAGAACTCTAAAAGAACCTTTCTTCTCCAGGCGAGCAGTTCATTTACTTACGCACCCCCCCCACCCCCCTCCTCATTCTCTCCGTCACACAATTTCTCCCTCTCTCTTCGCTTTCAGGCTTTCTCTTTGGTGACCATGGAGAGGGGTTTTGTAGGGGGGGTTGCTGTGGCGATTCTAGCAGCCCCACTCTCCTCTGAGAAGAAAGCAGGTTTTTCTGACATCAATGGGCTGATGGGAGGGATGGCGGGTGGTGTGGGATAGGAAGAGGCATAGACCGCAGACATCTCCTTTGAATGGCTGTGTTCTGTTCTGCAGTCTCATGTCCTACAGCAGGCACACACCTGCAGCCACAGCAGGCTTGACTCCCACATTTATTACCTCTGAGTTGCCTATTGCATGTGCGCCCACATTCGCCAAGTCAACAGGATTGCCTACGGCTTTGTTGAAAAGGTCAAAATGTGTGGGAATTATGTACGTGTTGCATCAAGGATCGCTGGTAGTTGTATTTACCATGACTGAAACCGACTGCTGCCCCATGTTACTGCCATGTTCATGTCTGAAGCTGCTCCACAATTCTCACCTGGGGATTTTGTTGGGTGTTTTGGGAACACACTCCAGCTGTTTACTGTTGAAGATGGGCAGTTGCAGCTGTGCTTGTACAAAGGACAACAAGAGAAGGGATCGACTTAAAAAGTGCTCTTCACTCTAAGTCCTAAAGGGTCATTTGTTCCACCCCACCAGCTCAACTGATTCAGAATACGTGACTAATCTGGAGCTTGATAATGAGCTGATGAATTCAATCTCCTGTTAGTGCTGAACTGGGACTGGAAACTGTGCATCTTTTTGAAGTGTACTGTCTCTGATGAGTTCCCCGTGGACTTCTCCATCACTGAACTACAGCTCCCAAGGCCCCACACCCCTGGCCAGTCAACCATGGCCATATCCCATCAAGCACTGCATCAAATCAAAACACTATAAACTCTTTATGATGAGATACAGTGGGGGAGAGAGGGGGAGAATGTGAAAACAAAACAGCGAAGGCTGGTAGTATAATTGGATTCTTGGGTCAGAGGGAGTGGTATCATGACTGGCTAATTCGAGATGGATCACCAGAGGCAGTAAATAGCAGGGATGGAGGCAAAAAATGTCAATAAGCCCCATCCATGGGCTTACAAAGATATGTTTTCAAGACATTTCCATTGGTGCAACATAACTCCTATGTGTTTTTGCCTTCCTGCAGAGCTTAGATAGGGGATTACTGCAATAGGCAGATCAAGTGGCAGTGAGTAATCCATGACAATAACAACCTCTTCCCCCTCCACTGAGGCACCCTCCTCAGCTAAAACTTACCCCACACTGTGCCCGTCACATACCTGACACATCCTCTGTTTCGGTTTATACCATTAGCCTTAGCATTTAATCCTATTAATGAACAACTCTCTCACTGCGCTGCATGCCTGTACCGATACCTCCTGCAAATGTTCAAAACAGTTATTTGATGTGTTCTGGTTTTAGAATGTGTTACTCATTCTGTTGCCATAGTTGAGATGCATGTGTGTGTATGTGGGTGTCAGTGTGGGTACTATGTGTGTAAGCTTATTATCAGTGTTGGTTGGAGGTTAGAGGACATTTTAGGAACCACAGCTTTGCTGAGGTTTTTGCGGTAGCTAATGAGTTTAGCACTTGAAGAGTATATAATGAGCCTTCATTTTATGATTCCCTGTTATGAATAATGGAAGAACTTATAAATGGGAGCACAGGCAACGTAGAACACAGTGACTTTATTCATCTTCGTTCACAAAAAGTTTTGACAGTTGCCCATGATATAACCTTATCAGAGGATGATGTGTTAAACACTGGTGAGACGGGATGCATATTACAGTGACAGACTGATAGTACAGCGTCAGGTTGTTAACAATTAGTGAAGGAAGCTCTGCTAAATGCTGGAGTGAAATGGGACATGAATAGGAGCACTAAAACATGTTCTTTTATTCCTTTGATATCAACTCGACTTTGACTCTATCATTAAGGTAAATTTTCCAAAGTCACTTCATATTGTGTTTGGCATGTTCTCTAATTGCCATTTGGAGGGGGGGGAATGCTGTCAAATAAAAATGTAACTGCTATTTAATGGACACAAAACAAAAGGGATGAGAGGCAGCGAGAGTGGGGTAGAGAGTAGTGATGTGGGGAGTGAGGTGGGGGAGGTGGGAGGTTCTTATTTCTGTCCTAGACACCTGCTCCACTTCTCCCCAGAACAGAGGGGACACAGACGGGAAGGGGGAGTTAGAGAGGAAGGGGAAGCAGAAAAAAGAGCACTGTTTCAGAGGCTTTCATTGCCAGAGATCACACACCTGAGACCTACAATGTGTGTGTGAATGAATGAACGCATGTGCATCTGTTTTTCTGCACGTATGAGTATAAAAGCTCATCCTTTTGCAAGTACATGTGCATGCATGTGTGGTTTCAGCCCAGCTCTGTTTCTCACACAGAAACCCAATGAATGGAATCTGTTTGGTCTTTAGAAGTCTGATCTTCTGGTCTGAATTATTTTCTTAATTCAACATAAGAAGCATTTTACAGACTGCTGTATCCTCTGGGCCTTTTCCAGTATTTTCTAGAGAATCAGCTTGATATCACATGTTGGACTGTGCACATACACTGGCGCCAGTTTTTAGAGTGAAGTAAGATGAATGTAGCTCGTCTACACATTCACTCACCTGTGTCAGTGTGTTTGTGTGTACAAATCTGCATGCGCTGTAGACTCGAGTTTATCTTTGGGTGCTTGTGTGCAAAGGAGGAAAGTGAGTGTGTGAATGTGCTTGTGAATGAGGGAGAAAGATAGGTGGAAAGAGCTGCTTATGCATATTGATGTATGTCTGCTAATCTTCCTCTTATCTTTCTTATCCATCCATCCGTCTGTATTTATGTAATGAATCGAATTTTGTGACTCATGTCTGTAGTCTGAACTGGAGGAGCAAGTCTGCTCGTGCTCTTCTATTTTTATGTTCATATATGTATCTTAATCACAGAGGTAGCACTCAAAAAGGGAAAAGAAAGAGAATGCAACAAAGACGAGATAAAACCAGACAGGCAAGAAGACCAAGATTGGGGTGAGAAAGAGTTAATTAAAAGAATGTTGTGTTTGCTGTCTCTTCTTTGCTTCAAGTGCAAGTCTGGTAAATTAATAGAATGTGTCTTGTTGTTGTCCACGTGTGCTATCACATTTGTACAAATGTGTGTATGTGTGTAAGTTCATCCAGACTGGACTGATTAGGTCACATGGTTTGACTGAATGGATGTGATGGATGTCGAGCTGTAATTCCCAGTCCAACCTGGAACACACCTTCCCCCGCACTTCTGCAGTTTAACTGCAGTGGTCAAGAAGGATAGGGTGGGGAGGGGGGGGTGTGCACAGTCTGCTAGAGAGGGATGATGGAGTGAATGAGAGATAAGAGGAATAGACCAGCATAAGCGAGTGAGGAAAAAAACAGATACCTGCCTGCCTCATTTGGGAGCATATCATTATTCTTATTTTAGGATTTGTTAGGCTGCCAGACACTCTTCAAGCACAACAAGTGATGCGCCCTGTGGGTTGTGCATGGCTGGGTAGATTGAGAGTGCAGGGGCTGTCAATAGATGCATGGCCCAGTCATCTTCTCAGGAAAGGGGGGGGAAACAAACAAATGCATCTCATTATTGCATCGTGCGCCTCTGCAGTGCTCTGGGTAAGCCATCACAGTCCACACAGATTCAATTGCTTCTTTTAAATCAGTTTGAAGCTGCAGCCACATCTCATCTGTCTCAATAGCAGACGGGAGCCAATGGGCGACCCTGCGCACAGCAACAGCTCCTCCTAGTGGTCAGGAGTTGCTCATCTGTGCCAAAAGCCAGTGGAGAAAGCCTGGCAGGCTATTTGGCCACATTGGCTTGTTGTGGTCCAGCTGTTTCTACCCACACATTAGCAGTTTATCTCACAATTCAGCAGCAACTCTCATCCAGGCCTCGTTCTCCTCTATAAACTGTCCTACATTCACTTTTCATTCTTGCCATATGTCTTTACTTCACTGCCAGAGTCTTTCATGTCTGTCCTATACATGTGTATCCTTCCTGTACTTTCCAACTCCCTCTTCAGCTTGAATCCTGATGAAAGAAAAACACCTTAACAGTAACCATAGTTTCAGATTCTACCGAATCTCCCACTCAGTAAAAGTTGGCACAATAAAACAAACAGGTTTTTGTAATATGTGCATGATTAGACTGATAGTGTTGGTAAAGAGTGGCTTGCAGATCTGAGGACATGTCTTTGATGATTAGTTGGTGACAGATTTCTTAATTTACTGCCAAACAGTTTTCAGTCCCTTGTGTTAAAAGCTTTTTTTTTTTGCTGGAATTCCTATTTATGGTCAGATAAAAGGATTGTGGAGTAGAACAGTAGAGAAGTGAAGACTGCTTTGATCAGTCCAGAAAGCACATATTTAGCTTGGGGGTGATCTGAGAAGAGAAGTGTTTGGTGTTTGCTATGATAGATTAGCACTGGATCGGTTTCATCACTATTTCATCTCTCTATTCTCTGCTTGTCCACAATTTGTATTCTAACTCAACAGAACATCAAACCTCTCTGTAGTAAATCACTCAAAAGCTGACAGGGTGACATTCCAGTCAACTGTGATAACGCCAGCTTATTTTAACTCAAAATTAATATGTTATTGTAGTAACAAATATGAAACATGAGCTGCTGTCCTCTTGTTGCAGTTCCTCCTTCTAAGCCATACTTTGAGATGGACATGGCAGAACCTTGGTTGGCTGGAAAGGAGTATGTTGTCATCTGCGTGGCCCCTGATGCAAAACCTGAGGCTGAAATCACATTTTACAAAGGTGAGGAACAGTTCAAACTGCACTAAATTCATATGGGGTACAGCCAACTGAAAGTGAACATCAGGGTCAATTTCCTTTTTCTCTAAAACAATATTTTTGATTATGCAGCATGAACGACATATCTATTGTTTCTATAACTGTGTTTGCTAAATTTGTACCTGAATTACAACTGGATATTTAAGACAATATATGAGAATACAGTGTAAATTAAGAACAGTAATTTATTTACAATTTTTATTTATTTATTTATAGAGCATAAATTCAGAATGTAAATAACAAAGTAATGAAAGTAATGAAACTATGTCACCAAAGACTGATAATTTTATCAGTATCTTAATAAAATGTTAATTATTAATACTAGTGCAGAGCCCGTTGAAAATGTGAGATTGTTTGCTACTAATGTAGAAGCGGGTGAAATGAGTTGAAAGGAGCATAAAGAAAGACTATAATAATTACTTGTGGCAACCCCCCCCCAACACACACACACACACATGTGCTATTATTATCATCATTGTTGTCATCATCAACCTATTATTATTAAGCCAGCACCACATCTCATGTCACCAGTTGAAGAATTCACATACATGATCATAGTTCAGTATCTACACAGTAGCTGGTCTGAAGATTTATCTCTTGGGTCTGTCATTTCAAAATGTGCTATTAGCACAGTACTAGGCTACTTAGCTCTTCACAGAGGTTTTAGTAAATACTGTTTCACTAAGTGCTTCATTAAATTACACATATTCCAGCCTTTGCATGTAAATGTCTTCAACGCTTGTAGAATATGGAAGCATTTGAAACTTCTTGTGAACTGTAACCGCAAGGTCCGCTATGAGAGATCATCCAAGACATTATTATTCTCATCTCACATACACATATTCTATAGAATGTATGTATGTGTGTGTGTGTGTGGGGGGGGGGGGTGCAATGCTTAGAGTGGCAAAGTTAGAAAGAGCAATGAAATTAGTTTAATATCTTTGTTGTTGTATGTCATAATGGTGTGAAACTTTGCACACTGCATAGTACTGGAAAGTCACCCTCCAAGTTTCAGATCATTTGGTGGAGTTGTGCAGTTGTTAGACGTTCCACAGACAAACAAGCAGACAGAATTTGCCTGTTTCAAATCTCTGTCTACAGACAGAGATTTGCTGAATTATAGATTATAGATAGGTGGATGGTACATTACACTGAACAAACACCTCACTCCATTAGCTTTTTCTCACTCTGTTAGCATGAACTATTGTCTTTTAAAACAAAAAGAAAAATGACATGAGTCTCATTGTTTGATATATATACTTATACTATATTAAGAAACATGTGGTATGCTAAATACTTGGATTTTCCTTTAGGAACATCACTTTTGTGGCATTTTTTCCAAACCTTGAATAACTACTGTTTATTTTTCCTCATTCCTTTACTTTCTCAATAATACATTCATGTTTATGTTAAATATTTGGTTATTATTCCTTAATGGCTTGTTGAAGTACTTCCTTAGACCTACAATTTGATCTATTATGGTTGCTCTTAAAATATTTTTTAAAAATATATGGAATGATTAGTATTGCTGCACAGTACTTTCTCATTTCGTTACTCGCTTAGAGATGTTGAGCCGGATTAGTTGGAGCAGCAACTTGAAAAATATTCTGTATTGTGGCATCATAAAACTTGGGTATTTAAACATGAAAGAAAAACCAAGAAGTCAGTTCAGTAAAGTGTGTATGTGTGTCAACTTCTTCGAAACAAGTAGACACTGTGTGGGAGGAAATAGCCTGAACATCTGAATGTACAACTTGACTGAATTTCCAACGCCTGTACAGTAGATGTGGGGTCCTTGATATGAAAACACCTGCAGTTTCTCTGTCTACTGTTTTTTTTCCCATTCGCTCCCCTATAATATCTATCATAAAGTATATTTTTGAACATTATACCAATGTTGTGCAGTTTTCTCCTCCATACATTAGCTTTTTAAAACTTTCCTGTTCATTTGGGAAAATATGCAGACCATGTAAATGCTATTTTGCTTCCGTAATGCTGGGATCTCAATGATGATTTGATTTTCGACACAGATCTGCACAACAGTTGCGGCTTAAGTATTACTACTGCCACACAAGTGGACAAACATGTATATCCGTATTTATCATATTCCAGTATTTATCATTCTACAAGACAATAACACTGCCTTCTGTTCACATGAACACATTTACACAGCATTCTCCCTTTTTGTGGGCCTTCCCCCATTGTGTCTTGTAGATGGAGTTGAGCTGACAGGTGCAGAGTCTTTCACCAACTCTGGCTCAGAGGATAAGCTCCTGAACACGCATGCTGAAGTAACGTATGTGTTCGCCCGCCTGCCAGACTCATTCTCCTCACCGACCTGCTCAATCTCTCCAAGTCTGTCTTTGTTTTTTTTTTTTCCCCTTGTTTTTACCCCATTCTTATTTTCTCCCACTGTCTTAGCGAGTACAATGAATTTCAGCATACAGCAAACTGTTTCTTGGCACGGTGCAATTGAATTAGCTTCTGTCAAATGCACAAAATTACATCCCAGCAGCGAGACAGATCCGATCCTTGCCGGTTCGCCAGGTGCCTATACATTAAACAGGGCCATAGATTACTTATTATCCTACTTGTCTCCTCTGTGTCAAAGATAATAACCTCTTGTCATATCCTGAGATAACATTGGTAGTGAGGAGCTGCAACGTTGTTCAGCTCTATTGCAGAACAGCCAAGGTCTTAAGTAATATTGATGCTGCTTCTTCATATTCACACTGAGCATGCACAGCAGTGGGCCATGTGTGATTGTTACAGTTGACATTGTACTGTAATTTGATGTAGAAGACATAAACTGAAAAAGTAAACAAAGCTCAGAATAGATCTACCGCATTGTTAGAGTCACTATAAGATGGGCTTAGTGAAGCATATAAATGTAAATTTGTAACATTTGCATCTTTTCTTTTGTCCTTACATTAATTGTGTTTTGGAGTCTGTTGTGCTAGGATGTAATAGCTAATAACAGTGTTGCTACTACATGACAAGGACAAGAAATGAACTGATTTTTCACTATTTCACAAGGTAGCAGGAAGCAATTGTCATGGATTTAAGCAATTGAGACAAATTAGGAGCGTGTTCATTTTTTAATGTGTGTTGCAACTTATTCACAAATTGAATTTACAGCTCTGGAAGAAAAAAAAGAAAGACAGAAACCACTGTAAAATTATCACTTTCTCAGATTTGACTATTTATAGGTATGTGTTTGAATAAAACAAACTTTATTTTATTCTCTAAAATACCCACACATTTCAAATAAATATATTGTTATTTAGATCATGTATTTGGCGAATATGACACATGATCAAAATAACAAAAAAATGCAGGTGTTTTCAGACCTTAAATAATACAAAGAAAACATGTTCATATTCATTTCTAAACAACTCGATACTAATGTTATAAAAGTTCAGACATCAGTATTTGATGGAATATCCCTAATTTTCAGTGACATCTTTCACATGTCATGTCTCTCTTCCATTGCTGTTATGCAGGTCTTGGCAGAGAAATTCAAGAAGCTTATCAATGATCCATGGCTTGTGACCATCCATGAGAGCAGGGGTGTCAAACTCACTTTAGTTCAGGGGCTACATTCAGCCTAATATGGTTAAAGTGGGCTGGACCCAAAGTTTCTCACTCTCCTACACATTTACTTAAAGAGCAGATGCACAGACAAAAATCCTAGCTAAGTTGGTGACAATAAATAAATAAATAGAGTGCAGTGGCTTAAGGCTACTTTCCTAGTGCTGCTAAACTAACCAGGTATAACAGGACAAGACATTATGCACAGAGTCGACTACTGACATATGACAGGACAAGACAAGTGGGCTTAGGTCTACAGACTGGCCTGGATATGGTGGTCTGTCATCCACACTTTGTCCTGATAGAAGAACCACTCCTCAGAGTTTGGGAACATTGTCAGAACAGAAGTTTTAAACAGTTAGTTTTGATTCCCATTACTTTTGGAGAACTAATAGGACTGTTTTTCCCATGCAGCTAGTTCTATTGTATGAAGATGGTGATGGCCACAGTAGAGTGTTTTTTTTTTTTATCCTTTTCTTTGTTAAATAAGACATGGGCAGGTGTTTATTAAGTAGAATAAGGTGTGCTTGTGTTGGAATTCAACAGGCACTGGTAGTCCAGTGGTCTCTTATTTTTTTCCAGACCTGTATATACTTTTGAATATGTTATTTACTCAATCTTAAAACTCTGCTTACAACATGCAACATATGTTTTTAAATTAACTAATTTTGGAATATCAGGTTATGCAATGTTACAATTACAAAAGCACTCGTGCCTCACAGTGAGGACCCTGGTTCCAATCCCACACCAGACCTTGCTGTGTGGAGTTTGCATGTTCTCCCTATGTCCACGTGGGTTTTCTCCAGGTACTCCAGTTTCCTCCCACCATCCAAACGCATGCACTGATAGGTTAATTGGTTAATCTAAATTGTCCATAGGTGTGAATGTGGTTTGTCTATATATGTTTAGCCCTGAGATGAACTGGCGTCTCATACAGGGTTACCCCGCCTTCGCCCATTGTAACTGGATTAGGCCCCAGTGACCCCCGCAACCCTTGTGAGGATAAAGCGGGTTCAGATGACGGGATGAGAGACAATTACAAAAGGCATTAATTGAAAGCTACATACATAGTCTTATTATGATCTAGTTCCAGAAATAAAAAGTAATATGAATAAAATCTTAATGGTATGGTGCAGACTGGTGTGAATTGAATTACTTACCTTTTTACACTTAAGTTTGGATTTAATATGTCTAAATGATTTTGACAATTTACCATCCAAGTAGACTGAAATTGTAAATATAAATCACAATTGCAATATTGCCCATAATAAGTGGAATATGACAGTGCAGTTCAAATACAAACTTTCTCTATTCTCTTGTGTTTTCCTTCCCCATCACCTGTCAAAGGGTCACTGCCCTGAGTTCTGATCATGGGAGACAGCTGACATGCCAGGCCAAGAACTCCGCCCATTTTCGGCCAGTGGAGACCACAGTGACCATGAGTGTGTTCTGTGAGTGTCTTAAGCTGTCGGTAAACTGACAACAAACACCCCCTCTCTTTCAGATACACACTAATGTGAAAATACAACTACGCAGTAACCCAACCTCAGGGAGGCCCAAGGGTATCCGGCCTTGTGCACTCAGTCTGTGTTAGTGGTCCAAAGAGAAACATTCATCCTGAAGGCAAACTCACACCTACTTCAAGAAAACATGAGGATGCTTGCCTCCAGTTCACCAGGCTGTTCCTGGTGGTTTGGGATTAATATGATCACAGCAGAAGGTCTAGACTGCTGTCACTTAAAAGCAATGTCTACATCGGTGGCTATGGCAGGGTACAGTCATTCACTATCTCTTTCCTTTATCACATACACAATCAGATCTGAACTACTTTTTTTATTCAGCATCATTAAGTATATTTACACCCATAGACTCATTTCCCTAATGTTAATCAAAACACATAAACCAATCATTAGATCAACTGAGATAGATTATATCAGCGAGGCTTCAAGTGCTGATTTCTTTTCTGGTAACTGATATAGGGAGTTAGAGCCACCACTGCTAATAATAATGAATTCTCCAAAACTAACCCAGCAACTTTTGTTTTCATCAGCTCAAATTAAATTTAGAATCCAGTGAGACAGGAGGCAGGCAGCTTCTGTTGGCTCTTCTTTCATGTTATTATCACAAACGCTGTGACATTATGATAATAAATTTGTTACTTCAGCACCCAAAGGTAACTTGACATTTTTATCTCTATTTCTCTCATTGCTGTTGGCTTCCCTATTTACTCATGTTGAAACAATGAAAGCACTTGTTGTTGAACGTACAAACACCGTGACATGTTCCCGTTTACCACAGTAGGTTTAGTATTTTCCACTCTGTTGATCAGTTGAAGTAATTGATTGTTTAGGTTTGTGAGTCTACCCACCTCTTTCTTTCAAGCCTAAATCATGTTGTTGATTAAAGAGGAGCCGGACTGCTGACACCTTCAGCAGTGACTGCTCCCCCACTCACCCCCTTCCCTTGTCGTATTATCCACAGGCTGCCTAGACACCTTAATGTTGTCTCTATCCATACTCCTCCACATTAGACGCTGCTGCTGTTTTAACAATCACCAATAACCATGAGCAGTCCTCCCTTCCTTTCTATCGCTCTGCTCTATTTTAAACAACAGGGCTCTGTGCTAAGTGCTAGTGTTGCAGAACTTGGGACCACCGCTGTAGTCTTACTCAGCATGCCAGCCCATCAAAGCCAGCGCGGTGGCCATTTTCAGCCAGCCAGATTGTTAGCAAGGTGGCAATTTGTCACACTGGCCCAGGGTCTGCAGCCTGCTCTCTGAAACTGATTGCAGCAATAACAAAGGCCCGTCCTCCTCTAATTTATTTTACTGCATATATTTTATTCAAGGGGGCTGTAATTTATTCATATTTCACGTTGCCTTATTACTGTTTGAACATCTGTTATTTTGCTTTATGGACCGGATCCAGCTCAGTGCTCCCTTAATACTTAATGCTTTCATCAGATCCGGACCTCTTATCCTACAGTGATGTTGAATGTGCCCAATTTATTGGCGTCATCTCAACAAATAGGGATGCTTCCTACTCAATTGCCAAGAGTGCTCTCATGGCAGTGCAGTTTCTGTTTTATGTTATCCTACTGATGGTCACTCCGTTCCCTTCTCTGTTTGAGTTACTATATTCTTTTTCTTGTCTCTTCTTTATTTCTCCAGTTTTCTGTCACCCTCCATACCATTGTCTTTTGTCAAGTCCACCTTTATTTGTGTCTCTTGGTTTCTGCCAGTTCCACCTCAGCCTCCGGTTATTTTGGGTCTGGACAGACAGGAAGTCAAAGCGGGAACAATGCTCATACTGGAGTGTGTGTCTCAGTTTGGAAACCCCCTGCCCACTCTTCATTGGACCAAGGTAAATTGTCTGTACCATCTGTTGAGAATCTTTTGTGTATTCATAAAGTGCAGACAAAATGAGCAGGTTTAAGTTAACAGCAGTGATGGTGATATCCTACCTTCTGTGCTACAATGGGCTTATCTTGTACTGTATGTGCTGATTTTTGTATGTGTTCACCTTTGTGTTAGAATGGAGACATTATATCTAAAACTTGGGAAGAAGATGCCGTGGCACAAAAGTCCAGAAGCATCCTCAAACTCCATGTCACCCCAGCTGATAACCAAGCGATTCTGTGCTGTGAGAGTGTCAATCTCATGTCCATATCACCTCTGTCTGTCAGCCACAAAATCACTGTAGTCTGTGAGTGAAAATAATGACATATGTTGCGTAAGTAATGTAGAACTATGCACTGTACATAACAAAGGCTGTGCACATGTAAAACATCACACATTGGTTCATAGTGAAGCCCCTTAAAACCAGAGTTTTGACATCAGGTGTGGCACAATCTGCTCTGTTTGGAGCTATTAGAAGCTGAAGCTACTTTTTTGTGATCTGAAAATTACTAAGAAGTACTACTGAAAACATCAACCATCCTGGTAACTGCGAAAAAAAATGTTAGATCAATCATTGCCAAGGAATCTTAGATATTTGCTAAATGCCACGCATTTATATTAGGACTATCAAATTATTAAATATTGTCATCAGATTAATCACAGGATTGTTATGGATTGATTTCAACTAATCATGATTAGATATAAATTTTTTATCTATATTAATGGTGTTTCATGAGCAAGTAGACTCAAGAAAGAAGGGAATATATATGCACTTATATCCACTGCCAGCTGGGTGACACATTAGCCAAAGTGCTAGCAGAATCCCTAATTTGATCTGATATTTAAACTTGAAGTGCTTCAGTGGAAAGAAAACTCCTTCTTGCAGAGTGTGTCTAATAGAAAATTTCAGGTGACCCCATGTGGGGTCCCAACTCCAAGGTTGATAAATGCTGCTTTAAACAATGAAGAATGAGAGCAACCTTGTGTAAAAATTTCAGCTAAAAGAATTGCTGTCGATTTTCTGAGGGTGTGTTACAGATGAGAGCATACAGTTCCCAACATCAGTACAATGTTTTATAACAGGTCAGACAATGTAAACCTTACGCACTCTTCGCCCAATATGAGTTGATTTAGTAACTTCTTAATTCACAAAAAATACATATATTCATAAAGAATCCAAAAAGACTCAACATTTAGTCTATAATGGCTCTTGAAAGAAAATCATTGAGCTACCACTATTTTTTAAGAATTTTCATCTAATGCCTGTCAGTGGTATAGCTCTTCAAAACATAACGACATTGGCTTCTTTTTCCAGCTGTGGATTCTGGTTCTTGCATAAAATGCAAGCTGTGCTTGCAGAAATAGATTATTAAGGATATGGACATGAGCAGAGGAATATAATAAGAGTCTTACCTCCGAAACCAATTATTTTGCTGTCCCAGCATATATTGTAATGCTAATATCATTAATGAAACTAATGGTTATTATAGCTGAAGCTCATATTTCGCACTGCCTGTAGATTAGTATCAAGGCATGCTCTTTCACAGAAGCTACACTAATTTAGCTGAATTGCCTCAACGCACAATCCTGAGGCAGTAAAGCCTACACAGTGTGCAACGAGTAACGCCCATGGTTAATAGATTATACTTTTTCCCTGAATATAAAATGTTTGTTTCAGCAACAATAAAACAAATATAGAATTAATATTCATCAGCCTTGGTGCATTGAGTCTAACAATAGCCTGATTTCCTCTACAGAGCCAGACAATGTAATTCAAAGCTTTAAATGCTCTCTGCAGATTGATGCACCTATTTTACAGTATGTAAATATACTCTGAATTGAATTACTTTAAACTCTTCCTCCTGCCATAAAAAGGTGGCTGAAGTTGCTCCAGTACTTATACTTTCCTTCCTAGGTCCTCAACAGGCCTCGATGCCATGCCTCCCAGTCATCCATTCAGGGATGTTAAAATTGAGCTGCTGACTGCCTGACTGCGCTTTAGGCATTGGCAGAAGCTGGAGGGCACAAAATAAGTCTCACTGGTGTATTATGAATATGTCTCCTTTACCTTATAACACCTGTGTAACTTCAACACTCTTTCTGTGTGTGTGTGGCAGCACAAATGCATCCTATTTTGTGCCTAACATGGTATAGACCAAAAAAAAAAGCATAGGATTTACATACATGACCCCTCCTTCGACATGTCTGGCAGTTTAGTCTCCAGCCTTTGTATTCCCCTGAAGGCTTTGTGCCGCTGCATCACTTTGCCTGTAGCTATTGTACCCTGTCTCCCCCTGTTGTTAAAACGAAGCAGACTTTAGAAACCACGTTGAAAACCTCTTGAGAAAACATGTTGCCACTCAAAGTGATTTTCCTTCTCACCCTTGATACCGCTCTATGTTTCACATCCAAAAATAGTTGTGCTGTCACTGTGATCAGAATAGGTAGCTGTTGAATGTACTATTCACAGGGAGATATTTTTACTGACTTGCTTTTGTATGTGTGTATGTGTACGTGTACATGTAAATCAGTTGATCCTGTAAAGGTGATGCTATTGGGGTCCTTCGAAGCCATTGAGGGGCAGGAGTTGGATCTGAGCTGCTATGCTTCATCAAGTAATCCCCCTGTCCAAATTCGCTGGTGGCTGGGAAACACAGAGCTCAATTCCACTTCCACTATTGACGAGGTGAGGCTACAGCATGAACTCAATTTATATGTATGCATTACCTGTTTAAATACGGTGACCATATGTCCGACTGGCCGGACATCTGTCACGCGTCCTCACTTTTTACATTTTGTCCTTAGGTCCTTAAGATGAAATCTAAGAATTGAGGACGCATGACAGTCTGCTTTTAGAGCCGTCTGTCCGGACAAAACCCAGATATATATGGTCACCCTAGTTTAAAGAAATATAGATATATAAACAGGTAATGCATAGGCTACAATGAGTTCTGTGAAGTCACTTTAGAGGTTCTGAAGCATGGTTTATTTTGCTCGTCAATAAGTCAAAAGCATTGCCCTTAAACCCTTTAAACTTCCAAGGGCTAACATGTGGGCCCATGTAGTTGATCATAATTATAAACAGAACCACCAGAACCTGTGGGTTCAACATCTCATGCACTCAGTATATTGTGAAAACAGATTCTCATGGATCGACTGATATAAGCCACTTTCAGATTAATTAACCACAGCAGCTAAAAATTACTCATTTGTTCAAACATGTTCAAATGAAGAGCAAACAGGAAGTGGCATGACTTACCTTTTATCTCACATAATTATCCACAGAGGAACAAATTTCCAACAAACATGGTCATATTCCAACAAAAACATCCAAACCAAAAACTGTATAGTCCAAATATTGTCCAAAACATTCATAAATATCCATAAAGGGCTGTTGCATCATATTTTTTTCTCTTTATATATATATATATATATATATATATATATATATATATATATATATATATATATATATATATATATATATATATATATATATATATATATATATATATATATATATATATATATATATACACACATGCCAAAATGTGTTATTACTATTATTGATGTGTTTATAGAGCAGTAAGTATCATAGTGAATCTTTCCATAGAGCCCACATCCATAATCGTACACTGAAGCATTCAAGAAGAGCAGTCTTTTTATTGAAGTGTCTCCAAAAGTGACATTTTTGGACAACACCTGGACATAAATACTCATTTGTTGTACTATTGCTGTAAAATGTTCACGTGAACTAGGTCAGACCGACTGCTGTGGTCCTATAGTGTTTTTCAGCTCTCACAGTGCAGACACATTTTTATTCAGGTGTTTTACTGAGGAAAACATTCAGGCGAGATACAAATGTATTTTATTTCACTGTGTTCCAGCCCAAAATACTCAGTGCCAGTAACAGCGAGAGTGATTCTGACTGTACTGGGGAAAAAATGCAGGGTATCAGCTTCAAAAACAGACCAGCCCCATGGATGTACTCCAAATGGTTCAAGAACAGCATTCAATTTACTTTTATTAAGACATTAAGGTGAAATGTAGACAAAAATGACTGGAAGTTTGAAGGGTTGAGTCAAGATTGATTTAGGATGCAAACAAAAAGTCATTAAAACACTTTCTGCTGTATTTTCTATCTAAAAATCTTCAACATGAAATCTGACCTCATGCGCACGTCTGTCAATGAAAGAAAATGGTATGACCATGAGAAGTCAGTGAATAGATTTGCTGCTGCTTCACAAATGAATCAGCAGCCGATTCCACAAAGACTACTCTGCTGCTCTTCTTTTCTTTTGTGTATGCTAATAAGATCAAAGTGAATAAAAGCTGACACAGAAGATGAGCATTATTAAACAAGCTCTTTATTCATCTGGCAGCAGCATTTTCATTTGATCTTACACATGGCACTCTGTGTGCTGTGTGTGAGCTTTAATGCATCTGAAACAGTGTGGGGTTAATGAAGACTGACGCTCCTGTCCAGAGTCTTTGTTACTCTTTCAGACTGTGGCTTTTACAGTAATCATCACAATAATAGCTTTAATAGCTAGATGTGCTGCATAGGCATGACCACCATCAGGCAGGTGCAAAATGACTCGAGTCAGATGAATATTTTTATTTATTGTAGGCCATGCACAACATTAGTTATTACAGCAACTAATTTGCCATCTGTATTTACCAAGACGATCCAGTGTGGGTTGTTTTTCTCTCTGATTTTTTGTCTACTTAGAGTAGAAATGCCAGAGACCAATCATCTTTGTCCCCTCACTGATTTGTCATGTGTGATTTGTTGTCTGTAGGGAGAAAATGGTGGGATGACAACCATGTCCAACATGACCCATCGGGTCTCTAGAGAGGACAATGGCATGAAAATCACCTGTGTGGCTTTCAACATAGGCACAAAAGTCTCCAAAACCAAGTCTGCTGAACTCTCTGTCTACTGTGAGTGAAAATAAGTCCAAAAAGTCTTTTTTAGTTGATGTAATTACTAATTTTTAATGTTACAATGAATGCAAAATATATTTAGCAGCATAAAGGATATCATGATTGTAGGTTTAAACAGAAAATCTGTTTTTTGTTGTTTTATTAGAAGAACAAAATTGCTCAACTGGTATAAACTCTGTTTATTCTATTTATTCATCAATTTATTTATTCATCAATGAATGAAAATTAATGTCTGGATTATTTTGTAATGACAGACCCCCCTCAAAAGGTGTGGCTTCATGTCCCTCCTCAAGATGTCCCACTACGCTCAGGGACAAAAGTCCATCTAATCTGCTTCTCAAGTGGAGGAAATCCATCTGGCACTCTATCCTGGTTCAAGGTTCACTTTAATAAATGCCATGTTTTCTGTTTGTCCAGACTAAATACATCTATGTGTATAACAGACTCCCTTCCTATTACAGAATGGACAGCCTGTGAGGAATGCATTGAAACAGACCTCCTTTGATAAGGGTGTGGCTCAGGAGTTGGTACTGGTTCTGACTGCAAGCGACAACATGGCTACCTACAGTTGTGATGTTACAAATGAGGCGGAGAAAACAATCTCAGCCCAAACTAAGCTCAGAGTTCAGTGTAAGTTCCAACAGATAAACACAGTCTAATATTTACTCTAGAAACTCTACAAAAAGCAAAGCAAAATAGCTACGAAAAAGGTTCATTATGAACAGATTCACAGAGCTATGACATTATCTTGATATATATTCATCTTGACATTGTCAGTGATTCAAAAGTGTGTTTTCCTGTTTACACCACTCTCCCCAGTTCCTCCAATAACCATGAAGATCACTGCCAAAGAGGAGCAGTTCCACCAGGGCCAGATGATAACTTTGGAGTGCGAGTCTGGAAGCAGTAACCCCAGAGCCAACATCTCTTGGAGCTTGGGCACACTTGGGTTTGGCAATTCACTGTCAAAATTCGACTGAATGACTGATATTTATCTGGTTAAATGAGGCAATGTGCATGACTGGTTGTTAAACTCTAAGTTTGTTAATTAGACCTTCTGGATGGGATTTGTGTATCAGGTTCCACGGAGTGAATCAGCCGCACAAGAAGGCAGCGTATGGTGGTTTTTCAGTGAGAAGTTCTCTGTCACTGAATATGACCTCACAGCATCACAATCAGAGGGTTATTTGCCAGTCTTCCAGTGCTGAACTACCTGAGGGAGCCAAAACATTCTTCAAACTCAGTGTGCTTTGTAAGTAGATATGAATGGTGCATTTTTTCTTTCCTGGTTTGGTTGTTTTATAGTTTTTTTTTTCTTCTTGGCAAATGACCAAAAATTATGTCTTGCATAAATCTTAAACGATGCATAATGATGATCTATAATGGTGCAGATGTTCACTGCTTTGTTGGTGTACTTCTGCACAGAAATGTCAGTGTATATTATGTGTATGTGTGTTTTTTTTTTGTTTACTGGAAACCTTTGTTGTGATTTGTGGGTCTGTTGAGCTCTGCGGCACTGTGTCCTAATTGTGCATTTGCTTTGCTGCCTGGCCATGTTTGTCTTTGATGCCATTTCACAGGCAGCAGCCAGCCACTGCTTCAAAGCTTGGTACTGTGTATGAGCATGAAGGAATGTCACTGTGTGTTTGTGCAGAGCTGCAGTTGGACAACAGTACTGTCACTCGTCATTTTAATGCTTGTCCCTCTCCCTCCCATATTGCCTTATTCCCCCATCGTCAAAGTGTGTGAAGTTGGTTAGATTTGGAAATATTGGTGGGATGTCGACTTTCTACTGGTTTGACTCTCATTAGTGTCTCTCTCTGTGTTTTGTGCTCAACATATTTTGTGCATCTTCGTGTTTTTGCTCACAGCTTTTTGACATTTTGTGAGTCTGAGTTTGCATTTGTGCTTCTACTCCTGCATTTTTTGGTTCAAATATAACTTAACTGTATTCTTGTTCTTTTCCTGTATCAGACCCACCAGAGTTTAGGCCAGATCAGCCGATACAGGTCCAGGTGGTGGAGAGTCACATGGCAACCATCCCACTGCTGGTCTCAGCGAACCCAGTGGAGGTTTCCTGCATTTGGCAGCACCGCAGGGAGAAGCTGGTCAAAGGTGATCTAGGGCTGTGTGATAGCTCTATAAACCAGGTCCTAGTTGAGCTGAGCCAGCAAGTAAGCACTCAGCTCTGCCATTCGGGGTCTGAATAAAACATGGCAGGTTAGCCAGCATGGGACCCTGCCAAATGTGATTCTCATTATGGCTCTAATGTATGCAGTCTAAATGAGGATTGCTGTCTCTCTGAATACAACACAACGATTCTAAACCTGGCTTCTCCTCCAGGCCGGTGTCAGCAGGGCCGTCCTGCACCCACTCTCTTTCCCTGTTAACACTGTTTGCACCATCATATGCAGACTCTGGCTTAAAATGACTATATCCTGAATGTAGGAACCTACCTATTTCATTTAGAGCACCGTAGTGCAGAAGATGTCTCTCACTCAGCCTATTGTTGGCTTGAAGTGGGAATCCAGCCAGGCCAATCAATAATGCAGGATTAGATGTCACTTAGAGACCAGTGGCCAGAGGACATGCAGTTGATGAGCGTGTAATGAATGCTTAATTTACCATTGGTTTGCATGTGTGCATGTGTGACTGTGTATATGTGTGTGATATTTCTGCAAAGAGAGGGATCTACGCTTCCAGTGGCCAGATGAGTTCACCCTGTTGATTGAGAATGTGACGAGAAAAGAAGCTGGAGTTTACAATATTGAGTGTACAAATGAAGAGGGTGTCAGCAGCATTGCCATCACGCTGGATGTACAGTGTAAGAACATGCATGCTACATAATTTCTTGCATATATTCTTATTTCACCATCTTTCAAGTGTTTCAACAGTTATATTTGATCATGAAGACAAACGACTACAATTGATTATCCTCCTATCTATACTTTTTCCATTAAATTGCCTTTAGAACTGTTTATTTTTTACATTTGAGCCTGTAGACTGCTAACATGTGTTTGAACATTTTAAGTAATTTTCAATCATTAGCAAATACATACACACGCCGATGTAACCAGACATTAGCATTGACTTTCAGCCTGTACCCACCAAACATGTCTCATTTATTAGGCGTCCATGCAAGACCATGGGCCTCCACAGCGGCCCCAGGCCCAGCCTCTAGCTCCAGGTCCCTTGCCCCTATAGTGATGATTTAATAATGGAAGTGTTGAAAATGTAGGTCTGTCTGTTTCATCAAAGCCCATGGTACAAGCCTAATGGATTCTACTGCCCTGATCTGACTGGGCTTGACAGTTGTAGATATTCATTATGTATAGAGCATTGTAGTAGCTTTTATGGGTGGCAGTGTAGCCCACTTAACAATGTCGGTCTTGGTTAGCAGGCCAACATGGTTGGATCCCAACCAACCCAGAGGTGTGTGTCTCTCTTGTGTTTTCCACTGCTGTTCTTTGAGTGTGAACATAGGTTTAGACAAGTAGGCACTAATGGTCTTATTGTTGCGAGGAGATGGCACCCTTGGGATGCATAAAAAGTTTGCAGAGGTGAATAAAGACAAGAAGAGGAACCATGCTATTAGAACCCTCTGCAGTGGAGGGAGATCATTTGAAGTGAGGAAGTCAAAGGAGTGAGAATCAGCCAGTCTGTCTTTGTTCAGTTTGGGAAATGCTGTCATTAGAAGTCTTGTTGTGACCTATTCTTAGTCCGGTTCACTAAAGCATCTGCAATGATCCAACATATAGGCAGGTTAATGCATCTGAAATACAGGAGCCAATTGGGTCAGAGTTATGAACAAGTTCAAAAGCAAATGAGTGGAAGAGTAATTATAGCAATGCAGCATGTCTGTTTAATGGGTTGATAAATGATTTGTCCCACAGTGGCATGTTAACCTTTGGTTCCTGCTTAGGGTTGTCCCTTTTTCTTATACTCAGATGCTCCCGGTGTTAAGGCAGAGAAAGACCCTGTGTATGTGAACCTTGGGGAAACAGCAGACTTGATATGTGTGGCAGATGCTAACCCCATTATATCTGACATGTTTTCTTGGAAATGGCTGGTGAGAGCAACACACACACACACACACACAGGGAGAGAGAGAGAGAGAAACAGTCACCTTCTGAATTATCTTTCTTTTACCCGACTTCTTTTCTATTATTTTAGTGATTCTTGCCGTTTATCACTGGCCTTTCTAAATGCACCAATGCACCATAATTCACCGGCTCTAACTATCCTTCCACCCCACCTCTCCATGCTCCACACTCTGTCCAAATCCAGAAAAATAGCTTTCATTACTGCTGCGTGACTAAAGGGCACATTCGTCAATGCACCGTGGTCTCCGTATCTACTGATGCCTCCTTCAGTCTAACCCACCCTCTGGCAGTACTGTGTGTCCGCTTTTAACCTGCACAGCCCCTCCTTTTCTCTTTCCCTGTGATTCTCTAACCCTTGGCATTATCTTTCTTTGTCCCCAGACCTTGTTCCCCAGATGCTCTTTCCATCCCTTCCTCAAGTTCCAATAGTTTCTTGCTCAGTCCTCCTTCACTGTCTACCAGCTCTGACTCTTATACAGCCTCCTACTGTCAGGAAAAAGGTGCAAGAGTATTGAGGGATAGCTGCTGTCCCCGACTTATTCCCCCTCACTTTGTCTTCCACAGGGCGAAGGGGAGGTGGATATGGGGGTGGAAATCCAGGAAGATGAATCAAGCATTCTGACCATTCATGATGTGACTCGTGCACACGCTGGCCATTACCAGTGCATAGCTGATAATGGCATGGCACCTTCTGCCAGTGCAAATATACAGCTGGTAGTGCAATGTGAGTTATTTTTCTAACCCTTTGTATTATTTTGGAACAAAGCATGCATAAAGATGTACCTGATGATAGAGTAGCATACATTCATTTAATATTATTTATTGTCTCTGCATGAATAACCCTTGATATCTTTCTGGTCTTAGTCAAACCAGAGATTCACAAGGGAGTCCAATGGAGGAAGGTTGCAAGTAGAGGAGATGCCACCAGTACAGCTGAACTAATCTGTCAGGCTGAGGGTATTCCGCGTGTGGATTTCTTGTGGGAAAAAAATGGTGTACTCATGGACTTTGCAAACCCCAGGTTAGAAGCTGGACATTGTATTTTAAAGGTTTTTTTCTCTCCATTATTGTGACTATTAACTTTGGTGCTGGTGTCAGCATATGGTTACATATTGATGAATCCCCACAATTAGATTAGGGTCTACTCAAATGTAATATATTCTTTCGCTATTTCTTACTATTTCACCACTAAATCCAGATTTAGTGCATTTCATACTTTGCTTTTCACTATGCAAATACCTGTTTAATGCTTCTTTGATGTGTGAAATTGGGTGACTTAGTGCAATCTGCAGGACATCACAATCCCTGCTGTCTGCCTGCTCAGGCTTTATCTCTCTTTCTTTGTGTGTGTGTGTGTGTGTGTGTGTGCTGCAGGTATGAGCAGAGGACTACAAGGGAGGGCTCCTTCCACATCAGCATAGTTGAAGTGGTAAATGTGAGCGCGCTGTTGGACTATGCTGTCTTCACCTGCACTGCTCGCAACTCACTTGGAGAAGACAAGCTAGGCATCCAGCTCGTCAGCACAAGTATTTATATGATCTGATTTATGTGTTTTCCTTATGAGAATACATTCTATACATTGTAACAGATTAGTCCCTTTTTTGTAAAAGGGATATTAAGAATTAAACAATTTATATTTTGGCACATCTTTTAACAAATTATAGCTAATTATTCCCATTATATGACCTGTGGACAGAATACAAAATACCTCATATCATTTCACCTCAACCTAGAAGTTGCTGGTAGCAAACTAGAAAACACAAGATGTGCACTGTACATGCTACCAGAGAAATATAAAATGCCTGAGACAGAACTTAAAGCTTCAGTAGGCAGTAATTTTTGGCATCATTGGGCAAAAATTCCACAATAACCTTTCAGCATATTGTAATTCAAGTGGTTTTAGAGTAGACAAGACTTCTCCACCTCAGCTTGGTTTACAGGCTTTAATAAAATTAGTCTCTGACAGTTGATTCTGTCCAGTCCCACAGGGGTAGGTATGAAAATGAGATTCAGAGCTGTAATGGCCTTTTGCTCTCAAGATCCATCAGATGCATCCCAACCACGCAGACTCTGTGGCTGTTATGGAAGCACATCAGCCACCTTAACTGTGTCACTCAAGCTTCCTTTTTCCACATTAAAATTAAGCAACATTATATTGTCCATCTTTATACACTGTCTCTGCTTAGGTCAGAGAAGAGTGGTGTTTTTTTTCCCAAACTAATGCTCATGGAAGTTTTAAAGGAGCTTTATGTAGTATTTGTATGTTACAATGTTTGTTTGTTTGTTTGTTTGTTTTTAACCCTTTGATGCATGAATTATGCATCAAAGGATATCAAAAATCTTGACTAATCAATTTGTCAAGATTTTTCCCTAAGTGTTTTTATTCCTTATTAAGCATGAAAAAAGCAGTGAGATTGAAATATTTTTAATGAGCCTATTTTTGGGGAGTTACAAGAATGTCCACTCAGCTGGACAACATATGTTTAAGCTGTAAAGCAAATAAATGTGTATTTAAAACACAATATTAGAACTAAAACAACAAAACCAATGAATATACATGAGAACAGCTGTAGAATAACTGTCCACTGTAATAACCAGTATGCATCAAATGGTTAATGACCTATAAGCATCAATAGAGTGTTCATAATGAAGAGGTCTGAAGTTCTGCCAAAGGATTGAATTGATTGAGTCATGCACTGAATACATTTATTAAGGACCACTGGATGTATTTGACCACTAGGGGAAGTAATGAGTCAGTCTCCTATGGTGAAGGAAAACTAACATCACAGGGTCTTTGATCAAAGTGTCAGAAAGTGGTCATTTATTGTCTTTGCTAAGGTCGCTGTTTATCTATACATGATCCATACCAAACTATAATCATCCTGACTGTGTTTGGACAAATTGAACAGAACATGGAGGTGATTTGTGGTCACACAGAACTATAATGTAAACTATCAGCAGAACCAGTGTGGTGATTATAAACCCAGTTACATTTTGAGAGTGAACATGATAGCAAGAAAAAACTGGGATTACAGAATTATGTAAAAAAAAAACAAAAAAAAAAAACCATACACACAAATACATACATAAATTAAATAAATAAATGAGCTTCATATTTTAATTTGTGGATACAAACTCTTGATTTGTTGGTGGGGTTTGGTCATCCTGTTGACAGCTTGAAATATCAGTGCTGGATAACTTCTTTAAGTAGATCTTGTAACTAGTGACTACTAGTACCATATTTTCCAGACTACATGTTGGTACTTTTCTCCCATGCATTGAACCCTGCAGCCTATATAATGTTGCAGCTAACCTATAGATTTTTCTGGGCTAACAACCCTCAGGGGGTGCTCTAGCAGGAAGTGCATAAATGATACAGATGGAAGAGGTCAATGCAAAGAAGAAGATGCTAGTTTTAAACACACACAGTACAATATGCAAAACATGCAAAAGTGCACACATACACATCATGAAAAGCACAGGAAAAAGTGCAACTTGTGTGTATATATATGTATATATGCAATACATATATACAATATATACTCACAAGACAGAAGCATCAGTATTTTAACCCCAACAAAACAAAGGCTAACACCTTAAGTTTTGTTTTAAATTTAACTACACAACATAAATAGGGTGACCATATGTGCACATTTTGTCTGAGACCCAGACCCGTTATATATATAATTTTTTATTTAGTGGTTGTGGCTTATATTCAGGTGTGGTCTATAGTCCAGAAAATATGGTAACTAAGGCACCAAAGTTATAGATGAAGGGTAGACTTAGGGTAGATCATGTGACTGAAAACCAGCCCATTAGAAGAGGTGTGAGTCAAGCAAATATATCCGAATTGTCACTTTCTGAGACTTTCTGCCACCTAGTGCCTAAAACTCACCTGGTGCAGCTTTAAATGGCTGCCAAATGATCAAAGTCAGCCATTAGGACTCTCGACATGTTCAGATTATTCATATCACGTACTTGGCAGTGAAGCCCACATTTTCCTTTGGTGCTAATTTGGCAGAATCTCAGAATAATTGTGTCTGTGCTGCCTTGTCCAAGCTTTATCAGCCTTTTCCAGCAACATTACAATAGTGTGGGAGGCCCATTGAACATGCAGAATTCTGTAAACGAGAGAGTTGTTGCTCCTGAGTGTCAGCCCTTTAAGGAACTTATTCCAGTGCTGTATCTCTACCTTATCATTGAGCCTATAGCGCTACTTCACTTCTCTCTCAGATAATGCTGCAGTGATATGGTTAGCTCTCCTGGTGAGCTTAGACTTTTCCGCCTCCAAGCTACCAATGTATCCTGGCAATGTAACCCTCCCCCCCCCCCCATTATCAACACAGTCCTGCTCTCAGCGGCGGCCCACAGCCTTCATTGGACACATTTAATGTTTACTATAAAAACCATAAAATACAATCCAATATTCATCCTGTTTTTTCCCAGTCATTTTGTCAGTGCAGTGAATATTCATAATTAATCTGACGCAGTGATAATACATTTTATATGCTTCCTTATCATTTGAGAGCCCAAGAGGAAAATAGTTTTTTTTTTCTCCTAGCATGGTGCTTTTTGGATTTGAAGGAGACGAGATCCAAATAAGGCTGACCTCTTTGCCCTGGAATCTTATGAGTGGAGCTGATAGTGGGATATTTACTCTGCAAACGGAGCTGCAGCCTGGAGCTAGAGATGAGCAGAGCATCCCCTTCTTATGTTGCTGTTCGTCTATCCGTCCTCCTTCTTCCCTTGACTATCTCTGCCTCTGCCCCCCTAAAAGCTTGTCTTTTTTTCTATGCTCCAAATGCAAAATAATCCACTTTCCCTACACTACCCTGACTGAAAAAGCGCCACATGTCAGATTGAAGGCCTGCTTATCCTTCTTTGATCTTTGTTCAGAATATTGATAATAATCAACAGGCTTCATCCTCCATCGCACGACTTTGGGTGGATAATGGACAACTCAGCCACTTTGTTCTGAGATGGATCAGCCTCAGCTCTGCCCATGTTTCTTAATCATTCATACACCAAAGCTCAACATAAAAAAGTGGATAAGGAGAAATGCAGTGCTAACATAAAAAGCCACCCTAGGGGAAAAAAAAAACATATTCTTGTGAACCCTGAGGAATAAACTGTGATAAAGGTGAAATAAACAGAATGAGGCTTTAGAGGTTCACAAATATGTTTTGACCATGGTGATCTTTTTTTTTTTTTCACCCTTAATTTCATTTTATTCTCTATTGTTCATTATTTATCACCAACAGTTATTGCTACTTTTCTTTATTAAATCTTCCAGACCTAAAATATTTACACAAAAACTTATGTAATAAATGTCACAGCCTGAAAACATGTGGAAATTACCCAACCAAAATCCATCACAAATTAAACACTTTGCCTTGAGGCTGTTGTTGTTTTATGTTTTTCTTAAAAAAAAATAAAAAAGAAACTAAATACAAACATTTTATTTCTAATTGTATTTCCATTCATAGGCACATCAGAACTTTAGTCACTTTTAGAATTATTTTAATACTATCTTTAGGCTGCAGGGGAAGCAGGTCTATAGATCGGGCGTGGGGGGGGGGGGGGGGGGGGGGGGCAGTGTGATTTCAGGTACTGTGGATAATATAATCACTCGATTATCTCCCAGCACACATTTCAATTTCTGAGCACCTGAAGCCTTTTTAAATAGCCACCTGTCAAGTGAGAGCTTTCTGCTCTTGATCAGTATTCTCATAAATATATGAGTATATTTGCTTTTTGAACTTGTCTTTGTTTCTTTTGCCCTCAGATCACCCAGATCCACCATCCTCATTTCGGCAAGTCAGTGTCTCTCACAATTCGGTCACTCTGGAGTGGATCCCCGGCTTTGATGGTGGCTTACAGCAGAAATTTCGCATAAGGTAACATGCTATAGTATATAAGCTGTGTCTTTCTAGTATTTAACCCCCACTCCCCCTTCATTAACAGACTCTATTTTAAAAACAACATTATGCCTCTTGGTTGACAGGTACCGCAGGGATCACTCAGTCAGTTTCCTGTACAGAGATGTGTTTCCTCCTGGAGAAGCAGAATTTACTGTGACTGAATTGCAGCCTAATACTACCTACAACTTCTCTGTCAATGCTATCAATGCTATTGGAGAAAGTAGCTACGCTGACAGTAATGCAGTACTGACCATCACCACCAAGGGTCAGTTTGGAGTAACCCCAGGCTGACACTGAAGAGACTTTCCCTTCGCTCCAATACACATATTACTATTTAATGACACAGAAGTATCCTAATGCATCAAATCTCAAATACACTATGCTTAAAATACACCAAATGTCCTACACATTTTAAAAATTGCAAGCCAAGATGCTGTTCTGGCTATTGGTTTCCTAAATCCTCTGAGCAGCAAGGTATAATATCACAGGTGCTTTGTCTTACTGCTTCAGTTTTTTACATATTAGTAGGTGCATATTACATAATATGTAATGTAACAGGATCCACTTTTTCATATCTTTAAAAACATTTTAAATGTATCTTTAAACAGCAAATTAATCTAAAAAACAAAAAGTAATTAAAGGTTAATGCCTGTCATTTTTAAGTCAATCATTTGTCACTTACTTATCTACTTTGTTCACTTTTATTGATATTGTTTGTTACTGTCCTTCTTTCAAACTTTAATCCTTAGGTCCTCCCCTGTACATTCCTTTTTCAATTTGCTGATCATTTGTTCCAGCTTTTGGCATGGAATTTGGCAGATATGTTTCTTTTGAGATATATTTTTTAAACCTAGCATTTATTTTTCCATGATGCATTTTGCCCCCTCTGGTCACCCTTTGGACAAAAATGTACATGTACAAAAATCTAATATATATATATATATATATAAGGTTTCTCTCTGCTCAAAACTATCACACATTCAATAGTTTTCAGGAATTTAACCCTTTAAATGACAGTGATGATTATTTGTCTCGGATAGGTCAAGGATTGTCAACAAAATTAATTTGAGTAAAGGGGTAAAATCCTGAAAACGGTTGAATGTTTAGTAGTTTTCAGCAGGGATGACATTTTATAGGAGATTTATATATTTTTTAAAATGCACGAAAAATTTTTATCTATGGTGATTTTATAGTATTCATATGCATGTAAATATTGGTCCACAAATGAGGGAGTTTCATACACTACAGGACAAATACTAATGCAATTTTTTAAAAATTTACTAATATTTGACATATCCAAGACTCCAATAACTCTTTCAAATGACTACATTTAAAGTTTTATAATTAAATTTTTTTTTTAATCGTGAAAGCAGTTGAATGGAGGGGTTGTTTTGACCTGGGTGGAAGTTGTTTAAGAGGTTTATTTAAGAAAATAAATAAAATAAAATGTTGCCATGCTGATAATTATAGTGTTTTTGTATGCATGTACATTTTTCTCCATGAGGGTCATTAGTGTATAGTACATTTGAGGAGGGCATAAGGGTTAAGCTATGAACTGCATAAGGGTAAAAGTTCATGGAACACCGTTATGATTGGAGGTGAAATATTCTGTCCTTTTTGTAATAATGCTGTATGCAATGGTCCATACGTTTGAAGGTAACTTTAAAATAAGTGCATTGCAATATGTCTTAAACTTTTTGTTAATATCTGTCTTTCTACAGAGACCCCAGACTCAGAGGTTTCAGTAGATGACTCATACCCACCAAGTAAGTATTTTATCACAACTCACTGAAAAAGCTCTTAAGGGCAGCTGGAAATTGCTGTTTGCACAGCAGCTAGCTTCAATTGGCTAAATCATGTTAATGTATGCACCTCCAAGGCTGTTAATGTTTGCTCTATGAGAGTAGCAGTTGTCATGGCTCCCACCCATACTTTTTCCTCCCCGCTAGTCTTTAATCAATAAAGACAATTGAGAGAGTGGTTGGGTCTGTCTCAGTCAGTTTTTTATCTCCCCATATTTCAATATTACTTCTCTTTTACCTTCCACTGTTACGCATTAACCTAATGCTTCTGATGTTTGGTTTTTTTTTTTTCATGAATTAGGTCCAACTGGACTGACACTTTACTCAACAGTAGCATTCACAGCAGTGTTTGGAGTTCTGCTGCTATTTAATTCACTGGGTTGCTTTTTTGGACTAAAATGGAAAAAGAGGCAAGGTCAGACAGGTAATAGTAATCATCTTTTAATCTATGCAATGTGAGAGTGTTCCCTCTGTCAACGTCTGTCTCCATCATGTCTTGATTCTTCAGCACAACTCTAAAGAGATTACTGAACCATGATGCAATTGTCTCCCACGTCTTCTAATCTCAGCATGTTCCTCTTTCTGTCTATTCTGTCTCCTCTCCTCCTGCTCATTCTCTAAGCTTCTACCTCCTGCCTCATTCATCCTTCAGAGCTGTCACTTCTCTGTTTTATCTATATCTTTTATCTCATTTACTAGCTTCACATCCTTTCTCTATCTTCTCCTCTGTCTCTCTCTATTTGTTCTTCATTCTAACTGTCACGTTTTCCCATTTTCTATCTCCTCTTTCTTATTCATCACCTTTCTCTGCCCTCGGCTTTTTTACATACATTTTTCACAATATACTTGACTTTCATCCCCCGTCACTCTCTGGCCTTTTTATTGCACTGATCAGTTTCAGTGTTGATCAGATGATGCTTCTCTCTTTAAGTAGTCTCAAATACTAATGCCTCCTTCCTCCTGTTTCTGCTCACCCAGCAGGAGGTAGAGGAGGCAGTGTGCTGGATGGCAAGAAGAACGAAGACGAGGTGTAAGTTAAGCCACTGCAGTCAAAGTAATAAAGAGACATGCATCCAATCCACTCTAAGAAGTCTGAGACATGATCCATTGGCTGACCCAGCTGTTAAAACAGCCAAGCAGGCAAAACAACAAGCGTCTGTCAATATCCATTTATATTAGCACCATTAAACTTACACCACGATGCTGCAATAAACAGACACATGATGGAATATGGGAGTTTAAAGAATTGTTGTAAAGAGATTCAACATGTGAATGAAACACAAATTTGAAGAGTGATTTCTCAATGCAGGTCCAGTCAGTCAACTGTAAGCAACTCTAACAAGTATGAGAGCAAAGAAAAGATCAACACCACAGCCCAGCGCACCCTCCTCATCGAGTCTGGATCTGAAACGGATAGCAATGTCTACGAGAGTTATGCTGTGGTAAGAATGTGAGAAGGGAGGAGAGAGAAGAGTGGGGTGAAGGGAAGAGAAAAGGGCAATTGAGAAAATATGCAGACAGAGAAAAGGTTGAATAAATAGATGAAAGGAGGAAAGAGGTTATGCAGGGGTTGAAGGGATCTGGCAAGAAGAGGAAATGGAGAATTCAGCCATAACAAGCAAAATGGAAACATAAACTAATGGAACCGTTAGCTGTTCACAGAGATGGAACATAGATCAATATCTCACAATTAGCATTCAAAATACACATTGATCTGTGTGGAATTATCATTTTGTACTTTAAAAAGGCCAACAAGGACTTGAACCTTGAAGAAAACTGTTGAGTGAGGTAAAAGAAAACAGATAGTACCTACTGCGCTGTCAAGAATGGAATATAATGAGACCTCAAATCTCCATAGAGGTACGCTTTATCATGCAATCCATAGCTTACACAATACCTGAAAGGGTCAGTTTACCCCTATTTACTATTCTGTGTTTCACCTTTAGATGTAGTTTTTGTTTATTTGCACAACTTTTGAGGATTTAGCTCTGAGATTTCTTCCTCCATCAATAGGTTGTGTATGGTGTTTTGGTTTTCATGCTTGCGGCAGGCTAACAATACCATTTTAAAAGTTTCATTGTCTGAAACAGAGTGCAATCTAGTTGAAGATGAAGATAAGGCTGAAGCTTAAATAATTCACTTAACCTTTTGCCCTTCTCAAATATTTGGTACTCTGGCCAAAAATGAAAAGTACTATAAAATCATCATACGTCAACATTTTTTCTTCCTTTTTCTTCATAAAGCTCTTAACCCCCACCCCCATCCCCTGCTCAAAACTAAAAAATGTGCAATGGTTTTCATAGTTTTAACCCTTTAAATCCAAGTTTAATGATTTATTTAAAACATAGAAAAAATAGAATATTTTCCCCCTAAAATAAATAGTAGATGGATGAACCATTGGTGGTTATCAGAGGCTTGGATAGATCAATGATTACTCTAATGTCAACATTTTATTTAGAAGAAAACTTGTGGTGTTTGATATTTTTTATGTGTTTCACCCATTGTAGATTAATGCATGAAAATGAATATTTTTAATATTATTATGGGGCTATATGACCACCAGCGGGGTGGGGGGCAATTGTGATTTGTTCGTGGGTGTGTGTGAGGTGATGACATCTCTTAACACTGTCTCCTCAGGTGGATCTAAAGTTGTACCTGCAGTTTCAACATAATCAGTCTTATGATGATTATCAGCTCTTCTCATAATTTTCACCTTCCTTTCAAGGAAAGAGGTGAAATATGCTGCGATAACAGCTGGTTTTATATTGGTAATGTGTGTCATGTGCAATGTGAGAAGCAGTGGATCGAGCCCCATGATTTCAGAAAAAAACAAACTTTAACACATAACAGTGAGAGTTGTTCATACTGTTTTAATTACAACATTATTTATGGATTCTGGTACTTAAAAAATATTTCACAAGTCAAGAAAATCTGATTTTATAAAATTATTGAAGTATCAGACAGTGAAAATACTAGAAGCCACCGAAGCTAGGACATGTACAGGACTATAAAGCAGCATGTGCTCAAAGTTAGAAAAGGACAGTATGTGTATGGTATGTAATTTTTTTCACACCTTAAGAACAAAATATGTGGCTCATTGTAAAAGGAATAGATAGATAGATAGATAGATAGATAGATAGATAGATAGATAGATAGATAGATAGATAGATAGATAGATAGATAGATAGATAGATAGATAGATAGATAGATAGATAGATAGATAGATAGATAGATAGATACCTAACAACATACTGTAACCTGTGCAGCTGAGTCAAATGCAATTGGTGTTTATTTTGTGTTAAATATTTGCCAAAATGTCTCATAATGTTGAGTTTTGGAAGACAGAGTGAGCCACGGACGAACTGTGGAGCTGGTTTCAAGAGCTAAACATTGTGGTAGATGCTCATACTGGATCTGGTGGAGGGGGTACCACACTCCACATTATTTTTGATGTGATTGCACCAACAGTTTTAGCCATAATCCTACATACAGCGCCTTTAATTTGATCCAAATTACTATATAGACTATTAAAGCCCTTAAAAAAGCCCTTAATTTTAGATATATACTTGTCTTCTGAATAATATTCACACATTATCTTAATGACAAGGATCACTAGACCCCCACTTTATAGCGTTTCCATTACAGGATAGTACTGACATTACAGTTACTGAATGTCATAGCAGTGCAGCATGTTACTTCCATGTCATCTGCTCAGAGAATTGTTGATAAACTCGCTCGTTTCCAGTGGTCTCATCTGAATTAGACTGACTATGTTGTTGTTTTGGTCTGTCATCATGTGGATTAATGTATTGATATATTTACTGTTGACTTCTGCATCTGTATTTTGCAAAGTGTTGGCTGTCTGACCAATCATTGTACATGTCACCTACAGTATTAGTGTTACTTGAAACCTGGGCACCACTCCATCAGGACCAATCAGGTTGCAGAACAAAATGTGCCTTCATATACTGTTAAAAAAAAAGAAGGAAAGAAGAAAAAAAGCATGCAAAATTGCACTAAAAAGTCCATAAAACAGCGAGGCCATGAAAGGTGAACTGTGTTATAGCGAGGTGCCACTGTGTATTAAATTTGATACTGCAGGTATATAAGGTGTTTTATAAAAATGACATATGTTTCAAATACGAAACTGTAACACAGTGCAAAACATTTTGTTTGGATATCATTAAAAAGTCTAATAAACATCTCAATTTTTACCAAAAATAGAAATGTGTGGCTAGTTTTTGATAGGTCAGGTACTACAGGGTTAAAGTCAAGAGAACTATCATTTCTGTTTTCACAGGAAAGTTCCCATTATTACTACCCTGTCATGGACTACAAGCCTCCTTTCAGTCTACATCCTGAGGAAACACAGAGACACGGTATGGACAAAGATCTACTGCTGATAAAGACTACAACACTGAATAAACCATTCAGAATCTAATACTGTCTTTGTTTGACCCTTAAAACATATTCAACCAACAGAAGTGTACTCTCATTGTTTATAACTCTGCTCATTTTCGTATTTATAAAAGTATTTCCTTGCCTTCCTGTAGAATCTCACAGTCACTTTTACGAAGACGTAAGAGATGGGGCTCTGTACCAGGATGTCCTCACTTCCCCTTCATCCTTATTTAACCATGAATTGCCTCATCAAAGAACTGACTGGAAAGCACCAGCCTATCCTCAGGTCTGTAAATAAATCTCCTACTCATGATTTCATCAATTATTATTATTATCTGTTAATCACAAAATTCTATAAGCAAAGTTAAAGGTAGATATAATTATGTGAATTTATCATGTGTGTAATAGTAAGAGTGTTGTAATATGTGTCTCAGCAGGTTCCTGAGAGAGGGAAGGAGCTCATAGATGTTCAACAACCTCAGAGAAATTCTGATCTTCCCTTTGAACTCAGAGGAGAGTTAGTCTAGAACAAGGGTCTCAAACTCATCCCCCCCCAGGATTATGAAAATATTTAGTTTAATGAAAGTATCAAAATGCAACATATGTGAACAACCTGAAAAAAGTGGAATTTCATGAGTGAAATAAGGGTTATTTTAACAATATTCTGCCTGAATGTATCATTTGTCCATGTGTTTTATTATGGATCAGATCTACAAAGACACTAAATACAGTAGTAATAGAAGCAGAAAATGTTTGAAATCGTGCTTAATTTTCTCTAGACATTTCAGGTTGTTCATATTTGTTCAAATTATTCACATTTTATTGTTACAGGATAGTTTGCAAATGTTGTTTTTTTTTCATAATTTAATGTTAGTTTTTCTACTAAAACAAAGACAAACATTTTATAGACAGAAAAAAACTGAGAAGAAAATATAGTCTTTTTTTTTTTTTTAGGTTATTACGCTTTTCAGCCCAGGGAACATTAGAACATTTGGTGGGCTGCATTTGGCCACTGGGCCGCATCTTTGAGACCCCTGGTCTAGAAGGAGCAGATTGGACCAAACATGTTTGCTTTGCTGAGACACAGATAACATTGACAGAGCTGTTATATGGTAGATATTCCTTTAGTATAATTTATTTAATTCTCTTTTAATTATGACACAAATCACCTTGAAAACTGCTAAAACACCCCAAATTAAATGCTCAATCTGAGATGTTATATTACTATTATACTATTATATTGTTACATTGAGTGTTTTGACATTTTTTTTTATCTCTAGCATTAAATATTTGCCTCAAACGACCAAGTTGACCTACAGTAAAGTATGAAAGGTTTGACAACCTGACCACAGGAAGAGTGTCAGCTTGAAAAGAAATGCCTCAGTTATTTTATGTAACACGAAAATGTCAAAATGTTGCCATTATATTTGCTTAATTAAAACGGTGACATTTCTTTGTCACACATTTTATGGCAGTTCTTCACACTCCACCTCCCCCTTCTTGTCCCTGTTTTGTCCCTTCACCTTTAACCTGTTTCTTCAAGCACAGTCACCATCACTACTCATTGTTTGTGCAGGTGAGAGACATAAATCAGTCAGACAAAAAAGACCTGACATTGTTGGGGTTGGCGCTGGGAAAATAAGGATAGTAGTACACTAACCAATACCAAACCAAAGCATGTTTATTTCTATAGTACATTTTATGTACAAGACCATTTAAAGTGCTTTACATAAAACATTACAAACATTACAGGCCAAACTATAAGTAGATAAAACAGATAAACACATAAAAACTTTAAGTATAAAAGAGAGTGCAGATCTGAACTGATGAATAAAAACTATTTAAATGCAGCTGAGAACAGGTGGGTCTTTAACCTGGTGTTAAATGAACTGAGTGTTTGAGCTGATCTGAAGTTTTCTGGGAGTTTGTTTCAGACAAGGCAAGGCAAATTTATTTGTATAGCACATTTCATGTGCAGGACAACTCAAGGTGCTTTATACATAAAAACATTAAGACATTATGGAGCATACTGTAGAAGATTGATCATGTCTGGTTCTGACTCTGGGGACTGAAAAAAGACCAGATCCAGAAGATCTGGGAGGTCTGATGGGTTCATACTGGGTCAGGAGGTCACAGATGTACTTTGGTCCTAAACCATTCAGAGATTTATAGACCAGTAGCAGAACTTTAAAGCCTATCCTCTGATGGACAGGCAGCCAGTGTAAGGACCTCACAGTTATACCATTCTATTTGTTTCATCCAAATTCAGCAGAAACATTAGCTGTGTACTGTAAAGTTACCCGTGTGAAGTACAATTGAAATGGGTTCTAATCAAGTTATTAATTGAAATTGCTGTAAACACACACAATCATTAATATGGTGTAATGATACATTAGAAAATATACAAATGGTGATAACTTACTTACATTTAGTCATCGATATATTTTACTAGTGACAAAGATTAATGTAAGATATTAACTTCAAGGTACAGATAAACAAAGAAAAGAACCCTTCTCTTCATTCACCTTCCACTAAAAATATGTTAAAAAAAAAAAAATAAAAAATTGTGAACGGCCTTCAATAGACACAGCTGGATGTATTCAACATGAGTTCATATAGATTTTTTAACTCCATAGAAGAGAACTGGTAGAAATAACTGTCTTATTCAAAGGTGACAAAAGCCCAGTGATTTTAATTTTCAGGTGATTATACACTAATGAAACTATAATTACAAATATTATATTAAATTTTTGATATGCGACTTATCTACTCTAAGCCCTACACACTGCACACAAGTTGTACACTAAGGCGTTGAATATATTTTGTTTGACACTTTAGAATAAAGCTCCTTTGGTAGAACATAAATCGTAGTAATTCATGTAAATGGTCACATTGCACCAGTTTTATTCAGCCTGATAAAAGGATAAGATAATGCAGAAAGATTTAACTGAACAAATATGCAAGTGATGTCAAATAATGAGACTGCACTGATGCATGGAAACTGATATATCCTTATTAATGACCTGTGAATCTGTTACTTTCTAATTATCAATGTAATTATAAACCATTTATTAGTGAAGTCTTACTGGAAAGTGGAAACTCTTCCTGTGTAACAAATCCAAATATGAACCTCATAATAAAGGTCTGTCCCTTCACTGTTACACCTCAGATAAGTCAGAGGGAATCCCTACAATGGGATTCTATCATATGGTATTTAGCTTGGTTATGTCTTCAGGAAATAAAGCCAGATCTAGGTCCAGTTTTTAATCCTGTTTTCTCTTGGATTGAAGTTCACCACCCAGCATTGCTGAGAGAGAGAAAAGCACGCAGGGAATTTGTCTCACTGAGAGTGGGCAGACACACTGAGATGGAGACAGAAGGTGGAAGCTTAGCTCCACTGTGGCCACCGAATAAAAGACCTACTCTGTTTCTCTTCTGGTTTTCATTATTGTACTTCAAGAAAGAAAAAGAATTCCAATTGCTTTTTTGCTTCATCCCTCGTGAATTATTCATTATGAACATTTTTAGCGGGTGGCTGATGTTATCTTAAATCAGACAGAACATACAGATCATATGCAAAAAATAGATGTATTCTCTGCATGACAGAAAACATGTTCCTATACTCTGTGCGTTTGTGTCATGTCTTTTACTGTGAAAACATCAGAAACTTCCTCAAAGTTTCCATGGCTCTTTTAGGTTCCTGTTCGCTTGCAGTAAACACAAATAGTCACTGGGCTCTAATAATATCCGTAAACAAAGCTGTTATGTATGCACCCTGTTTTTCCGGCTATTGCTTTTTCCACTAGAGTGATTTATCACATCAGCCTCATGAGTGAATATTTTTTTAAAAGATCGAAACACATACACTGGACAAAAATAGCTGATTGTGCATTTAACATGTGGTTCTTTTGTTGTCATGGTTCCAGGGAAGACTCATTTATGTGTAACTACTATATGGGTGATGGGGTTGTTCGCTGGATAGCACTTGTGACGATTCCAACACCAGTCAAAAGGGGTGGGGCCTTTCTGCGTGGAGTTCAGGACTGTCCAAGTTAACGCAGCTTAATCCATCATGATTAAAAATTTAAAACACAATTAACCCATCTGCGACAGAATGACTCTGAACTTGTCTGCCAATGGATTTCAAGTAGTTTGTCCAAATAGAGTTAGCATGTGCTCATTTGATCCAGTACTGACAGGCAGAAGAACTAACTCATAAAGATGGAAGATTCTAAACAGTACATTGGCATTGACATGGAAATATGAGGAGAAACAAAACCAAGGCAGAACAGTCAACCCACATCAAATATTAGACACGCTCTGGAGGAAGGAGTTTTCTATCCTCCGAAGCACTTCCAGATTACAATACCACATAAACATGAAGCATACGTTAGTCAAGGACTCTGCTAGTGTTGGCCAGCTTGGACAAACATGTTCAGTGCAAATATATTCCCTTTTTTTTTGTCTGTTTGCTCATGCAAAATAAAATGTGACCAATTTAGATGAAAACTATTTAAAAAAAAAATGTATATACATTTTTTTTTATATAATTTTTTTTATATAATTTAAAAATATTTAATTGGGATTTAACAAAATGAATCCACAGAAACCCTGTGATAAAACCCTCTGATTATGTAGCTGGGATAGACTCCAGCGACCCCTGTGACCCTAGTGAGGATAAAACTGGTTCAGAAAATGATTGAATAAAAATCATTTTCAAGCGTAATCACAATGGAAATATGAAATAACAATACATGAGAGTGGTGCAGTGGTTAGCATTGCGCCTCACAGCAAGAAGGACCCTGGTTCGAATCCCACACCAGACCTTTCTGTGTGGAGTTTGCATGTTCTCCCCATGTCCACGTGGGTTTTCTTCAGGTACTCTGATTTCCTCCCACCATCCAAACACATGCACTAATAGGTTAACTGGTTAATTTAAATTGTCCATAGGTGTGAATGTGAGAGTGATTGTTTGTCTATATATGTTCAGCCCTGAGATGAACTGGAGACTCATACATGGTGTACCCCACCTTCACCCACTGTAGCTGGATTAGGCCCCCAGTGACCCCCGCGACCCTAGTGAGGATAAAGCAGGTTCAGATGATAAGTGAGTGAGTGACTATATGAGAGGTGAATATTCTGCAATATTCTTTGTAATCCACATCTACTGAATTGTGTTTCCTCAATGGTGCCTGAATGCCTGGAGATAAATCTTACTGTTTCACGGAGCTGCCTCCCCTCAATTAGGCTCAGTAGTCTCCATCATGAGCTGCCAAGGTATGTTTGTCTCATTACTGAACAATTGTTTAAGTTCCTGTCAAGCTGACTGCTGTGTTCAGACCAAACGCCTGCTCTTGATGCATCATTTCAGCTCTGGCAGGGACAGTAATCTGCTAAACTGAAGGTTTGACAGCTCAATACTGTATGCTAGCCTCTATTTTTCTTCACTTGCCTCATGAGCATTTTGATATGTTGTGTTCAAAAGAATCTCAATTGAGCTCAAATACTCAGGCTGCATGCAATTATGTCAGAAGATATAACAAATGAGAAACTTTAACTAGTTGAGCTCTAGGACTGTTTTCACACCATTTTCCATCTCCTGAAAGTTTGTCTTTTTTCAAACAAATATATAGTGGAATAATAGTCCTTTACCACTTTAACAGGTTGTGCCACCAGTGTGGAGTTAACTGAAATTTTACTCCAGTGTCTACAAACTCTGTCATAACTCTCATTATTTAGAGTTTTTTCTTTTTAACTAAATAAATAACATTAAAAACAACCCCAGGTTTTACAAATGATTTTACTGGCAGTTATTGTGACTCACTTTGTGGATCTGCTTTCCTGTTGTCAGTAATGAGAATGTAATTTGCCCTCCAGTATGGATCAAAGAAGAACACAATAAAAAAATAACAGTAGTCCACGAAAGATCACTGGTTGATCTTAATGAGGACAGATATGACAGCATATTGAAATTAAAGAGCATGTGGTCCACTTTAATTAAATTGGATATGATGGCTGGCTGTGTGTGTGTGTGTGTGTGTGTGTGTGTGTGTATGTATGTGTATAACAAGGTAGAGTGACAATGTTATAACTCTGTAATGTAGATGTTGAATTTGTAGATGCTAGAGAAGATGAAAGTGAAATGCCAAGAAGTCCTCGTTCGATGTCAGTTTTGGAAAAAATATTTTTAATTTTATAAAATTTTTCGTCCTCTTTGATTTGTGTCCCCATGAAGGTCATTACAAATCAAGACAGGAGAGTCAGTACACAGGACTTCAGATATCCAGGACTTATTTAGTTCTCAAAAATGAATCAATTTAAGTTCATGAAATTAAAATTACAAAACTCAAAAGATGTTCTTATCAGGCATGTGCCATCCATATTCACAGGTGGGTCACTGAACTACCTGCAAACCTATGCTCCCAAAAAATAATTCCCCAATAAATCATTGTTCCAAATTTGTTTTTAATAATACATACATCACATTAATGATCTGTAGTTTCTATAGGTCTATATGCTTATAGGTCACAATGCTTGGTTCATTGACATTAAATTTTGGACAACAGTGTCGATTCCAGTTGAGTTTAACATGTCCTTCAGTGTTGGGGCAGAGCAGCTCAATGATCACATTCCTCTGAATATTTATTGCATAACCCTGCATCTGCAAAAAGGGATTTCTAATAGAGGTCTATATGGTCATAAAATAATCTACTCTATTTTGTTGTTTAAACTTTAATTATTTCTCCAATATGTTTTGTTTCTTTATGAGATACAGATATGATGAGTGGTGTTGCTTTGGCCAAGAACAGTGTTGCATCAGTTTCTGTATAAATGAAAGTGGAGCTTGCTTTATACTGTATGGATAAAGCCTGCTAGTAGCCTATCTATTTTTTTTCTTTTCATTGATTTATTTGCAACGCATTTGTGTCTGTGTTGTCAAAAGGCTATTGTCAGAAAAAAGGACATTAATCTGAGATAAAATTGTTTAAGCATAGGCTATAGCCTACAGGTTTTCTGTTTGTGAAATTGCATTATCCTACAGTTTAGGATGTAGGATCTACATGATTTAATTATTTTTCTTTGTGCCAGTCCAGCTCTGGTTCCAGTGTCCATTTTTAGAACTAAATAAATCCAACAAATTCCTTTATTTGGGAAAAGGATAGATCTTACTCCTCACTCTTTCAGTGTGTTGTCATAGTGATGTATGTCTGCCAGAAATCAATCCAGTCTTGTCAGACCCGACCAGGGAATGGGGAAATGGCATTTGGAAATAACATATTTTGGTGCTGATAAAGGCGTTTTATATTGCAGACACTTTGTCAAGATCATAAAAAAGTATGTTCAACACTTTTCAATTGACTAATACCAAGTGGAAATGATATAATTAATCCAAGATTAGTTCCCACTGGACACAAGCAAAAAGGTCAGAAATATGACTATTAAAATATTGAATCCTAAAAACCCACATTGTCTCTATTCTGGCCAAATACATTTATTTTAAGTAGAAATCTCCTTCAATTCTGGATCTCATTTCAGTCAACACTAACCTTTTGATGGTGACATACACTCACCAGCCACTTTATTAGATACACCTTACTAATACCAGGTTGGGCCTATGTTTGCCTTCAGAACTGCTTTAATCATTCAACAAGGTACTGGAAACATTTCTCAAAGAGTGTGGTCCATATTGACATGATAGCATCATACAGTTTCTGCAGATTTGTCGGCTGCACACCCATGATGCAAATCCCCCCTCCACACACACACACACACACACACACACACACACATCCCAAAGGTGCTCTATTGGATTGAGATCTGGTGACTGTGGAGGCCATTTGAGTACAGTCAACTAATTGCCATGTTTAAGAAAGCAGTCTGAGATGATTGGAGCTTTTTGCCATGGCGCGTCATCCTGCCATCATAATATGGGTCCACTGTGGTCATAAAGGGATGGACATGGTCAGCAACAATACTCAGGTAGCGTGTGGTGTTGCAACAATGCTCAGTTGGTACTAAGGGGCCCAAACAGTGCCAGGAAAATATTCCCCACACCATTACACCACCACCACAAGCCTGAACCATTGATACAAGGCAGGATGGATCCATGCTTTCATGTTGTTGATGTCAAATTCTGACCTTACCATCTGAATGTCACAGAAGAAATCAAGACTCATCAGACCAAGCAACGTTTTTCCAATCTTCTATTTTCCAATTTCAGTGAGACTGTGCAAATTGTAGCCTTAGTTTCCTGTTCTTGACAGGAGTGGTCTTCTGCTGCTGTAGCCCACCTGCCTCAGGGTTCGACGTGTTGTGCATTCAGAGATGCTCTTCTGCAGACCTTGGTTGTAATGAGTGGTTATTTGAGTTACTGTTGCCTTTCTATCAGTTCAAACCAGTCTGACCATTCTCCTCTGACCTCCGCCATCAATGAGGTATTTTCGCCCACAGAACTGCCACTCACTGCATATTTTCTCTTTTTCTGACCATTCTCTGTAAACCCTAGAGATGGTTGTGCGTGAAAATCCCAGTAGATCAGCAGTTTCTCAAATACTCAAACCAGCCCGTCAAGTACCAACAATCATGCCACGTTCAAAGTCACTTAAATGACCTTTCTTCCAAATTCTGATGCTTGGTTTGAACTACAGCAGATTATCTTGCTGATCTCTACATGCCCAAATACATTGAGTTGCCTCCATGTGACTGGCTGATTGGAAATGTGCATTGATGAGCAGTTGGGCAGGTGTACCTAATAAAGTGGCCAGTGAGTGTGAAGCTGTGTGTTGAATAGAATCAGCTTGGAAACAGATAGAGGTTTGTTATTATTTAACCTCCCTCTTGTGTGAGGGACAGCACTGACCCATTTTAGATTTAAATACATAAATGACCCACATAAAATATATTAATTGCATTAAGGCTTTTGACTTTGTAAAGCACCACTTTTTCAATTTAATAATTTAAGAGAAAACAAATTCACTATATTATAAAAAAACTCTGGTTGAAATTGTGACCTTTGTGTTATTAGGGTCAGTTTCAATCCAATTATAAAAACAAGATTATAAAGCAATAACTAGATCCAAAAGAGAAATCATACATCCAGTCAGCCAGCTCGTCTTCCAAATGTGAGCTTTTGGGGATTCTCATTTTGCCTTGTTATCCAGGATAACGGCAAAAAACCAAAACAGATGGGCTTGTCCACAAATAAGGTCAGTTCTGTATATATTTGGTGACTGGCAGAGTGCACATGGAGGGGTACACTGACAAACAAAAAAAAAAAGGTCTCACCAAAAATACCATTATTTTCCTGGACTAGGAAGCATAACAAGTTAACGAAAGAATGAAAAAGAGATTAGATGATGTAAACAGTGTTTACTGTGTTTTACAATTGATTGAGAACATGGGTCAAAACCAATAGGTTAACATAAGGAAGGTAACAGAATCCTAACAAAAGAGGATAGTTAAATCCCAAGCTTAAGATATTATGTAGAGGCTTATAACTGTGTTGATACACTAATAATAAAATAAACACACAATGTGATCAGAGGACACACTCAACCAAAAGCATATTCACCACTCAAGACAAAGACTGTCCTTTTCTACTGTGGATAAATTGTGGGCTTTATCTGCTCTATAACAATTCCTTTTGTGCTTCATGGTTTGGTAATGTTGTCGTTGCAGAATTGCATACACCAGTCCTGCAGCCTTGAACAAAAAATAGTGTATATTGGTAATGCTTTGTGTAATTGCACTTAGACTATTTTCACTTAGTTTAGTGCATTTCCACAAAAAAAAGGGACTTCATAATGGGTTTCTTGGAAGCAATAAAGATAACTCAAAAAAACAAATTACTTCCTTAAATGTTAGGTGAAAGGTGTGCATTTAATGTAAGATTACCCATTTCAGAACATTCTAAATGTCACTACATGTGCAGGAGGAGATATATAAAGAGTGCTTCATAATGAAAATCTCCAGCAATGTGTTTTTATATGTGAGTGTAAATATATCAGTCGTGCAATTACAGCAAGGTCATTCAGTTCTTGTTTGTTCAGGCTCCTACATGAGCACATGTGTCAGATGGATCTGGGTAAAGAAAAGATTGTATAAACATGAAGAGAGGGGCACTGTCAGCTAGACAGGATGACAGACAAGCAAACACAGACAAAACCAGAAGCACATGAAATATGTGTTGAAAATACAGAAATAGAGTTGGAAGACAAGCCACCATGCTGAGAGTCAGATGAACTCAAGACTCAGTGAGTGAGTGAGAAGAAGAAAAAAAAGTGGAATTCAAAGAGCAAAGCGAGGGAGGCCATGTCATGAGAAAGGGTGAGTGAGCAACAGACTGAACCACAACCGTTGGAGGAGGAAGTAACAATGGTGAGCACATGGGTGTGGTTGGTTTGCACCCAGCCCATCAGCCTGTCACAAGGGAAGTCGTGTGGATGATGAGACTGTGGATGATTCTCAGGACTGGGGGACCGCACAGGATGGATACTAAGGTAAGCACAAATAGCCTGAATGGATGACTAAATATCAGAAGGCTGAGGGGTGTTTTCGTGAAGCCGACTGAGAGGAGATTGATGGAGGATGACAGACAAACGGATGAACAGACAGACGAAGAGTGAGTGAGAGTGCTAGATGTGACAAACAAGCAGGCAGGTCAGGCTAGGGGAAGGGAGAGAAGCCTGTAAAGCCCAAGGGAAACGGGCCTCATCTTGACATATGCTCTGGAGTGAAATGAAGATTGGCATGACCTGCTAATCTGAGCTGTCACAGCTCATGACGGCATCAGACGCTCACCTGTCACTGTCTTCCCAGCCCAGAGGACAAGCTGCCACCAGTATAGGTCAAAGATCAACATTCATTTTCTGCTGGGGGTAGATTTGAGCCGAGCCACTGGCCCAGACTCCAATCTGTCACGCTACCTGCCGAAGTGAAGGAAAGAATCCAAGGCACTGTTGTATTGCTATGATATTTATTTATTTATTTGTTTTGCTTGTCCCGGTTTCCAGTAGTGATCTGTTTTAAGTAAGGGGCATTATTCTCTGAGGGGGAGGAAAAAGTATGTTTCTTTGTGACTCAAGGGGCTTTTTTTTTCTGTTAAAAAAAGTAGTTTTGACACCTCTTCTTCTGCCAATTTTAATTGCCACCAGATGCAAACTCCAAAAAAAGGGGATGAAGTTTGATCAATAGTGTCACAAGGTTCAGGACAGATGTATGTGTGGGAGGTTTGAATGCACAATGTAGGGTCTCGATCACTCAATTTTGACAAATAAAAGTGAAAAAAAAAGAAGTGGTTATAATGTGTTTATCTTCCAAAGTTTGAAATTCAAAGTAAGAATTTGTTTTTGACTACGCTGAGTGGTGTGGGTGATGTTGTCACAGTGTTTTATCAGGAAGCAGAAGTGTATGTGTGTGTGTGTGCATGTGTTTCCAACCTCAATGAGTACTATTTCCTGTCTGCTGGACCTGTGCCGTACAAAATGTTCCACAGCAGATGATCAATGCTTTACTCATCTCAGTACATCCTTTAATTTACCATGTGGTGTTGTTCCAGTCATTACTGTAATATCTCAAATCTAGAGGCTGCATTTACACAAATAATGAGAGAATACATTCAAATTAACCTCATTAAAATAATTAATTTGTTAGAACTGCAGTGAAATACCTGCTGTTTACACTTTCTAGATCATTGTTTATTTTTTCCCCTAATGTTTTGTTTTGTTTTTCAGATTTTTTTGACTTCCCTGGCTTTTTTCCTGTTTGCCACGTTAAATGGTGAGAGCAAAAACTGTAATTTTCATTCTTCAAATGCTATTTAATTACCTCACTGAGAAGTAACACATTGAGCTGAGTTTAAAGTGCAGCTTGGGAGAAGGGAGCACCTGGGAGCCAGTAAAATGCTGAAGAATTTACATAAAGGATTGCAATGAATATTCAAGAGCAAGATAATGAAATATTAATGAACACGACAATGTAAACAAAGTTCTATTTTGTTACTTGAAATATGTGTGACACTTTTGAAATGATACACATTAGAGTGTAATAAATCATGACTTAAACAGGCAAGTTCACTCATATGGGTTCATCAAAGTACTCGGAATCTCAGCATTAACCCAAGAAACGGGAGATTTAGAGCTGCAGCACTAATTGGAAGGTGCTGAGTGAGTAAACAAACAGGCTTTCTGTCCTGTAGTTTTACACAACAATCCAACTCTGTTGTTGCCAGAGGTTTAGTAAGAGCGGTTTCTTTGTAACTGTTCTGCCCCACTCATAGTACTATTATTGTGACATACTCTTCATGCATCTGCAGCCACCTCAGCCCCTGCATGGACACATACTCAAGTCTGCCAGGAATACATCACAGCATTGTCTGAGAAAGTCAGAGAGGGAAACAACACAGTTGTTTGTTCTTTTTGTAAAGTGTACTGTATGGAGGCCTCAGTGTGAGGCTTCCTCTAACTTGTGTTTTCGCTGATTAGATATGTCTGTTCCCTACAGTGGCAACAGCTCAGACTACCACAAACTCAGATGAAAAGACTGCTCTGAACAATCATCTTACCGTCTCAGCAACACCCACTTTTGCCACTGGTACGCTTCACATGCCTATTCTGATGATACTTTGCAGACTTTAAACTCTCCAGACTGTTAAGCTCTTGTCTGTTGGTTTTATTCTTTCAAGGAACACTCATTGCTTTGTCTAAGATAGATAAATAAGATAATTAATGTAGATCCAGATATTGTGAAGATCCAGAGGGGGGGTCTGGACGGTCTCCCCCAGAAAAAAAAGAAAAAAAGATATTTTTTAGGTGCAATTTCCTGTATTCTAGTGTATTTTAAGGTGACCTGTTTCACAAATCCTCATGACATAGATATAGAACACTATACAGTATATCAGCATGTTAGCATGTTAGCATGGTCAGCCATCTTGGTACAGAGTCCCTATGTTTCTCACACTATCAGAAGATATTACCAACTGATGTTCATGCAAGCAGCGTGCAGTCCCCAAAGACACCCCCTCCCTCTGCCAAGTTGAAATTAACCTTTTTAATTTGTCATCAAATATTTCTGAAGTTTAGATATTTATATTATTATTATAATATTCTTTATTATTCTTATTTGTTTATTTGTTTGAAAAGGTTAGCTGTTGTTCAGTTTAATTTTCTTTGCTTGTCTTCATACAACAGAAACAAGAATGGAAAGCAGGGTAACTCGAGATGTTGACTCTTTACCAGAAACTTCTGCTGTTGCAAAAACCACAGGTTTTAACAAGAACAGTAACAGCACAGTGAAGGTCAACGTCACCACAACAGTAACAAGCACATCACGAGGTAGTCATTTTAAACCTGTGTTAACATTTATGTCAAAACCTAAATTAACTCAGTAATTCATCTACTTTGTGTGATGTTTATATTCCATTAGGTTCTAAAGAGGAAACAACAAAACTTCAATCAACTCTGACACCCCGCAAAGGTGTAGCATATTTTTTTTTCTCAAACATGTTTAAACATCTACTTGGTGGAACCACTGAGTCTAGTTCGTAGATAAACTTCTTGCACTCTAATAACATCCCCTAACACCAATAAGACAGGCTTACAGTAAGCTTTCCCATCAAGAATACAGAAAGCTTTAAAACTAATTATGAGGTAATTAGCAAATGTGCCCGTCCTTGTCGAGATACACAGAATATTTCAGCAACATTGTTACAGCACCACAGAACGAGAGACAAGACTAGAATGTGAGCAACACAGAGACAGTGCTGATATACTTTGAAATTTCCTTCCAAGAGCCATTTCACTGAAATATTCAGAAATTCAATAAAAAAAAAAGTTAAACATAGTAATGCACCTGGAATTTAATGAGAAGTAATTACGTATGGACTCGTATGGCAAAGATAAGGTGTCAGTAAGTCCCAGAAAAATGTGAAATTATGCTTCTGTACTAAAAATGAGTGTATTATAAATACCAGACTTTATTAATATGAAATACAAAGAAGAAAGAGAGCTAGAAAAATAATCATGGAAACTGTTTTTACCTTTTTTTTTCCTCTTCCACAGTGACACCATCCCCACCTGTATCTGAGACAACCACCACAAAGAAGATCTATCATACTGTTGCCTGGGGTAACTAAAATTTTCCTACTCCATGGTTACCTTAAATGCCACAGGCATTGTGGTTTTATTGTTATCTCATGGCAGACTGACAGTATCGCAATTCCCTGTCTTCCAAACAAAACCCTTGGTGGAGGGGTAGAATAGAGCACCTCAATTCCTCTCTTGCCAACAGATTAATGCTTGATTGTACCTTATGCACGTAGAGATAAGATATTTGTGTCCTCATGCTGTGCTGGCGTACCATAGATAGAGTTTTGATACACCATCAACAGCGTGTCAGCTGGGCCAGTAGATCTGTCATGCCATACCTGACTGTTATTCCCTGGTGATTGTGTCTTTTTTCTTGCTGTAGCGGCTTGTTCTGTTCAGCAGTCAAACTTAATTCAATACTTTTCTTTTTTACTTTCCTTTCTTATAGATTCAAAGTGGGACCAGGGTTTCACCTATGGTATGAAGTTACTCCTGACTGTGTTTTTTTTTTTTTTTTTTAGGTTACACACTGCGTCTGTTTAATGTCTGTTTAAATTGTGTTCAGATTATGAGTCCCTTCGCCATGTTGGACTCTCCATTGCAGCCGTACTCTTCATCATCGGCATAATGGTCATCGGCTGTGAGTTTATTTAAGATACATTTTCCTTTTGTAATCTCTTTTGTTTAAAACCTCTGTGCTGATATATAACCTCCATACTATCACATTGCTTTTCTTTCTTTCTTTCTTTCTTTCTTTCTTTCTTTCTTTCTTTCTTTCTTTCTTTCTTTCTTTCTTTCTTTCTTTCTTTCTTTCTTTCTTTCTTTCTTTCTTTCTTTCTTTCTGTCTTTCTTTCTTTTCTTCCATTTCCTATTTAACTGCAGGTGGGAAAATCTGTCGGTTGCCAAAGTGTCAGAAGCGGTCGTCAAAGTAAGTAAAGCTCTGATCTTTACTTTAATTTTTACCAACGATTACTATTCAGAACGCATATGTTTGAGGTGGATATGATGAAAATGACTGTTGAATAATTTAAGATATATCAAGCTGACAGACAAATGTAATATTTGACTAAGTTATAGACCGTTGTGCATTTTATGACTTGGCTGTTGGTAGCTGAATGAGTTAAGTGATTCATATCAGCAGCTACTGGATGATATATAGAAAACAATCAGTTACTTCAGACATATAATAACTCTACAGAATGCTGACTAAAATCGCTCTGATGATTAATAGATGAGAAAGATTTTGATTAAGCTCTTTGTTGGGTGAAACCAAGACAGACCGACAGCTACAACTACAAACCAATTTGTTTGTTTTCTTGT